>PYUH01000238.1:1380209-1413205 GCA_016808085.1 Suaeda aralocaspica | reverse complement strand
TTTTTTTTTTTTTTTTTTTTTTTTTTTTGCACTTAATTCTTAGGCAAGATTCTACCATGGTGCTCTCCTCTCTCATTCTTTACACTTGCTTTCTTAATTTAACGCTTTATTTTGAGTCTTGTTGTATGTCTGTTATCTTTTATTGTTTGATTAACTCTTTGCTTTCCTGCATTCTGGCTAATTTGTAATATTTGCATCAGTAATGCAATAGATGCGACAAAAGGGTATTATTTGTAATTGTTAAAAAATAGTGAGATCAATGGTAGTTGCAATGGAAAAGATAGATCATCATTTGCCTGAAAGCTTGATTAGTGAGATTCTGTCATGGCTTCCTGTCAAAGATGTGTTGCACTTTAAGATTGTGTGCAAATCATGGTGTTCTCTTATTTCAAGCCCTGGTTTCATTTCCAAACATGTCAAAAACTACTATAGCAACAATGATAGTTGGCGCACTTGTCTTCTTGTTAAATTTGAGATCAATTTGTTGGCTGAATTATTGCTGGATGAAACTCCTCAAGTTTTAGATTGGGAGGATTTATACAGCCTGCCCGCGCGTCAAGATGCTGTGTGTGGTCCTTGTGACGGGATATATTATCTGTACCAGCACGATTGGCATGAATCCGGCCATCAACGAGGGGTTGTTTCTTTTGACATGGCTACTGATGAATTTAAAGAGATGGATGTTCCGGATTATGCACAACCGAGTTCTAAGTGCATGGCCATATATAATACTGCTCTTGCCTTTTTGTGTCTCCATGAAACTAACAAAATTCTTGATATATGGACATTTACAGAAGGATCTTGGATCAAGACATTAACGACGGACCCTCTTCCACATATTTGAATTGGGTTCCAATTGGTCACTGGATAGATAGTCTTATCATATTGCAAACTAACGACGGTAAGCTGGTCCTACTTGATCCCGAGTCAAAGAAACTAAAGGACCTTGGCTTTCGGAGGGAAAGACAATGTGAAGGAGTTTATGCATACACGGAAAGTATGGTTTCAATCAAAGATAAGAGCAAGTCGCAGATGCATCTTGAAAGTTGAAGCGCCAAGCAAACAAGTGTAGTCTTCATTGGTTTATTTTTCTCCTGCTGGCCTATGGAAAAAAATGTGCGTCTGTAATAGAATAAACCAAGATGTTAACTACTTGGTGACAGCTTAGGGAAAGAAGAAGACCAAAAGGAATGTTGTACCTTAGTTTCCTAATTAATACTGTCAGGAACATAAAGCTTTGTATGTTGTATTGTGTCTTTGACATTAGGTTGTGTTTTTAAAGACAATCATAGAATAAATATTCATCTTTTAGTTAGTATAATCGAACAAAAGCAAGCTTAACTCCTCTACTTGTGGACTATGTGAAAGATTTCAGCAAGGATATTATCTCTGCTTGTGCAAATTGAATGATAGAATTAACCTGCCAGTGGTAAAGAGTTACAATTACTCAAGTACATACAGGAATTAACAAATTAGCCTACAAGTTGCTTCTTATCTAATGTACACAGCGCGTTCATTTGCAATTGTCATCAAGTCATCAATGCATATACAGGTATTTCTTAATCTGACATCTATCTTTCCTTTCAACTTCAGGCATTTGCATTTTTGAACGCAGATGATGTCTATTTGTTACAGTTTTTACCTGATGCAGCCAGAGTTTATTATAAGTGCCTTTGCTGCTGATTTACAGTGACCAATGCAGGGCCTCTTGGCTGCTTATAGCAGTAGATTGGACAGGAGACGCTTTCCATCTTAGATTGCAGAAAACACCATGTACATTTTCTTAACCTAATTATGTTTAACTTCAGCAGCAAACTTTTATCCCGTTATTTATCTGCAAGACTATCTACATTCTTAATGCAAGAGAGGTTCTATCAACCCAGATTCTAGTAAACTAATGGGTTAAGAGGAGCCATTGTAAGAGCCACATCATTGGTCTCTCTAAAAACATGCTAAGAACTTTTAAAAAACTATCTACCAAAGTAATATCTTTTCAACTATAACTCCCAAATAAGAACCATCTAACGATCTATGCCTGAGCTTATTAATAACATTAAGGTTGTCACTTTCGAGGATTATACAATGTTCCTTGCATTGCAAAGCTAACTTTTGAGTCTAAACAACAGACGATAGCCTTCTCCTCTGCTACATCAATCTCCCAAGCTTGCTAGCCGTACCCCTGACTCCTAAATATTGCTGCATCCATATTAATTTTCATAGAGTCTACTTCAGGAGGACTCCAAGCGGCATAGTCACGAATTGCATGCCTGCAGCAAGAAGCCAGACATTTAGATAGAGCCTCTCTAAATGACAGTAATACACTAACTCCAAGCATTGCCAGCAATATCCTTTAGGCACTTAGCATTAGAACCTGGCCTAGCACTATTACACTTCTGATCAAATCAAACAAACCATGCTACAACCAAGCATAAGCAGCATTTAAAACTTAAATTGAAGGTTTCGAAAAAACATTTGAATCACAATTGATATGACCAAGACTTAAACATCTGCTTGTTCCTTGAAAAAGTAATAAATTAAAGATTAATACCATTAAAATTATTCATAGCAGTGTATTAAGGTCTTTATTGTGAATTACATTAGTACTCAACTAGTCACTACTAATGTAACCGTAAAACAGGCATGAATCAAATCTCTACGAAGTAAATCTACTGTCGTTGGCCACAAAAATAATTCTAGGACTTATTTCAGTTTTTTTGCGCAGAAGGATCCCCATACCATCTTTGATGTCTTTAACATTATGGTAGAATGTGTTACCCACTTGAAGCTCCGGAATAAACACAATGCATTTGGGTTTTGCATTTTCTTCCGCATGAAAAGCTTGAGATATTGTCTTTGGCGAAGCATCCCCTTCCCTTATGGCTTAGCTTGCTCCATAAATTTGAAACGCGCTGCCTCTGCAACCATTTGAGCAGCAATTAGGAAGAACTTAGCCTCAGCTGCTTTAGCAGCTTCAAGCTCATTGGCTGATCTTGCGTATATATTTCTGATCGCCTGCTCTAGTTTGGTGAAATGCTGGTGATTCTTTTTGTTGCCCCTTGGAAAAGGTTGTTTTTTGCTTCATCAGGGGCTCCTTTCAGGAAACTAGCTCTGTAGTTGCCATTGTACTTGACATTATCTTGATAACCCCAAACATACAAAGTTTCTGAACTGACGCCCAATGTGACCCATTCTGTTTTGCTGAACTTTAGGTTCACTAATACAAATTCCCTTCCTCTCAATGGTTTAGTTCTGGTTGTCATCAAGCCACATACCAAGGTGAGAGCTTTCACCTGGTTTATGTAGCCTAGTCAAAAAATTTGGGTAACATTTGAGGCCATTAGTCAGATCATAAGTAAGGGTGTTGAAATTCTCACAACTGCTTGTTTCTGCTTCCACGCTTCTTGCTACATGAAACCATCAACATACTAATGATGCACCAGCACCACTGGGTACGAATACAGCTATCTTTCTCCATTTTTCGTTGAGAGAAATTTTATAGTGAAAGCTTTGTGGTTTGTTTCGGTGACTTTGTATAAGTTTGCTATGTATAAGGCTTAGACTTTGAGGTGTTCTTTGCAAAGCCAGATGTTGTGCAATGTCAATCCTTTATCTACCTCTTATATATACTCCATATATGTTTCGAGGCTAGGCTAGGGGAGGTACGTAGTTTAATCCTAGCACTTGAACAAAATGTGATTGCATAAAATATCCGACGACTCACATGCATCACTAAGCCATATTTGTCTTAGTATCCACTACTTACTAATCAGCATTATTTTCGCACCAATAACATTACTATTTAGCAATGGAAACACAAGTTCAATTCACAACAACCCAACCTATGTAAGTGATGTACTGTATTTCAATCAACATCTAATTAGTTTCCAGATTAGGGTTATACTACCAGCTCAATCTTTCCACTCACTAAGAGTATATATTTTGCAATGAAAACACATTGCATTATTCCATTTTGTTCCACCATGCTCTAATTAGCTTCCACCACTGTAGGTCGAAATTTCTATATGCACAATATCACTCACGGCACATGATCATACTAGCTATATATAGTTGTCTCTCTTAAGATTAGAATTTCTATATGCACAATATCACCTCCACATGTATTCCTAAGTTAAGTGGTCTCAAATTGAAGTAATGCTAATCAACAGTAACTTTGAACACCTAAACATACTATTTGGCAAGTACTTGTATATCCATTTATGCAAGTGATGCACATTGCAATATAACTGCGTCCATAGGTCCACTACATTAATTAATGTTCTGCATTTGCTTTATTTCATTAGAACCTTCACCCATGTTACGTATATGATCATCATACATGCCAGGCCACTTGCTATTGATATTTGTAACTTAGTTTATTCATACTCTTTTGGACGCAGACGATGATCGTAGGTAATTAGTACGTACTGTGTGGTTGCTTTGATGACTAAAGTTCAATTGGATGAGAGGGGAGTCAAAAATAATAGAACCAACTCAAACATCAACAATTTAATTGATCGATGCATTTAATACTATATATTTTTGGTGCTAGAGATCCACAAGAGCGAGTGATGAGAATCATTGATTTCTTGAGTCCAGGAAAAATGCTCTAACAAATTATTGAGTTATTATCCCTTGCTCTCTCAATAAATTTAATCAGTGTACAATGTAATTTATATTTTAATTTGTTATTTTATGTTGTGTGTGACTAGTATAGGTCAGCACCAAGTCTGCAGTATATTGAACAGTCGAACACTTATCTTTCCATTCCAATCTATTATGAGGTGCATAATGTATGACAGCCTCCAATTATTTACTTCAGGGTAGCTAGCTCGATCATGTTTAGATGGAAAATATAATTTCATATTAGGGATAATTTATTTGGATTGGCGTATTTTTTAATTTTTATACAACATTTATCTGATTGCTTGTTTTTGAACTGATTCGCAAGACTTAATCTTCTGCATTGGATTTCAGACAGACAGCTTCAACCTTCACTTTAATTTGCGGAAGGCTAGGAGCGGAAGCACATGTGTCAGATAAAGACATTATGAGAGGAGGTTTGATCAAATCTATGTACTTACTAAGTCTTAAGTTGACGATGTAATAAACTTGTATGAAGGTATCAAGCACTTCTTTGTACGGAGTACTTATCTTGCAATAAATGAATTGAATTTCATGTACATTATAAGAATTCAGATGAAGAAATTCAATTTTCATAGTAAAGAATGCGAAGGGGTAAAGAAAGTATGGAGGGTGTCACGGATGAATTTAATGGTAAAATGTACATGGAAGCGAATGAAGGATCATTCTCTTCCATAGAGGAAGTAGTAGCAAAGGATCTTACAAAATTTCAGAAGAGATCTTTACAAGAGCTGAAGAAACTAATCCAAGATGCCCTTGAAAACAAAAGGCTTATATCTATCGAAAGCTCCCATCATTATGCTAGAGTGCAGAGTGGTCCAACAGTTTGTGATAAGAGAAGCGATGATGTTATCAAGTCAAAGTACTCTAGTGCATACGGTATGATCATGAACACTCTTCTTTGGCGCGAAGAAGTTGCCATTGAGTCATCCTCCTTAGCAGAAGACCTAGGAAGCACTAATAACAAAAATGTGATGTTCAAACATGGTTATGACAAAGATGGATACCCTGTATGGTGCTTGGTGGAGCCGGAGGAGGTCTCAATATGGGGAGTGCCATTGCTAGCCGATGAGAGAACTGATGTGATTTTATTAAAATTCTTAAGAGCAAGAGATTTCGGAGTGAAAGATGCATTCAATATGATTAGGAATACTATTCGATGGAGGAAAGAGTTCGAGGTGGATGCAATCCTTGAGGAAGATCTTGGGAATGATTATGATAAAGTTGTTTTCATTCATGGAGTCGATAAATATGGTCAACCAGTTTGCTATAATGTGTTTGGTGTGTTCCAGAACAAGGAACTTTATCGGAATACATTTTCTAGTGCTGAGGCGAAAAATATATTTTTAAGATGGTTAATTCAGTTCCTTGAGAAAACTATTAGAACTCTTGATTTTAGTCCTAAAGGAATTAATTCTCTTGTTCTAGTTAATGATTTGGGGAACTCTCCTGCTTATAGTAAGAGGGATCTTTACATGGTTATTGATCAGTTTTTTGGAATTCTACATGATAACTACCCTGAATTTGTAGCTAAACAGGTATAAATTGTCGGTTTTATAGCATTCATTTTGGCACGGTTTTGGTTTTCCCTTTTTAGTTAATCTTGTGTTTTCCTTCTGTACATATATAGTTGTGCATTAATGTATCATGGTGGTATTGGGCATACAACTGGATCTACATGACTGTGTTTACGCCAAGAAGCAAGAACAAGTTTGTGTTTGCTAGTGCATCTAAGACTGCTGAAACTCTTTTCAAGTCAGTAGAATTGTTTTCTTAGTCACTCTTTTTCTGTCTAACCCCCTCAGTTCCTCACATATTCCATACTGTTACTAACGAATATCGTATGTTGTTGTCTAACAAATAAACAGGTACATAGCTCCTGAGCAGGTGCCTGTTCAATTTGGCGGGCACAGTAAGTTAACTGAGCATGAATTTTCGGCTGCTGATCCTGTTACAGAAGTTACTATCAAGCCTAGAAACAAGCACACCATTGAGTCTGCATCCTCAGAGGTATATTTACCCACTTTTCAGTTTCCCTTTTTGTAATGTTTTCTAAAAATTATTTTGGATTCAATAACAAAGATGACAACTGTGTGATATCTTGCAAAGGCAGTTGTAACAAATCGGATTCAAATATTCGGTGATATAGGAATCAGAATTGGTATGGGAGCTTATAAATTAATTTAGGTCCACAATCAATTTAGTATGGGAGCTTATAAATTAATTTATTGATTTAGGTCGATTGCAATCATTTTAGTTTATAAATTAAGAGCCTCATTAATCAGTCCACAACCTCTAAATCCCAAAGACTAAACAGATTGATTTACAATTCCAATAACAAATTAAAACCCTAAATTCAATTACTAGAAAATAAATCAATTGAAAATAGTAAGAATTAACAAATTGAATTGAAATTCAAGAAGAAAAAAAACAAAGTACCATCATATTCATTAACTAATAATAACGCACTGTATTACAATCATACCTTAATTCCATACAAATCATTACACTAATCTTCTACCAAAGATCCAAAACTAAACAAAATAACACTACATTAAATATTAAACAACAAGAATTAAGCCCTTTCGCCGCGAATCCTCCTAGCAAGCTGAATATCCTTAGGCATAATAGTAACCCTCTTAGCATGAATAGCACAAAGATTAGTATCCTCAAACAACCCCACCAAATACGCCTCGGCCGCTTCCTGAAGAGCAGAGACAGCAGAGCTTTGGAACCGAAGATCAGTCTTAAAATCCTGAGCAATTTCTCTGACTAATCTCTGAAATGGGAGTTTCCTGATAAGTAGCTCAGTACTCTTCTGATACTTCCTTATCTCTCGTAGCGCCACGGTTCCTGGTCTGAACCTGTGTGGCTTCTTCACTCCTCCTGTTGCTGGTGCTGACTTTCGTGCCGCTTTTGTGGCTAGTTGTTTTCTTGGGGCTTTTCCTCCTGTTGATTTTCGGGCTGTTTGCTTTGTTCGCGCCATTTTTAGTGTTTAAGTGTTATTGAATTGAGATTATTGAGAATTTGAGATGAGAAGAGAAATGAAGGTGTAGTGACTTTAGAGGGGTGGAAATGAGGTTGTTTATATAGGGGAAATTGGTGGGAAATTAGGGGGGAGTGATCTTGGCCGTTTGTTGAGATTGGGGATGTGTGAGATGGACGGTGGGGAGTTGGTTTTGGGTGGGTTTTACACGGATTGGTGACGTGGAATGGTGTTTTGGAGTTTGGACTTTTGGGTTCCCGCTTTGATTATTTGAGTTTGAATTTTGCTAATTTGTGGTTTTGGAGGTTATATTATGCTTTTGGGTTGATTCGAACTTAATTCAGTTTTGAGATTATGGTTGATTCAAACAATGATACGGAATGCACATGTCCAAAAGATTTTCGGTTTTTTTGGAGGCATATTATATATTTATTGAGAATTATATAATTCGTATTATTTGTTCAAGTTAGTCGAACGTTAAATAAGATTGGATGGTTTTATTTATCAATCTATGTACTCTTATTTGTACATTTGTTAATATAATACGTTATTTTGGCCGTTTATGAAGAATTGTTCTAAATTTTATAGATTGTTAGAATTTCAGTACAAAATATACTCAAATAAAAAAGTCTAATTTATTTTATTAAGTTCAACCAGCAAAACATAAGGTGCTATTAATAAAGACTAGTTGTTCACATAACATGAACAAATAAAAAGTAGGACGATTTTTTGCAATTTTTTCTTAATAAAATGCCAATAATATACCCATTGTCTTTATGTCATCACTTTAAATTTCTTAATTATGAATGTCTATAGTAACACTGATAAATTATTATAATTCATATGTAAATTGAAAGAACTTAAATCAATTCAACTCAAAAATAATTTGGAGTAAACAAATCTACTACCTTCGTTCTTCATTAGTTATCCAAGTATTACAACAAACAAAAGTAGTATAAAAAAACTTAAAACAATAATTGAAATTGAAAACAACTTTTTTACTCAAAAGCAATGTTTGAACTTTACAAGTGCCAAAAACTCAAAAGGCCCAAAACCTTACCTCCATTCCCCTTAAATTTACCGCCAAATTACTCACAAGTGAAAATGAAACAGTTCAAATACAAAGTCCAAAAATTTTACCACCCTCTAAAAAAACATTTTAGTGCGCGCCAAAATCAAACATTTGAACACCAATACTTAAAAAAACAACCCACAATCCGTGTGCCAAACACCCACATCAATCCACCACCGTCGATTAACCCCACAATCCTCTAATCCAACGTTCCACATCCTCTCTCTCACCAGGTCGATTTTCAAAAATTCCCTCCTATTTATACACCCCATTTTCTTCCGTCTTCAATTCATTCACTTGCTTCTAACATCCCAAATCTTCAATTTCATCTCATTTTTGTCATCTCTTTCAATCCAAAAATTAAAATGGCGCGAACAAAGCAAACAGCCCGAAAATCAACAGGAGGAAAAGCCCCAAGAAAACAACTAGCCACAAAAGCGGCACGAAAGTCAGCACCAGCAACAGGAGGAGTGAAGAAGCCACACAGGTTCAGACCAGGAACCGTGGCGCTACGAGAGATAAGGAAGTATCAGAAGAGTACTGAGCTACTTATCAGGAAACTCCCATTTCAGAGATTAGTCAGAGAAATTGCTCAGGATTTTAAGACTGATCTTCGGTTCCAAAGCTCTGCTGTCTCTGCTCTTCAGGAAGCGGCCGAGGCGTATTTGGTGGGGTTGTTTGAGGATACTAATCTTTGTGCTATTCATGCTAAGAGGGTTACTATTATGCCTAAGGATATTCAGCTTGCTAGGAGGATTCGCGGCGAAAGGGCTTAATTCTTGTTGTTTAATATTTAATGTAGTGTTATTTTGTTTAGTTTTGGATCTTTGGTAGAAGATTAGTGTAATGATTTGTATGGAATTAAGGTATGATTGTAATACAGTGCGTTATTATTAGTTAATGAATATGATGGTACTTTGTTTTTTTTCTTCTTGAATTTCAATTCAATTTGTTAATTCTTACTATTTTCAATTGATTTATTTTCTAGTAATTGAATTTAGGGTTTTAATTTGTTATTGGAATTGTAAATCAATCTGTTTAGTCTTTGGGATTTAGAGGTTGTGGACTGATTAATGAGGCTCTTAATTTATAAACTAAAATGATTGCAATCGACCTAAATCAATAAATTAATTTATAAGCTCCCATACTAAATTGATTGTGGACCTAAATTAATTTATAAGCTCCCATACCAATTCTGATTCCTATATCACCGAATATTTGAATCCGATTTGTTACAACTGCCTTTGCAAGATATCACACAGTTGTCATCTTTGTTATTGAATCCAAAATAATTTTTAGAAAACATTACAAAAAGGGAAACTGAAAAGTGGGTAAATATACCTCTGAGGATGCAGACTCAATGGTGTGCTTGTTTCTAGGCTTGATAGTAACTTCTGTAACAGGATCAGCAGCCGAAAATTCATGCTCAGTTAACTTACTGTGCCCGCCAAATTGAACAGGCACCTGCTCAGGAGCTATGTACCTGTTTATTTGTTAGACAACAACATACGATATTCGTTAGTAACAGTATGGAATATGTGAGGAACTGAGGGGGTTAGACAGAAAAAGAGTGACTAAGAAAACAATTCTACTGACTTGAAAAGAGTTTCAGCAGTCTTAGATGCACTAGCAAACACAAACTTGTTCTTGCTTCTTGGCGTAAACACAGTCATGTAGATCCAGTTGTATGCCCAATACCACCATGATACATTAATGCACAACTATATATGTACAGAAGGAAAACACAAGATTAACTAAAAAGGGAAAACCAAAACCGTGCCAAAATGAATGCTATAAAACCGACAATTTATACCTGTTTAGCTACAAATTCAGGGTAGTTATCATGTAGAATTCCAAAAAACTGATCAATAACCATGTAAAGATCCCTCTTACTATAAGCAGGAGAGTTCCCCAAATCATTAACTAGAACAAGAGAATTAATTCCTTTAGGACTAAAATCAAGAGTTCTAATAGTTTTCTCAAGGAACTGAATTAACCATCTTAAAAATATATTTTTCGCCTCAGCACTAGAAAATGTATTCCGATAAAGTTCCTTGTTCTGGAACACACCAAACACATTATAGCAAACTGGTTGACCATATTTATCGACTCCATGAATGAAAACAACTTTATCATAATCATTCCCAAGATCTTCCTCAAGGATTGCATCCACCTCGAACTCTTTCCTCCATCGAATAGTATTCCTAATCATATTGAATGCATCTTTCACTCCGAAATCTCTTGCTCTTAAGAATTTTAATAAAATCACATCAGTTCTCTCATCGGCTAGCAATGGCACTCCCCATATTGAGACCTCCTCCGGCTCCACCAAGCACCATACAGGGTATCCATCTTTGTCATAACCATGTTTGAACATCACATTTTTGTTATTAGTGCTTCCTAGGTCTTCTGCTAAGGAGGATGACTCAATGGCAACTTCTTCGCGCCAAAGAAGAGTGTTCATGATCATACCGTATGCACTAGAGTACTTTGACTTGATAACATCATCGCTTCTCTTATCACAAACTGTTGGACCACCCTGCACTCTAGCATAATGATGGGAGCTTTCGATAGATATAAGCCTTTTGTTTTCAAGGGCATCTTGGATTAGTTTCTTCAGCTCTTGTAAAGATCTCTTCTGAAATTTTGTAAGATCCTTTGCTACTACTTCCTCTATGGAAGAGAATGATCCTTCATTCGCTTCCATGTACATTTTACCATTAAATTCATCCGTGACACCCTCCATACTTTCTTTACCCCTTCGCATTCTTTACTATGAAAATTGAATTTCTTCATCTGAATTCTTATAATGTACATGAAATTCAATTCATTTATTGCAAGATAAGTACTCCGTACAAAGAAGTGCTTGATACCTTCATACAAGTTTATTACATCGTCAACTTAAGACTTAGTAAGTACATAGATTTGATCAAACCTCCTCTCATAATGTCTTTATCTGACACATGTGCTTCCGCTCCTAGCCTTCCGCAAATTAAAGTGAAGGTTGAAGCTGTCTGTCTGAAATCCAATGCAGAAGATTAAGTCTTGCGAATCAGTTCAAAAACAAGCAATCAGATAAATGTTGTATAAAAATTAAAAAATACGCCAATCCAAATAAATTATTCCTAATATGAAATTATATTTTCCATCTAAACATGATCGAGCTAGCTACCCTGAAGTAAATAATTGGAGGCTGTCACACATTATGCACCTCATAATAGATTGGAATGGAAAGATAAGTGTTCGACTGTTCAATATACTGCAGACTTGGTGCTGACCTATACTAGTCACACACAACATAAAATAACAAATTAAAATATAAATTACATTGTACACTGATTAAATTTATTGAGAGAGCAAGGGATAATAACTCAATAATTTGTTAGAGCATTTTTCCTGGACTCAAGAAATCAATGATTCTCATCACTCGCTCTTGTGGATCTCTAGCACCAAAAATATATAGTATTAAATGCATCGATCAATTAAATTGTTGATGTTTGAGTTGGTTCTATTATGTTTGACTCCCCTCTCATCCAATTGAACTTTAGTCATCAAAGCAACCACACAGTACGTACTAATTACCTACGATCATCGTCTGCGTCCAAAAGAGTATGAATAAACTAAGTTACAAATATCAATAGCAAGTGGCCTGGCATGTATGATGATCATATACGTAACATGGGTGAAGGTTCTAATGAAATAAAGCAAATGCAGAACATTAATTAATGTAGTGGACCTATGGACGCAGTTATATTGCAATGTGCATCACTTGCATAAATGGATATACAAGTACTTGCCAAATAGTATGTTTAGGTGTTCAAAGTTACTGTTGATTAGCATTACTTCAATTTGAGACCACTTAACTTAGGAATACATGTGGAGGTGATATTGTGCATATAGAAATTCTAATCTTAAGAGAGACAACTATATATAGCTAGTATGATCATGTGCCGTGAGTGATATTGTGCATATAGAAATTTCGACCTACAGTGGTGGAAGCTAATTAGAGCATGGTGGAACAAAATGGAATAATGCAATGTGTTTTCATTGCAAAATATATACTCTTAGTGAGTGGAAAGATTGAGCTGGTAGTATAACCCTAATCTGGAAACTAATTAGATGTTGATTGAAATACAGTACATCACTTACATAGGTTGGGTTGTTGTGAATTGAACTTGTGTTTCCATTGCTAAATAGTAATGTTATTGGTGCGAAAATAATGCTGATTAGTAAGTAGTGGATACTAAGACAAATATGGCTTAGTGATGCATGTGAGTCGTCGGATATTTTATGCAATCACATTTTGTTCAAGTGCTAGGATTAAACTACGTACCTCCCCTAGCCTAGCCTCGAAACATATATGGAGTATATATAAGAGGTAGATAAAGGATTGACATTGCACAACATCTGGCTTTGCAAAGAACACCTCAAAGTCTAAGCCTTATACATAGCAAACTTATACAAAGTCACCGAAACAAACCACAAAGCTTTCACTATAAAATTTCTCTCAACGAAAAATGGAGAAAGATAGCTGTATTCGTACCCAGTGGTGCTGGTGCATCATTAGTATGTTGATGGTTTCATGTAGCAAGAAGCGTGGAAGCAGAAACAAGCAGTTGTGAGAATTTCAACACCCTTACTTATGATCTGACTAATGGCCTCAAATGTTACCCAAATTTTTTGACTAGGCTACATAAACCAGGTGAAAGCTCTCACCTTGGTATGTGGCTTGATGACAACCAGAACTAAACCATTGAGAGGAAGGGAATTTGTATTAGTGAACCTAAAGTTCAGCAAAACAGAATGGGTCACATTGGGCGTCAGTTCAGAAACTTTGTATGTTTGGGGTTATCAAGATAATGTCAAGTACAATGGCAACTACAGAGCTAGTTTCCTGAAAGGAGCCCCTGATGAAGCAAAAAACAACCTTTTCCAAGGGGCAACAAAAAGAATCACCAGCATTTCACCAAACTAGAGCAGGCGATCAGAAATATATACGCAAGATCAGCCAATGAGCTTGAAGCTGCTAAAGCAGCTGAGGCTAAGTTCTTCCTAATTGCTGCTCAAATGGTTGCAGAGGCAGCGCGTTTCAAATTTATGGAGCAAGCTAAGCCATAAGGGAAGGGGATGCTTCGCCAAAGACAATATCTCAAGCTTTTCATGCGGAAGAAAATGCAAAACCCAAATGCATTGTGTTTATTCCGGAGCTTCAAGTGGGTAACACATTCTACCATAATGTTAAAGACATCAAAGATGGTATGGGGATCCTTCTGCGCAAAAAAACTGAAATAAGTCCTAGAATTATTTTTGTGGCCAACGACAGTAGATTTACTTCGTAGAGATTTGATTCATGCCTGTTTTACGGTTACATTAGTAGTGACTAGTTGAGTACTAATGTAATTCACAATAAAGACCTTAATACACTGCTATGAATAATTTTAATGGTATTAATCTTTAATTTATTACTTTTTCAAGGAACAAGCAGATGTTTAAGTCTTGGTCATATCAATTGTGATTCAAATGTTTTTTCGAAACCTTCAATTTAAGTTTTAAATGCTGCTTATGCTTGGTTGTAGCATGGTTTGTTTGATTTGATCAGAAGTGTAATAGTGCTAGGCCAGGTTCTAATGCTAAGTGCCTAAAGGATATTGCTGGCAATGCTTGGAGTTAGTGTATTACTGTCATTTAGAGAGGCTCTATCTAAATGTCTGGCTTCTTGCTGCAGGCATGCAATTCGTGACTATGCCGCTTGGAGTCCTCCTGAAGTAGACTCTATGAAAATTAATATGGATGCAGCAATATTTAGGAGTCAGGGGTACGGCTAGCAAGCTTGGGAGATTGATGTAGCAGAGGAGAAGGCTATCGTCTGTTGTTTAGACTCAAAAGTTAGCTTTGCAATGCAAGGAACATTGTATAATCCTCGAAAGTGACAACCTTAATGTTATTAATAAGCTCAGGCATAGATCGTTAGATGGTTCTTATTTGGGAGTTATAGTTGAAAAGATATTACTTTGGTAGATAGTTTTTTAAAAGTTCTTAGCATGTTTTTAGAGAGACCAATGATGTGGCTCTTACAATGGCTCCTCTTAACCCATTAGTTTACTAGAATCTGGGTTGATAGAACCTCTCTTGCATTAAGAATGTAGATAGTCTTGCAGATAAATAACGGGATAAAAGTTTGCTGCTGAAGTTAAACATAATTAGGTTAAGAAAATGTACATGGTGTTTTCTGCAATCTAAGATGGAAAGCGTCTCCTGAACAAAATTTTATAGTGAAAGCTTTGTGGTTTGTTTCGGTGACTTTGTATAAGTTTGCTATGTATAAGGCTTAGACTTTGAGGTGTTCTTTGCAAAGCCAGATGTTGTGCAATGTCAATCCTTTATCTACCTCTTATATATACTCCATATATGTTTCGAGGCTAGGCTAGGGGAGGTACGTAGTTTAATCCTAGCACTTGAACAAAATGTGATTGCATAAAATATCCGACGACTCACATGCATCACTAAGCCATATTTGTCTTAGTATCCACTACTTACTAATCAGCATTATTTTCGCACCAATAACATTACTATTTAGCAATGGAAACACAAGTTCAATTCACAACAACCCAACCTATGTAAGTGATGTACTGTATTTCAATCAACATCTAATTAGTTTCCAGATTAGGGTTATACTACCAGCTCAATCTTTCCACTCACTAAGAGTATATATTTTGCAATGAAAACACATTGCATTATTCCATTTTGTTCC
The DNA here is from genome assembly GCA_016808085.1 of Suaeda aralocaspica. Classification (NCBI taxonomy): domain Eukaryota; kingdom Viridiplantae; phylum Streptophyta; class Magnoliopsida; order Caryophyllales; family Amaranthaceae; genus Suaeda; species Suaeda aralocaspica. The sequence continues at coordinate 1,397,755 of PYUH01000238.1, read as the reverse complement.
ACCATGCTCTAATTAGCTTCCACCACTGTAGGTCGAAATTTCTATATGCACAATATCACTCACGGCACATGATCATACTAGCTATATATAGTTGTCTCTCTTAAGATTAGAATTTCTATATGCACAATATCACCTCCACATGTATTCCTAAGTTAAGTGGTCTCAAATTGAAGTAATGCTAATCAACAGTAACTTTGAACACCTAAACATACTATTTGGCAAGTACTTGTATATCCATTTATGCAAGTGATGCACATTGCAATATAACTGCGTCCATAGGTCCACTACATTAATTAATGTTCTGCATTTGCTTTATTTCATTAGAACCTTCACCCATGTTACGTATATGATCATCATACATGCCAGGCCACTTGCTATTGATATTTGTAACTTAGTTTATTCATACTCTTTTGGACGCAGACGATGATCGTAGGTAATTAGTACGTACTGTGTGGTTGCTTTGATGACTAAAGTTCAATTGGATGAGAGGGGAGTCAAAAATAATAGAACCAACTCAAACATCAACAATTTAATTGATCGATGCATTTAATACTATATATTTTTGGTGCTAGAGATCCACAAGAGCGAGTGATGAGAATCATTGATTTCTTGAGTCCAGGAAAAATGCTCTAACAAATTATTGAGTTATTATCCCTTGCTCTCTCAATAAATTTAATCAGTGTACAATGTAATTTATATTTTAATTTGTTATTTTATGTTGTGTGTGACTAGTATAGGTCAGCACCAAGTCTGCAGTATATTGAACAGTCGAACACTTATCTTTCCATTCCAATCTATTATGAGGTGCATAATGTATGACAGCCTCCAATTATTTACTTCAGGGTAGCTAGCTCGATCATGTTTAGATGGAAAATATAATTTCATATTAGGGATAATTTATTTGGATTGGCGTATTTTTTAATTTTTATACAACATTTATCTGATTGCTTGTTTTTGAACTGATTCGCAAGACTTAATCTTCTGCATTGGATTTCAGACAGACAGCTTCAACCTTCACTTTAATTTGCGGAAGGCTAGGAGCGGAAGCACATGTGTCAGATAAAGACATTATGAGAGGAGGTTTGATCAAATCTATGTACTTACTAAGTCTTAAGTTGACGATGTAATAAACTTGTATGAAGGTATCAAGCACTTCTTTGTACGGAGTACTTATCTTGCAATAAATGAATTGAATTTCATGTACATTATAAGAATTCAGATGAAGAAATTCAATTTTCATAGTAAAGAATGCGAAGGGGTAAAGAAAGTATGGAGGGTGTCACGGATGAATTTAATGGTAAAATGTACATGGAAGCGAATGAAGGATCATTCTCTTCCATAGAGGAAGTAGTAGCAAAGGATCTTACAAAATTTCAGAAGAGATCTTTACAAGAGCTGAAGAAACTAATCCAAGATGCCCTTGAAAACAAAAGGCTTATATCTATCGAAAGCTCCCATCATTATGCTAGAGTGCAGGGTGGTCCAACAGTTTGTGATAAGAGAAGCGATGATGTTATCAAGTCAAAGTACTCTAGTGCATACGGTATGATCATGAACACTCTTCTTTGGCGCGAAGAAGTTGCCATTGAGTCATCCTCCTTAGCAGAAGACCTAGGAAGCACTAATAACAAAAATGTGATGTTCAAACATGGTTATGACAAAGATGGATACCCTGTATGGTGCTTGGTGGAGCCGGAGGAGGTCTCAATATGGGGAGTGCCATTGCTAGCCGATGAGAGAACTGATGTGATTTTATTAAAATTCTTAAGAGCAAGAGATTTCGGAGTGAAAGATGCATTCAATATGATTAGGAATACTATTCGATGGAGGAAAGAGTTCGAGGTGGATGCAATCCTTGAGGAAGATCTTGGGAATGATTATGATAAAGTTGTTTTCATTCATGGAGTCGATAAATATGGTCAACCAGTTTGCTATAATGTGTTTGGTGTGTTCCAGAACAAGGAACTTTATCGGAATACATTTTCTAGTGCTGAGGCGAAAAATATATTTTTAAGATGGTTAATTCAGTTCCTTGAGAAAACTATTAGAACTCTTGATTTTAGTCCTAAAGGAATTAATTCTCTTGTTCTAGTTAATGATTTGGGGAACTCTCCTGCTTATAGTAAGAGGGATCTTTACATGGTTATTGATCAGTTTTTTGGAATTCTACATGATAACTACCCTGAATTTGTAGCTAAACAGGTATAAATTGTCGGTTTTATAGCATTCATTTTGGCACGGTTTTGGTTTTCCCTTTTTAGTTAATCTTGTGTTTTCCTTCTGTACATATATAGTTGTGCATTAATGTATCATGGTGGTATTGGGCATACAACTGGATCTACATGACTGTGTTTACGCCAAGAAGCAAGAACAAGTTTGTGTTTGCTAGTGCATCTAAGACTGCTGAAACTCTTTTCAAGTCAGTAGAATTGTTTTCTTAGTCACTCTTTTTCTGTCTAACCCCCTCAGTTCCTCACATATTCCATACTGTTACTAACGAATATCGTATGTTGTTGTCTAACAAATAAACAGGTACATAGCTCCTGAGCAGGTGCCTGTTCAATTTGGCGGGCACAGTAAGTTAACTGAGCATGAATTTTCGGCTGCTGATCCTGTTACAGAAGTTACTATCAAGCCTAGAAACAAGCACACCATTGAGTCTGCATCCTCAGAGGTATATTTACCCACTTTTCAGTTTCCCTTTTTGTAATGTTTTCTAAAAATTATTTTGGATTCAATAACAAAGATGACAACTGTGTGATATCTTGCAAAGGCAGTTGTAACAAATCGGATTCAAATATTCGGTGATATAGGAATCAGAATTGGTATGGGAGCTTATAAATTAATTTAGGTCCACAATCAATTTAGTATGGGAGCTTATAAATTAATTTATTGATTTAGGTCGATTGCAATCATTTTAGTTTATAAATTAAGAGCCTCATTAATCAGTCCACAACCTCTAAATCCCAAAGACTAAACAGATTGATTTACAATTCCAATAACAAATTAAAACCCTAAATTCAATTACTAGAAAATAAATCAATTGAAAATAGTAAGAATTAACAAATTGAATTGAAATTCAAGAAGAAAAAAAACAAAGTACCATCATATTCATTAACTAATAATAACGCACTGTATTACAATCATACCTTAATTCCATACAAATCATTACACTAATCTTCTACCAAAGATCCAAAACTAAACAAAATAACACTACATTAAATATTAAACAACAAGAATTAAGCCCTTTCGCCGCGAATCCTCCTAGCAAGCTGAATATCCTTAGGCATAATAGTAACCCTCTTAGCATGAATAGCACAAAGATTAGTATCCTCAAACAACCCCACCAAATACGCCTCGGCCGCTTCCTGAAGAGCAGAGACAGCAGAGCTTTGGAACCGAAGATCAGTCTTAAAATCCTGAGCAATTTCTCTGACTAATCTCTGAAATGGGAGTTTCCTGATAAGTAGCTCAGTACTCTTCTGATACTTCCTTATCTCTCGTAGCGCCACGGTTCCTGGTCTGAACCTGTGTGGCTTCTTCACTCCTCCTGTTGCTGGTGCTGACTTTCGTGCCGCTTTTGTGGCTAGTTGTTTTCTTGGGGCTTTTCCTCCTGTTGATTTTCGGGCTGTTTGCTTTGTTCGCGCCATTTTTAGTGTTTAAGTGTTATTGAATTGAGATTATTGAGAATTTGAGATGAGAAGAGAAATGAAGGTGTAGTGACTTTAGAGGGGTGGAAATGAGGTTGTTTATATAGGGGAAATTGGTGGGAAATTAGGGGGGAGTGATCTTGGCCGTTTGTTGAGATTGGGGATGTGTGAGATGGACGGTGGGGAGTTGGTTTTGGGTGGGTTTTACACGGATTGGTGACGTGGAATGGTGTTTTGGAGTTTGGACTTTTGGGTTCCCGCTTTGATTATTTGAGTTTGAATTTTGCTAATTTGTGGTTTTGGAGGTTATATTATGCTTTTGGGTTGATTCGAACTTAATTCAGTTTTGAGATTATGGTTGATTCAAACAATGATACGGAATGCACATGTCCAAAAGATTTTCGGTTTTTTTGGAGGCATATTATATATTTATTGAGAATTATATAATTCGTATTATTTGTTCAAGTTAGTCGAACGTTAAATAAGATTGGATGGTTTTATTTATCAATCTATGTACTCTTATTTGTACATTTGTTAATATAATACGTTATTTTGGCCGTTTATGAAGAATTGTTCTAAATTTTATAGATTGTTAGAATTTCAGTACAAAATATACTCAAATAAAAAAGTCTAATTTATTTTATTAAGTTCAACCAGCAAAACATAAGGTGCTATTAATAAAGACTAGTTGTTCACATAACATGAACAAATAAAAAGTAGGACGATTTTTTGCAATTTTTTCTTAATAAAATGCCAATAATATACCCATTGTCTTTATGTCATCACTTTAAATTTCTTAATTATGAATGTCTATAGTAACACTGATAAATTATTATAATTCATATGTAAATTGAAAGAACTTAAATCAATTCAACTCAAAAATAATTTGGAGTAAACAAATCTACTACCTTCGTTCTTCATTAGTTATCCAAGTATTACAACAAACAAAAGTAGTATAAAAAAACTTAAAACAATAATTGAAATTGAAAACAACTTTTTTACTCAAAAGCAATGTTTGAACTTTACAAGTGCCAAAAACTCAAAAGGCCCAAAACCTTACCTCCATTCCCCTTAAATTTACCGCCAAATTACTCACAAGTGAAAATGAANAGTATAAAAAAACTTAAAACAATAATTGAAATTGAAAACAACTTTTTTACTCAAAAGGCCCAAAACCTTACCTCCATTCCCCTTAAATTTACCGCCAAATTACTCACAAGTGAAAATGAAACAGTTCAAATACAAAGTCCAAAAATTTTACCACCCTTTAAAAAAACATTTTAGTGCGCGCCAAAATCAAACATTTGAACACCAATACTTAAAAAAACAACCCACAATCCGTGTGCCAAACACCCACATCAATCCACCACCGTCGATTAACCCCACAATCCTCTAATCCAACGTTCCACATCCTCTCTCTCACCAGGTCGATTTTCAAAAATTCCCTCCTATTTATACACCCCATTTTCTTCCGTCTTCAATTCATTCACTTGCTTCTAACATCCCAAATCTTCAATTTCATCTCATTTTTGTCATCTCTTTCAATCCAAAAATTAAAATGGCGCGAACAAAGCAAACAGCCCGAAAATCAACAGGAGGAAAAGCCCCAAGAAAACAACTAGCCACAAAAGCGGCACGAAAGTCAGCACCAGCAACAGGAGGAGTGAAGAAGCCACACAGGTTCAGACCAGGAACCGTGGCGCTACGAGAGATAAGGAAGTATCAGAAGAGTACTGAGCTACTTATCAGGAAACTCCCATTTCAGAGATTAGTCAGAGAAATTGCTCAGGATTTTAAGACTGATCTTCGGTTCCAAAGCTCTGCTGTCTCTGCTCTTCAGGAAGCGGCCGAGGCGTATTTGGTGGGGTTGTTTGAGGATACTAATCTTTGTGCTATTCATGCTAAGAGGGTTACTATTATGCCTAAGGATATTCAGCTTGCTAGGAGGATTCGCGGCGAAAGGGCTTAATTCTTGTTGTTTAATAATGTTTGGTTTGATTAATTACTGTTGATTAGTGGTAGTTCTAAAGATGGTTTGTATTTTGGTGGTTTAGAGAATGATATTATGTACTTTGGAATATTGATTAATGAAAATGTTGACGGTTTAATATATGTTTGTTTGTCTAATTAAAGTTTTCATTTGTGCAAATTGTGTTTTGTTTAATTGAAGCTTGATTTAAGTAATATTTTTGTATTAATTTGTTATTTTCCAAAAGTTTGGCTAAACTTGTTCTTGAAATTTGTTATCAATCATCAATAATTTAGTTAAGTCAATTAGTACCAAACAATGATTTTACATTAGTAATTAATTACTTAAGATCATTGAAATTTGAAATATTTAAGTTAATATGGCTACTCGAGTCGAGATCCTCTCAATGGTGTTAGATGCTTAAATGAATATGACAAAGGGTATTTGTGAGAATTTCAATTTTACGTTAGCTAATGTGTTAAAATTTTAAAATAGTTGCTCACCTCTTATAAATAATGGACTTATGCATCATGGAATTGCTTGTCTACTTGACTAAGTAGTTGTAAATTTCTACAACGTTTTTCACACACGGTCACATGGGTTATACTATCTCTGTAATCAATTACTTGCAACAAATGTATATTTTTTGTGAGGCATAAAAAAATTCTTTATTGCAAGTAATCGATTATGAAGGTAATGTATATGTATATGTACTTGTGCAATTTCAAGATTTATACGTAGTAGTAAAATTTCGATCAATGTATTAGTGTGTGCATTGTTAGTTGCTTAAGATTGATAATGACTTCCTAGTCGTTCATGCAATCAAAGACTTTATATTCTATACACGGTCCAAGCTAATTCTCCAACTATTGTAGAGATATAATAAGCAAATTTTCAACACAAGTGTTGAAGTGCTCGATCTAATTCAATGAATTTCTTTTTATTTAAACAAAATAAAAATTAGAAATTACAGTAGATTTATGAAAACAATCATTCAAAGACATTACTAACAGTCGAAAATTACAAAGCTTGAAATTCGCGGTTTTTTTATATTACAAAAGGGACGAAGTTGTTTCTCAGCATCACAATCCCAAAGAGCTCATTACAAGTTTCCAACAGAATTCCTCAATGCAAATTCAATAGTAATTAAAAACACCTAAAGAATATTTCAAATAGACGAACAAAATAAAACTAAAAATTTACAAATATGGTAATAGCACAATCACACAATCACACAATCATACACGCAATTACAATGATTTACACAAAAGTGTTAAATAGTACATGGCATGAATACATCTTAAACATATCAACATGCTACCCACGAATTATTAGTTAATTAGATTCTTGTTAGTAAGATTAGCCTAAAACTATCGTGCAACCAATTAACATTTTGACAAAATCTTCCAACAAAACGGCACTTCACAATATATAAGGCTTAGAAGTAAAAAGTTGGTTAAAAAAACAAAAAAAAACCACTACTTTAGCATCCTTGAATTGCAACCACCATGGCTCACCTGCGCCTCTTTCAATTGCCCACTTTGCTTCTTTTGTCATCTTTAGTTATGGTATTTGGTTATCATACATATGAAACTCCCGCTTCACCTAATCCACCTCCTCATTTCGAGACCCCTTCATCAAATATGCCAACCTCAACTTACAGTCCACCTCCAACCTATGAAACTCCAGCCACGGTTTATAGTTCACCACCTATTGTTGAGAGCCCATCGTACACTCCATCCCCGGTTAACAACCCACCTCCTACTTATGAAACCCCAGCACCAGTTTACAGCTCACCGCCTATTGTTGAGAGCCCATCATACACTCCGTCCCCGGTAAACAGCCCACCTCCTACTTATGAAACCCCAGCACCAGTTTACAGCTCACCGCCTATTGTTGAGAGCCCATCATATCCTCCATCCCCGGTTTACATTCCACCTCCTACTTATGAAACCCCTGCACCAGTTTATAGCTCACCGCCTATTGTTGAGAGCCCATCATATCCTCCATCCCCGGTTGAAAACTCACCTCCTACTTATGAAACCCCAACACCAGTTTACAACCCATCACCAATTGTTGAAAGCCCATCATACGCACCATCCTCGGTTTACAACTCTCCTCCCAAGTATGAGGCACCTTCATACACTCCAACTCCTGTTTACACCCCATCCCCTAAAGAAGAGACCCCTTCGTACACCCCAACACCAAAGAATAGTCCACCTCCAATGTATGGTACCCCTTCATACACCCCAACCCCAATATACGGCCCATCTCCTAAGTACGAGACTCCATCTTACACCCCATCTTTAAATAATAGCCCATCTTCTAAGTATGAAGCCCCTACACACACCCCCACACCAGTCTACAAACCATCTCCAAAGTATGAGACACCATCATACATTCCATCTCCAAGCTATAGCCCATCTTCTAACTACGAGAACCCATCATATACCCCATCTTCAGATTACAAACCATCTCCTAAGTACGAGACCCCCTCATACACTCCAACTTCAGATTACAAACCATCTCCAAATTATGAGACCCCCTCATACACCCCATCTTCAGATTACAAACCATCTCCTAAGTATGAGACCCCATCATTATACACCCCATCTTCAGATTATATCCCTTCTTCTAAGTCCGAGACTCCCTCATACACCCCATCTCCCAAGTATGAGACACCCTTATACACTCCAACTCCAGGCTACAAACCATCTCCTAAGCACGAGACCCCCTCATACACTCCAACTTCAGATTACAAACCATCTCCAAAGTATGAGACCCCCTCATACACCCCATCATCAGATTATATCCCTTCTTCTAAGTCCGAGACTCCCTTATACACCCTATCTCCCAAGTATGAGACACCCTTATACTCTCCAAATCCAGGCTACAAACCATCTCCTAAGCACGAGACCCCCTCATTCACCCCAAATCCACCTTACAATTTATCTCCAAAGTATGAAACTCCCTCATACACCCCATCTCCAATTTACAAACCATCTCCAAAGTACGAGACCCCATCATACACCCCATCCTCAAGTTACAATCCATCTCCTAAATCTAAAAAGGCATCATACTCTCCATCTTCAAATTACAGTCCATCACCAGACTGCGATACCCCTTCGTACACTTCGAGTACTCCAATTTATAAACCATCCCCAAAGCACGAGTCCCCCTCATACACCCCATCTCCAGTTTATAAACCATCTCCTAAAGTTGAAACACCTTCATCATACACCCCAACCCCAATTTACAAGCCTTCTCCCAGGTACGAGACCCCTTCATACACACCAACCCCAATTTACCTGCCTTCTCCAAACGACGAGACTATGTCATACGCCCCTTCCCCAAGTTACCAACCATCTCCTAAATATGATAAACCATCTCACTCTACAATCTATGGTGTGCAGGGTGTCATCTTTTGTAAATCATGTGATGATTTTACACCAATTGAAGGTAAACTCTTCGTAGTATAGTGATTTTTTTTCTAATAATTAATTAATTATATTGCATCTCATGTTTAACTTAGACAATGATCATATACGTAGTATTTTATTTATTTTTTTGATTTTTTTTTTAAATTAACAATTACTCCATATCATATATGGATATTAAATTAAAGTGTTAATTAGCTTAAAAAGTTCAATGAATAATAATAATTAATACTTAATGACACTCGTATTGTTTCTTTGGAAATTGAATGCGAGCAGGTGCTATAGCAAAAATGTCATGTGAAGCAGAGACCAACTATGGACATAAGGAAGCAAAATTCTCCATGTTGGCTCCTAAGACAGACAAAAATGGTTACTACTTGGCTACATTCACTCCAAAACAACTTGGTGAACATTTGAAACCAACAGATTGCAAAGTTTATCTCGAAAGCTCTCCATCGTACACTTGCAATATCCCTACCAATGTACACCTTGGAGTGACTGGAGCTCCACTTAAACACCCACACCATGTCGCAGAGTATGAGAGCAAACACACCATGGAGTTGTATTCCGTTCCACTTTTTGCTTACACTTCAGTTTCGAAATGTGAACACTACACTCCCAAATCAAGCTACGAGGCTCCTGTGTACACCCCATCAACCTACACACCAAAATCAACATACACACCAAAATCGACTAATGAAGCTTCATCAGACACTTCACCAACCTATACCCCGAAATCAACCTACACACCAAAATCGACTTATGAAGCTTCATCAGACACTTCACCAACCTATACCCCAAAATCAACCTATGAAGCTCCATCATACCCTTCACCAACCTATACTCCAAAAACAACCTACACACCAAAATCGATCTATGAAGCTCCATCAGTTACTTCACCAACCTATACCCCAAAATCAACCTACACACCAAAATCGACCTATGAAGCTCCACCAACCTATGCTCCAAAATCAAGCGACAAGTCTCTACCATGCACCCCAACATCATACACCCCAAATTCAGATTACGAGTCTCCGGATGCTCCAGCTTATACCAAAGAAGCCCCTGCTTACGGAAACTAATTAATTAAGAATAACATTATTACGAGCTTATTTTGGTTAGCCCCATTTTATAGTACACTTCATAACTTCAACATTTTCATTAAAGTTTTTTGAAATTTATAAATAGTATAAAGTTCTAATTTGCGACTATTATGTTGATCAAGTGTATTAAAAGTATGCTATTTAATTGATTGGTAATGTGCTAATGTCTACATATCGTCTTGCCTTCCTCAGCTTGCTGATTTTTAGTCCATGACAAATTGTTATTACTTTCAAAATATATATAAGTTCAATTCATGATAATTTCATCAAAAGGGGTTTTCAATCATAAATTGATCCGAATTGAACGCACCTTAAAATATCCTAATGTTACATTACAAGGTTGTTAGTTTGCTTTGGCTGGACTACCATGGCATTTGTCTTGCCTAGCAAGCGGGCTTTAAAGACATCCATATATATTGATTATTGAAGGTGATAATCTATTAATTGTGAGTATATCTAATACGGCATTCTCAATTTTATTTGAATTAAGATTTCACGCATAGAGGATTTGGTCATAATTTTAAGAAACGAACATATAGTTGCTAATTGTATCTCTATAACAACTTATATAACACGGTTTTATTCGGTAAGACCATTAAATATGTTAAAGAAATATTCATATTATTTCAAAAATTATAAAACACAATAGTTAAAAGAAAATTCACATATAATAGGCGCGCTGTAATAAATCTCCGATACAAGAGTGTAATACATCACTCAATTACTAACCAATATGACTATAATATATCACTAAATTACTGACCAACGTTCTATTGAATCATGTCTTTGTTACATTTTTGTTTCTTATGAAGAGTTAAACCTTGAAGTTCCTGCCAAAGTGATATATCACGAGTAATATAGAGTAGAGGACTAAATATTTTTATAGCCATAAATGAAAACTAAACCTACGTTAGTGAGAGTTAACGATACATTTGAAGTAAAGAAGAAGAAACATTTTATATAAGTTTATTACTTACACCGTACCTTATCAACCATTTTGGATGAATATAAATATATTTCATAGAACAAATCATCAAACTTAACCTATAATCTTAAATTGAAATAAGGCAATAAAAAAGCAATAATTGAAAGTGATAATTACATTAATTAGAACTATTAGATGATTAGATTTTCTCTAGAACACTCCAAAATGAGGATAAACATGCAAAAAGAGCACCATCACAAAGGAACGTTGAAATAGCCGCACGAACATACAATACATGATTACACAACTTTATTCTTTTTTATTGAAATACACAATTGAAAACTTCCTCAAATATATAATTTGAACGAAGAAAATTCAAATTAAAGTGAATAAATAGTCAAACATTTTACAACTTAAAACATGTTTGCCACGAATTATCAACTAGATAGAATCAGTATGAGCTTCGCCGGTAGTCGTGCAACCAATGAACTTGAAGATAATTCTTCCAACAAAGATATCATGCTCAATGAACCAATATAATAAACGTTAAAGAACGGCAATGAAGATATATAAGGGCTGCAAACCTTGAATACTAAATCATCACTTCACTCATTCTGTGCACACACATCAATTGCAAATATGGGTCTCCATCGCCTTCTTTCCTTGTCCACTTTGCTACTAGTGTCATCTTTGGCTATAGCATCCGCGAGCTCTTACACTCCATCTAGTAACTATGATGAGACTCCATCATACACCCCATCTTCAGTCTATAGTCCGTCTCCAGTGGATGAGACCCCGTCATACACTCCAACTCAAGAATATAGCCCATCTCCTAAGTATGAGACTCCATCATACGCCCCAACTCAAGAATACAGCCCATCACCTATGTATGAGACTCCTTCATATGCTCCAACTCCGGAGTACAACCCATCCCCCAAGTATGAAACCCCTTCATACACACCATCTTACAAGTCTGAGACCCCTTCTTACACCCCATCTTCTAAGCCTGAGACTCCTTCATACACCCCATCTTCGGATTATAGCCCATCTCCTAAGTATGAGACCCCATCATACACTCCAAGCTCAGTTTACAGTCCATCTCCAATGTATGAGACCCCCTCATACACCCCAAGCTCAGTTAATAACCCATCTCCAAAGTATGAAACCCCAAACCCAGTTTATAGCTCACCTCCTTCATACACCCCAACCCCAGAATACAAACCATCTCCAAAATACGAAACCCCTTCATACACCCCATCACCATCATACACCCCTGCTCCAATATACAATCCATCTCCTAAGTACGAGACTCCCTCATACACCCCAACCCCATCTTACAAACCTTCCCCCAAGTACGAAGCACCATCATACACTCCATCCCCAAGTTACAGTCCATCTCCTAAGTACGAGACCCCAACATACACCCCATCTTCAGATTATAGTCCATCTCCTAAGTACGAGACCCCAACATACAACCCGTCTTCAGATTATAGCCCATCTCCTAAATATGAGACCGCTACATACACCCCTACTCCAGCCTACAAACCATCTTCAGATTATAGCCCATCTTCTAAGTATGATGAGACCCCTACTTACACCCCCTCTCCAGTCTACAAACCATCTCCAAAGTATGAGACACCATCATACACTCCATCTCCAAGCTATAGCCCATCTTCTAACTACGAGACCCCATCATATACCCCATCTTCAGATTACAAACCATCTCCTAAGTATGAGACCCCCTCATACACTCCAACTTCAGATTACAAACCATCTCCAAAGTATGAGACCCCCTCATACACCCCATCTTCAGATTACAAACCATCTCCTATGTACGAGACCCCCTCATACACCCCATCTTCAGATTACAAACCATCTCCTATGTACGAGACCCCCTCATACACCCCATCTTCAGATTACAAACCATCTCCTATGTACGAGACCCCCTCATACACCCCATCTTCAGATTACAAACCATCTCCTATGTACGAGACCCCCTCATACACCCCATCTTCAGATTACAAACCATCTCCTATGTACGAGACCCCCTCATACACCCCATCTTCAGATTACAAACCATCTCCTATGTACGAGACCCCCTCATACACCCCATCTTCAGATTACAAACCATCTCCTATGTACGAGACCCCCTCATACACCCCATCTTCAGATTACAAACCATCTCCTATGTACGAGACCCCCTCATACACCCCATCTTCAGATTACAAACCATCTCCTATGTACGAGACCCCCTCATACACCCCATCTTCAGATTACAAACCATCTCCTAAGTACGAGACCCCCTCATACACCCCATCTTCAGATTACAAACCATCTCCTAAGTACGAGACCCCCTCATACACCCCATCTTCAGATTACAAACCATCTCCTAAGTACGAGACCCCCTCATACACCCCATCTTCAGATTACAAACCATCTCCTAAGTACGAGACCCCCTCATACACCCCATCTTCAGATTACAAACCATCTCCTAAGTACGAGACCCCCTCATACACCCCATCTTCAGATTACAAACCATCTCCTAAGTACGAGACCCCCTCATACACCCCATCTTCAGATTACAAACCATCTCCTAAGTACGAGACCCCCTCATACACCCCATCTTCAGATTACAAACCATCTCCTAAGTACGAGACCCCCTCATACACCCCATCTTCAGATTACAAACCATCTCCTAAGTACGAGACCCCCTCATACACCCCATCTTCAGATTACAAACCATCTCCTAAGTACGAGACCCCCTCATACACCCCATCTTCAGATTACAAACCATCTCCTAAGTACGAGACCCCCTCATACACCCCATCTTCAGATTACAAACCATCTCCTAAGTACGAGACCCCCTCATACACCCCATCTTCAGATTACAAACCATCTCCTAAGTACGAGACCCCCTCATACACCCCATCTTCAGATTACAAACCATCTCCTAAGTACGAGACCCCCTCATACACCCCATCTTCAGATTACAAACCATCTCCTAAGTACGAGACCCCCTCATACACCCCATCTTCAGATTACAAACCATCTCCTAAGTACGAGACCCCCTCATACACCCCATCTTCAGATTACAAACCATCTCCTAAGTACGAGACCCCCTCATACACCCCATCTCCAGATTACAAACCATCTCCAAAGTACGAGACCCCCTCATACACCCCATCACCAGATTACAAACCATCTCCTAGGTACGAGACCCCCTCATACACCCCATCTTCAGATTACAAACCATCTCCTAGGTACGAGACCCCCACATACACCCCATCACCCGATTACAAACCATCTCCAAAGTACGAGACCTCCTCATACACCCCATCTCCAGATTACAAACCATCTTCTAATTACGAGACCCCCTCATACACTCCATCATCAGAATACAAACCATCTCCAAAGTACGAGACCCCCTCATACACCCCATCATCAGAATACAAACCATCTCCTATGTACGAGACCCCTTCATACACCCCATCTTCAAATTACAAACCATCTCCTAAGTACGAAACCCCCTCATACACCCCAACTCCATCTTACAAACCATCCCCAAAGTACGAAACACCATCATACACTCCATCCTCAAGTTACAACCCATCTCCCAAGCACGAGACTCCATCGTACATCCCATCTTCTTCAGATTATAACCCTTCTTCTAAGTCTGAGACTCCTTCATACAACCCATCTCCCAAGTATGAGACACCCTCATACACTCCAACTCCAATCTACAAACCATCTCCTATGTACGAGACCCCGTCATACACTCCAACTCCAACTTACAAACCATCTCCAAAGTATGAAACTCCCTCATACACCCCAACTCCAATTTACAAACCATCTCCAAAGTACGAAGCCCCATCATACACCTCATCCCCAACCTACAATCCATCTCCCAAATCTGAAAAGGCATCATACTCCCCATCTTCAGATTACAGCCCATCACCAGACTGCGATACCCCTTCATACACTTCGAGTACTCCAGTTTATAAACCATCCCCAAAGTACGAGTCCCCCTCATACACCCCATCTCCAGTTTACAAACCATCTCCTAAAGTTGAAACACCTTCATCATATCACCCAACCCCAGTTTACAAGCCTTCTCCAAAGTACGAGACTCCTTCATACGCACCAACCCCAGTTTACAAGCCTTCTCCAAATTATGAGACCCCATCATACACCCCAACTCCAATTGACGAATCTTCTCCAAAGTATGAGACTCCATCGTACACCCCTTCTCCAAGTTACCACCCATCTCCTAAGTATGAGAAGGCAACTTACTCCCCTATCTATGGTGTACAAGGTGTCATCTTTTGCAAGTCATGCTATGACTTTGCTCCAATTGAAGGTAACTTCTTCCTATAGACTACAATTATGTTTTTCATTATTCATTCATTCATTTATTCATTCCAACTTCTATATTAATAATAATAAACTATATTGCTAACTATAAAATTTAATTCTAAAGTCAAATACTTTCAAACACCTATACAGTTTTTTTTAATTATAATTGTTATTGGGTGAGCAGATGCTGTAGCAAAAATTTCATGTGAAGCAGAGACTACCTATGGGCATAAGGAAGCAAAATTCTCCATGTTAACTCCGAAAACCGACAAAAATGGTTACTTTTTAGCTACATTTACTCCTGAACAACTTGGCGAACATTTGAAACCAACAGATTGCAAAGTTTATCTGGAGAGCTCTCCATCATACACTTGCAACGTCCCTACCAATTTGCACCATGGAGTGACAGGAGCTCCACTTACTCACTCACACCACATTGATGAGTACCAAAGCAAACACAGCTTAGAATTGTATTCTATTCCACTTCTTGCTTACACTTCCGGAGTAAAGTGTGAGCACTACTCACCCAAATCAAGCTACAAGGCCCCAGTATATACCCCATCAACCTACTCTCCAATATCGACCTACGAAGCTCCATCATATAAACCAAAATCGAGTTATGAGGCTCCAACTTACACTCCAAAATCGGCTTATGAAGCTCCATCATACACACCAAAATCAAGTTATGAGGCTCCATCAACTTACACTCCAAAATCAGCTTATGAAGCTCCATCATACACACCAAAATCGAGTTACAAGACTCCAACATACACCCCAGCATTGACTTACTCTCCAAAATCAAGCTATGAAGCTCCATGCTCTCCACCAGCTTATACCCCTAAATCAGACTAAGTGTCTCTAAAGGCTTTGATTTATGTTCCGAAATTAAAGGACATTACTCATACCTATAGTACTAATTACTGATAAAAATAATTATTACTATGGTTCGATCGATATTTTTCTTCTTCACTCTACTACCTTGTTATTTTTTAATTAATATCATAAAAGTCGATCTAAATGGCCATATATTAATTGTATATGCCATATGAATTGATGATGAGAAATATTGTACGGAATACTATTGATTGGTAAAGTCTATATCAAGATTCAATCTTTTATTCTTGTAACCTTGTGTTTCTACTTCCTAGGCTTCTTCCATTTTCTTATAGGTTTGAAATCCTCTTAATTTTCTTTAAATATGCCATTTTAATTTCTATTTTATACATGAAAATTCAAAAACTATAGTTTATACAATCATTTACCTATTCAACGTGTGAAGCCTAACCTTTAACGAATTATTATTAATACTCAACTCATCATGTTCCCAATTGTCCTAGGTAAGTCAGGTAAAATTACTTATGAATTGGGAGTACAAATTTTTATTTATCAGTTCACTTTGAAAATAATATTGGATCATTATATTACAATGCGAAAACTAAAAAATAGCTTTTAAGGAATCAAGGGGGCAAGTTTTTCTCTAGACGAAAACCATTATTAGATCCAAACTTCAATAAGCTTTTGAATTTTTTGTTGAATGTTACAAAATTGCAAAACATTGGGAAAACATTTGTATTTATATAGTTTTCATTGATCACATATTCTATTGACATTTACTATCAACATGCATGTTCAATTTAATTTCATCCTATATTCTTATGTCATGACAATTATATGTTGATGACCACTTTCGATCTATAGAAATGTGTTATCATCCCTATTCCAAAGATTTCCAAAACATGACCCCTTGTTCATTCTTACTCTTGGAATAGTTTGGCGACCTTTTCGATGACCCTCTTTTATCCCAAGGGACATATGTGCCACATGTTTTTGGCTAACTAGGATGCCCTATGCCCATGCTCGACATGGTTGAGATTAGGCAGCCTCTTTTTGCAATATGTTGTATTTTCCGGTGAGAGGAAGGGGTGACGAGGGATACCTCACGCATGGTTATGGGCTTTGAGCAGTGCATGCACCGCAATTGGTAGACGCGACGACCCTTTATTATGAAGGGTTTTCCCAATACTTAGAAAATACTAAGGTGGCCAGGCAATCTCTGTTTGCACTATGTAGTAGTGTTTTTGGAAAAAGGGGTAGGGGTTTTGGGGGGGG
>PYUH01000238.1:1283363-1378247 GCA_016808085.1 Suaeda aralocaspica | reverse complement strand
GGGGGCGGGGCGGGGGCAATTTGAAGTGACATAGGCCTCACGACGCATCTGGTGTGAGGGCTTAGCTTGCAACACGTGCTCTTGCAGGCCGACACCCCTACTGTAGGACGACTATCAACAGGTGGGCACATGCGTCACTTTTGGTCCAAATTTTTACTTAGAGGCGTTCAATTATAATCCAACGCACGGAGCTTCGTGCCACTGGCTTATTAGCTTTATCTATGACAAATCAAATCAAAATTGAGTTTAAATTTGTTATTAACCAATTATATTCCAAATTAAAATCACTCTTGCTTGTCTAATCCTATATTACATCTCTACTATACTACTCTAAGATCTTCCTAATTTACTAATATGTTAGTTGAAGTGCATGCTCAATAAGCATGTTTAACCTTGTTGCATGTTTAAGTCGTTTGCAAAGAATTCAACCCGCCGCTTGGTAGGAATTGTACGTACTTCAAGTAAGTTGGCCCTCAAGACGCATCTAGTGTGAGGGCTTAACCTGTGACACGTGCTCTTGGAGGCCGATGTCCCTACTATAGGACAACTATCAAAAGATGGGCGCATGCGTCACTTTTGGCCCAAATTCTTACTTAGAAGGGTTCTATTACAATCTGACGCACGGAGCTTCGCGCCACTGGCTTATTAGCTTTAACTTTAAAAAATCAAATCAAAATTGAGTTTAAATTTGTTATTGACCAATTATGTTCCAAATTAAAATCACTCTTGAATGTCTAATCCTACATTTCATCTCTACTATACTACTCTAATTTTTGGATCTTCCTAATTCACTAATATGTTAGTTGAATTCCATGCTCAATAATATGTTACATATGATTCTTAATGCTAGAATTTATAGTTTTTCCCCTAGTTTAGTAACAAAATTAGAAATCCGTCTTCGAACTAACATGATTTGCGCCATTGCACACGCATTTCTTTCGCATTATCCATTGATCCACCTGTTTCTTTTCCACTAGACTAGGTTCTAACAAGGAGAAAGTAGGGAGTTCTAAGTATTGTTTGATTGCAGTTTTATGTGCTTCCAACAACCACGTAAAACAATCCCGTTCAGAGCCAGATTAATACCAAGAGGTTCAACTTGTATGTATAATACTTTTTAATTGAGACTTCTTGAATTGAACATTTTAACTTGACACGACAAGGCACGATTCTTGTTAAATTTCATGTTAAAGATAAATGGGCCTGGGTAACTCAACAAGGAGAAGAATAGTCAAACTGGTCCACAAGCCCAAGGAAGTTCCATCCTAAAACCAATTGGTAATAGGAGGAGTAACTTCTAAGCTTATAAACTAGTTCAACATCTCATCTTTCTCCAATATGGGACAACTCACTAGTGTAAATCACATGGGGTTCAACACTCCCCCTCACTAGTGAGTGTCCTTAGAATTAGAGCACACCAGAAGGCACAATATAACCTTCGTCGGGAATGAACATCCAACAGAGGTCCTTAACCAGTGGCTTGACAAAGCCCCAAGGTCCGAATAACCTGGGCTCTGATACCATGTTAAATTTCATGTTAAAGATAAATGGGCCTGGGTAACCCAACAAGGAGGAGGATAGTCAAACTGGTCCACAAGCCCAAGGAAGTTCCATCCTAAAACCAATTGGTAATAGGAGGAGTAACTCCTAAGCTTATAAACTAGTTCAACATCTCATCTTTCTCCAATATGGGACAACTCACTAGTGTAAATCACATGGGGTTCAACACTCCCCCTCACTAGTGAGTGTCCTTAGAATTAGAGCACACCAGAAGGCACAATATAACCTTCGTCGGGAATGAACATCCAACAGAGGTCCTTAACCAGTGGCTTGACAAAGCCCCAAGGTCCGAATAACCTGGGCTCTGATACCATGTTAAATTTCATGTTAAAGATAAATGGGCCTGGGTAACCCAACAAGGAGGAGGATAGTCAAACTGGTCCACAAGCCCAAGGAAGTTCCATCCTAAAACCAATTGGTAATAGGAGGAGTAACTCCTAAGCTTATAAACTAGTTCAACATCTCATCTTTCTCCAATATGGGACAACTCACTAGTGTAAATCACATGGGGTTCAACACTCCTATATCCGGCTACACAAATAATTAACAATTGAGCCATGGATTCAAATAGAATTTTGTAAATGGCATGTACTAAAAGAAATGACTAATTTTCAGGGGTCAAATGGGATTGAAATCTGAGGCTGCTAAGAAAGAAGAGAGCAAACCTTCAACTGAAAACATTCAAAAGAAAACAGAAGTAACATCAGGGGATACAGGAGAAGTAGTCAAGGGAGCCGCGACAGGAGGATGTTGCCAGGGTACAGGTGCAGCTTCATGCGGCTTAAACCAGAAGGAGAAATAAGAGAGGGGACTTGCAAGCAAAGCAAGCACTGGCGCAGTGCTAGCACAAGATGGGCGACGACCAAGGCGATCTTCTGATGGTTGGCTTATTCTCATGCTCGACTTAGGCCCTTAAAATGACTGCTTGCAGTTTGCTGTGTGCAATTGATGGTTTTTTTGGTAGTGAATCTTTGTTTTGAATTGAAAGCTTATTCTTTTTCGGCTATTTGACTATGGCCTATTGTATCACTTGTATGCTCAAATTTGTGTTATCATCTATTGTATGAAGTATAAGTTTTATCCATTTTCATCAACTTCAGCTTATTTAAGTGCTCTTTTAGTTATTGGAAAAATATTCAGACTAGTTCAGATGAAATATTAGAGTAAATAAATCAGATTATATCATATCTTGCTATTAACTTTTGTAATTAGTACTCGATATATAACCTATAACTATTTACGAAAACAGGTGATGTTATGCCACATGTCGACTATTAAGGCCTCTGGAGGGGCCTTCTGGGTCCTATGATTTATACCATGTTTTTTTACCCCGTGCTGTGGACCACTACATAACTCCCTACGGTCGGTTTCGGCCCCTAAACAACGGTAATCATTCCTCTTATGGCCTTTTGCAAAGAACGGAAAAAAGGCTTTTCCTGGAAACCTTAATTACCCTCTAAAAACTTGATTTCATCCCTCTTACGGTCTCTTCACCCCAAATTGCCTAGTCCGAGTTCATATTTTAACCATACATGCACCTTGAAAAGTTTTTTGCAACTTTTTTTTTTCTGGAACTTAGAAAACTCAAAAAACATTGGATAATAGCCTTTGATTTAGGCCTTCAAAGAGCTATCTCGGGACCTGCCTTATTTTCAACCGTTTTTTTTTACCATGTACTATTGGCCACAACAAGACTCCCCACGATTGATTTCGGTCCTTAAAAATCTATTGTCATCCCCCTATTGCCTTTTCCCAAAGAACGGAAAAACTACTATTTCCTGGAGCCTTATTCGCTAAAAACTTGATATCATCCGATCCTTCTTACGGTCCCTTCACCCTAAATTGTCTAGTATGGGTTCATATTTTAACAATAAAACACCTTGGAAAGCTTTTTGTAATATTTTTTCGGTGCCACGAAAACTCAAAAAATAGTGGATAATAGCCTTTGATTAAGGCCTCCTGAAAGGCCTTCTTTGGCCTCGTCTTATTTTCGCCTTATAATTATTTTTTTTATTACGTGTTATGGACCACCATAGGACCCCCCACAATCAATTTCAACCCCTTATCATCTCTGTTATGTCCTTTTCCGAAGAACAGAAAAACAATTATTTCCTAAACCCTCTATAAACTTGTTATCGTCCCTTATGGCCTTTTTACCTCAAATCGCCTTGTATCGGTTCATATTTTCACCATACAGACACTCCGAAATATTTTTGGTAACTTTATTTTCCAGGACTGCATAATATCAAAAGATTAGTGGATAATATTTGCTCCTGCCACAGTTTGACACTAATATTTATGTATATACTATGGTGTCATTTAAAGTTTAAAGTTGTTTAAATATCTTTTGTTTAAAGTTGTTTTTGTTTAATATTTGCTCCTACCACATTTCAAAGTTGTTTAAACTAACTTCCCACATTAAAAATAATCTCATGAATTGTTTAAAGTTGTTTTTGTTGTTGATGGAGGAGGTACTTGGTAATTTAATTCTCATGTAATATGAAAATTGAAAATTCTCATAAATTTGAACTACTTCTCCCATTTTTATCTTTTGTGGTTAACGAACCAAACAAGACCCCAATATCCAAATTCCCGTGATTTTCTATATTCCCATTCTTTGTGTAACCAAACAATACTTATATGTTACAGCATATGAATTTGGCTATTAGGGTAAGGACCTATATCATGAGATGAGGGGCTCCTAAAGTGCAATAGAGCTTTGTAATATCAAAATGTGATTTTTGGTTGGTCTTGTTAGCGGGGGTTAAGCACCTATGAGAACCTATATTACCTTATCATTGTGAAAAAAAGATTCATTTTGTTTTTGTAAAATAACGCAGCACAAATTTTTTGAATTCTACCTTTTAAATTTTTTAAATAGTTCATGATTTCAACAATAATATCTAAATTATTTATAAATAATTACATAACATTTTTGGTTGGTCTTATTAGCGGGGGTTAAGCACCTATGAGAACCTATATTACCTTATCATTGTGAAAAAAAGATTCATTTTGTTTTTGTAAAATAACGCAGCACAAATTTTTTGAATTCTACCTCTTAAATTTTTTAAATAGTTCATGATTTCAACAATAATATCTAAATTATTTATAAATAATTACATAACAAAGTAACGTACTACGTATGAAAATAACCTTGAAAAATAATTATATCTGCAATTGTAAGTTTGTCAACCATGAAAATACACAAGTATGCACAATGAAAACTACAACTATAATTAACCTATGATATATGAACAAACAAACTCAAACAATATAGCTAAAAATCTTTATAATCTTAAAATTAACTAAATTTGTTCTTGTTTCTATATACCCTCTTCAACCATCTGAACCTTAAGTTCTGGTGGAATAGCGTCATCACTAATGAACTTGCCCCAAAACTTATGGTTCTTCCACACAATCAACATCTCTTCGATTGGCACGCTTTTAGTCTCGGGTAAGAAGAAGTAGATGAAGACGGTCATGACCACCACAAAGAAGGCGAAAAATATGAAGAGTCCAAATTTGAATGCGCATAGCATAGGGAGGAAAGCTTGTGCTACCACGAAGGTGAATAACATGTTGACGGACACTGTGATACTTTGGGCAGCTGATCGGACTTCTAGTGGCATGATTTCACTTGGTACGAGCCACCCTAGAGGACCCCATGACCAAGCAAACCCGGCTACATAGATGCATATAAAGATGACAACCAAGTACGCGTACCAATGTGGCAAGTTTGTCACGTCTCCTGTTACCCCGAATTTCCACCCTATAAAAATTGATACTAGAATCTGCAATGAACCAACAATATAATTAATCGAATGTAATTGTTTGTATATTATTACATAAATAATTGGCTTATGTAATTATGTATGAAACAGAAGTATGTTCATGAAAGTTACCTGGAACACAAGCATTTGAATGCCACCTTCAAGGAAGAGAGTCTTCCTACCCACTTTATCAACGCTAAAAATCGAAACCAATGTAGCTAAGGCATTAACAAGACCAGTAACGACAGCAGACATTAGAGATGCATTATCCGCGAATCCAATGGTCTTGAACAAAACAGGTGCGTAGAACATTATGACATTAATCCCAGTTAATTGCTGAAGCATTGGAATTGCTATTGCGAAAGTAAGGTGAGGCCTATACTCTCTCTTTAGCAATGTTTTCCAAGGGTGTGTCACCTTCTTAGATGCCTCACTAGCCGCAATCAAGTCTTGCAACTCTGTGTCAACATTTTCAATACCTCGGATTTTTTTCAGCTTTTGTTTAGCCTCTTCGATTTTGCCTCGTTCGATGAGGGAGTTTGGGGTCTCAGGGAGAAACAGAGAGCCGACTAGGATAATGAGGGCCGGAACACCTGCACCCCCAAGGCTTAGCCTCCATCCGTAGTGCGGAATTTTGGCAAACTGATAGTTGAGGAGGTTGGCAACAAGGTTTCCTATTGTGATTGTAAGTTGGAACATCATGTTGAGTGCACCTCGGTGTTTAAACGGAGCCATCTCCGATAGGAACACAGGGACTGACTGCAAATTATGTACAATTCAGAATAATAAGCAATAAAAAAAACAATTTCTATCATCATATACTATAAAATTATTGTCTGCAACGGTCTTTTTTATCGAAATATACATGGAGTAGTATAAAACAAACATTAATAAGATACCTGATTAGCGAAACCAATGCCAAAACCAAGCAAGATACGACCAATGATAAGCATAGCAACATTTTGAGCAGCCGCATTAATAACAGCGCCAGCACAAAAGAGAAGACCTCCAAGGAACATGGACGCCTTGCGTCCCATCTTCTGCGTTACAAAGGATGCAACAACCGAAGCTAGTAGTGCAGCCAAGTACAAGGACGACGTAAACATCGTCAATATTGGACTGTTGAATTTGCAATATTGATTTGTTCCAGAGTCCTTCATCTGCTGCTTGTACACTGATGGAAAGAATTTCTCCAAAAACATTGGCATCGACGTCACACCCCCTATACGTACATATTCATAAACACACCATAGTTAATATACTAGCTAATGTGTAACCTAGTATGTGCCACAAATAGCAATTCTCTAATCAAACTGTCTCCGCTTAAAAAATAAATAATAGATGTACCTGATATACCAATATCGTAACCAAAGATCAAGCCTCCAGCAGCAGCTAATAAACAAGAAAAAAACACATAAGCAGTAATTTTTCCAGGGTAATTAGCACCCTGGTTTCCGCCGTTAATCATTACTCCCCCTGCCATTATCCTAAGAAGTAAACAAGATTAATGCTAATTCAATTAATAACAGATGATATGATAATCTATGCAATGTTAGAAGGGGTTTTTATAGGTTTCATATGGTGAATTTTTGGTACCGAATTGAAAGTCCTAATACTAATTGGAATAGTTTGATGAATTAAGTAGATATGTTTTAATTACCAATTAGATAACAAGTAAATATATCGGTATGTCTAATTGTGTTAGGATAATTGAAACACTAAATCTATGTGTATGTATATTGGAAAGAATTATCCATATAAGATTTACGTTGTATTTTTTTAAATCTATATCTTAGATACCACGTAGATTTCAATCATGATTAACAATTTTTTATACAATGTACATCACTACATATAAATTCCTACTCATACCTAGTAAGACCGACTTTTGAAAAAGTATGATGCACAAATTATTGTACGTACAATGGTAGTAAAGTTATACCTTTTTGTTTTTTAAGTTTAATATGATAAAAAGTGTAGTTACAATTACTTTCCTGTACTGAAAAACTCTAGCTCAATTAATAAATATACTTTATTATATCATATTTCGTAAGTTAAAAAAAAAAATATATATATATATATATATAAAATTACTTAAATTTTTACGTGTAGCAATATCATAATTTTACATATCGATGTTTTACATAATTGATGGGTGATGAATATCGAACCTAGTAGTGTTTATGAGACAATACAACTTGGGAGTTACTTGAGATCAACTCGGTCAAATCTCGACTCGAGTAACCGACTCAAACTCATACTCGACATGAGATATTAATGAGTCGAATCGAGCAACTCAATATTCGACTCGATAAGCTCACGAGAAGTTCTATTTATGTAATTTTATAAATATAATATTGAAATATATGAGCTTTATTAAATCATCATATAAATTATTAAACATTTTAGTCAAATATAATATCATATATAATTTAATCATTATTTAATTCAAATAAATTGAAACTAAATAGCAAAATGATAAAAAGACGAAAACATTTCAAAATTAAGCAAAAAAAACTCGATCAAAACTTGACTTGATGAAAACTCGGTCAAAACTCATGTCGATATAAATTAGATGCACTCAAACTTGATTCAAAATATTAACGAGTCACAAGCAACCTTATTCTCAAAATCGACTCGCATCATAAGCAGTGGGAGCTCGTAAAACCGAAAAGAATACTCCAGGCAAAATGAATTAACCCTCTCCTTTGAAGTTCGAAATATATATATCTAATTATCTACTGTGAAACTACGGCCAAAACCTGCATAGGTCCCACTCAACATCCATCGCCATTGTCAACCCATTGCTCCCTCAGGTACACTGAAATTTGCTTCAACTGTTCTTATAATGAGAAATTACACACATCTCAATTCAATTGATTATGAACAATTTAATATAGAGCATTCCATCATTGCAAATTGTATTTTGTTCAATCATTGAGCTAGCAACAATTGATTGGATGAATAAAGGGTAAAAAGTCTCAAACTTTGCTGTTAAAGTTAGTTTCATTTGATTTTTTTTTCTGCAATTTTTCGATGATGAAAGCTGAATGTTATGTTAAAGGTCTCAACTTTAAGTTTAGGGGTGTTATTTACCCACATCTAGGGCATAATTTATTTGATGCTTTGTATTCAATTTCATCAATTGTTTCCCATTTTCATTCCAATTCTCTGTTAAATAGTAGATTAGTTAATGATGAACATAGGTTTAGTGGAAGAAATCATCATAATTTGGGGAGAAAAAAAGTGGGTTTTAAGAAGAATAGGGATTTGAGGTCTAATTTGGGGACCTCACTTTTACAGAAGGGTGAATATGGTGAAATTGGAGGTGGGGTTGATGGGGTTCAGTTCATGGGTTCTTTGGGGAGTTGTGGAAGTGTTTCCGCGGCCGAGGTTGGGTCCGAAGAAGAAGAAGAAGTTGCTGAGGATGATGTTTTTGGGGTGTTGGATTCATATGATAAGAATTTTTGGCGAAATGGTGAGGATGATAGAAGGTATGAGGTGGATGAGAGTGAATTTAGGCATCCATTGGTGAGGGAAATGTGTAGGTTGGTTAAGATGAGAGCTGATTGGAACCTTGACCTTGAAGGTCAATTGAAGAATTTGTTGAGAAGTCTTAAACCTCGTCAAGTTTGTGCAGTTCTTCACTTGCAGGATGATGAAAGGGTGGCTTTAGAGGTCTTTTATTGGGCTGATAGGCAATGGCGGTATCGCCATAGCCCGGTTGTGTATTATGCTATGCTTCAGATACTTAGCAAGACTAAACTGTGCCAAGGGGCTAGGAGAGTCCTCCATCTTATGTATAGGCGAGGTATCTATCGCACCAGAGAGGCTTTTTGTTATTTGATGGTTTCTTATAGCAGGGCAGGAAAACTGAGGCATGCTATGGGGGTTCTTAGAATAATGCAGAAAGCTGGGGTTCAACCTAACCTGTCTGTATGTAACACTGCCGTTCATGTTTTAGTAGTGAACAATAGGTTGGACAAAGCATTGAAATTCTTGAAAAGGATGCAAGTTGTTGGGATTGCCCCAGATGCTGTTACATACAACTGCCTGATTAAGGGTTATTGTAATGTTAATCAGGTAAAAGATGCCATCAAGCTGATTGAGGATATGGCTCTTATGGGATGTTCTCCTGATAAAGTTAGCTTTTATACTGTGATGAATTATTATTGTAAGGCTAAGAATACGGCTGAGATACAAGGGCTACTTGAGAAAATGAAGAGCTGTAATTTGTTGCTGGATATGGTCACATATAATAATCTCATTCACATGCTTTCCAAGAATGGACATAGTGACAAGGCTTATGATTTCGTCAAAGAAGCACAAGAGCAAGGATTTTGGGTGGACAAAGTTGGTTACACTGCTTTGGTCCACTCTTTTTGCCGGGAAGGAAGGATAGACAAGGCAATAGAAATTGTTGATGAAATGCTTGAAAAAGACTGCGTCCCAGATGTAGTGACTTACACTGCTGTTATAGATGGGTTTTGTCGAGCAGGGAGGGTGGATGAAGCTAAGGACAAGCTTCAAGAAATGTACAAGAACGGTTGTAATCCGAACACTGTATCATACACAGCCTTGCTAAATGGTCTTTGCCAAATTGGTCGCTCTTCAGAAGCCCAAGAAATGATCAATAAAAGCGAGGAGGAATGGTGGACCCCAAATGCTGTCACATATAGCGTTTTGATGCATGGCTTCCATAGAGAAGGAAAACTGTCTGAGGCATGTGATGTGGTTAGGGAGATGATTATGAAGGGATTCCTTCCATCTCCTGCAGAAATTAATTTATTGCTTGCATCTCTTAGTAGGGAAGGAAGAACAGATGATGCTAAAAGTTTCATGCAAGAGTGTCTGAGCAAGGGATGTGACATTAATGTCGTTAACTTTACCACCGTTATTCAAGGACATTTTCAAAAGGATGACTTGGACGGTGCTCTTTCGTTGCTTGATGACATGTATTTGGTCAACAAGAGCCCTGACATTGTCACATATGCAACAATTGTTGATGCATTAGGAAGAAGGAATAAAATTGAAGAGGCAACTGTTCTTATAAAGAAAATGCTGGGAAGGGGCATACTTCCAAATCCTGTAATGTATCGAACAATTATTCATCATTACTGTCAAAACAGTAAAGTGGAAGATTTGTT
Source organism: Suaeda aralocaspica (assembly GCA_016808085.1). NCBI lineage: Eukaryota > Viridiplantae > Streptophyta > Magnoliopsida > Caryophyllales > Amaranthaceae > Suaeda > Suaeda aralocaspica. Next base: position 1,367,770 of record PYUH01000238.1, on the reverse strand, counting down.
ACAGCTGTTGGAGAAGTTGCTGTCAAAGCAGCCCTATCAGACTGCTTATAATCAAGTCATTGAAAAGCTTTGTTGCTTTGGATACTTAAGTGAAGCTTACAACCTTTTGGGTAAAGTCCTGAGAACAGCTTCAAGGATTGATGCTCAATCTTGCCATGTGCTCATGCAAAGTTATCTAAAAAGTGGAAGTCCTCTTATGGCATACAAAATTGCTTGTAGAATGTTTAGGCGAAATTTGATACCTGACTTAAAGTTATGCAAGAAAGTGAGCAGTAAATTAACATCAGATGGGAAAACCAAAGAGGCTGACGGTCTTATGGTCCTGTTTGTTGAACGTGGCCTTGTATCACCTTGTTGAATAACTTGCTGAACAACGAGGACTTGTCTGCTTGTAAATGAAGCTTATGGGGATGCGTTTCTGGATCTATTCATTAATTTATTCTACAACTTTTATGTCAAGGTGAGGTCAAATTAATGCATTTCTGAGACCTACCTTTTCTGCCTTGTCATTCAGCAATTTCTGCATTGAGATTAGGGTTTGAATGTTTGTGTCTCTTATGAATAATGTAGGTGCTGCTATTTCTTCCATTTATATCTTGATTTTAGTTAGATGTGCTTAGATAAACTTGAATGTCTCAAAAAGACATTCAATTTTGTTCCAAATGATTTAGACAATTTCATAGCATGGCCATATAATTCTGTTGCTTTCTTTTGGTGAAATTCTGCTGTCACTATTTTCTTCCCTTGCTTTATCATCATTTAAGTATGTATTAAATTTCTGAACAAGATATATAGAACACATTGATTTTAGGAATATTAGAATTAGAGTGTATATGGCTGTGTTTTGTTTCATAGGAATGTTGAAATACAAAATCTCCATAGCATAAGGTCAACTGTGTCAGTGGCACATTGCGTCACTAGCTCTTCTGCTTGACATTGTTATTCTTACATGGGAACAGGAGTCTGGCAATGGCATCGCTCAGTGCTATGGATAAGGGAGTTGCAATTTACCCTGAGACAGTACTGATGCTACATTGATGGCCATTCTGGCAATTCACTAGGGTATGATACCCGACCAGATAAAGTTGCGGATAAAGATGTTGAGCAAAAGGATGACAGCATACTTGGCACAATAAGCTATTGGTAGCTTGGTTTAAAGCCTACTTTGAAGCCAAGGAGTTTCTAAAGATGCTTCGATACTCATTAAAGGAGGATCTGAAAGATATAGCTACATTGAGATGAACTGCAATTGCTCCTGAGGAAATGAAAGACTGAATAAATTGCTGGAAACGGCAGGTAAGGGAATAAAGAATTCATACTTGTATAACATAATGCAGAATCTACTTTTAGGCTATTGCATTAGTTATGAATTGTCTGACATGGGCTATTCACATCATTTGCAAACAGAACTTGTTTTACATACCTAGCATTTTTTTTTTAAATTCCTTCCCTTCAAAGCCAAGAATTGTCAAGTTTTAGTGCTTGGTATTTGAAAATTATTTGATCTCTAATTCATGATTCATTATCAATAATAAAATCAATGAAGGAATTGAACTTGTAACACTCAGAGTGGTGTAAGTAGAGGAGCCGAGGTGTAACTAAGATCTTGATTACACTGGATTGGATGTTTTGTGTTATTCTGCTACAAGCCCTTGCCTTGAAAGTATTATAATGGAAGATAGAGTAGCTACAAGCTGTCATTTATCTTCAAATTCTAGGTAGTATGATTTCCAGCACTTATTATCTACTTATATTCCGACATGTCATTTTTCTGGTTATGGCACCGACATAGATGTTTAAGCTATGATACATTGATGCATATAATGATATAAACTATTGGGTTTGTATTTGAATAGGGAGAAATTTTGCCTCAATCAGTTCTATGGCGGAGTTGTTAATGTCGGATGCCATTCTTTCAGGTGTTAAATCTAAGCCACTTGAGGAGATTGTAAATGAAAGCAAGTGAACTTAACCATTCAAGCATATCGAGTTATCAACTGCATACAAATGTTACTTGCTGATTGTCATTGTAGATGCTAGCTAGGGCAGTCCTAGTAAAGATTTGCTTGACACTGAGCACACTTTTGGCACTTTGACCTGGGAGGATGCTGAACTATATGATCCATGAGCAGCATTCATGACTGTATACTCTTCCTGTCTCACAATAGTTTTACATTCAGTCATGAGTTCATGACACATTGTTTTGGATTCTAAATTATTTGGTTATCAGATTACTTGATTGTAACAGAGTAACAGTAGATGTGATATTATATGAGTTAGTGGAATACAAAATTAATTGTCTTTTGACCATATTTTGTGGTGTCTTGTAAATTTCGTTGATAGTTTTCTGTTTAGTGTGTCGTTTGAATACTTGATCTACTTATATACCAACAGCAAGGATGATAAATTTTGTTATAAATTTTGTCATAAGGCTCTTGTTCACATGCCGACAAGTTGCAAAAACATGCAAACTAACTCCATATTAAATCCACAATCAACAACAGGTTCAAAATTTGGGAACACCGAGGAAATGTCTTACATTTGTATCCTGTAATACTATCAGAAACTTTATTTGGTTTCAGTTACGACAGAAAAACTGAACTTTGTGTCCTAACTTCTAACAAGAAGTCCTGTCAATTGTTCGACACACCTCACAACTATTATTTACAATTGGTTCTGAATGTACAAAGTTTACCAGCAGCCGAAAGGCCGTATTCTAAGTTTGTCACACAAGGCACAAGTCCCAGCTGCCTTCATCTTATAGAGAAAGGTAAGAGAAAGGTACCTTTATTTGATCATCAAACAGACTTCACTGTGACTGGCCCAAAACAAATGAAACTATAGATGACAAAGTCGGCAAGCACATTTCCTTCAGATTCTCTGCATTTTTAGGTTGGACAACCATGCCGTGAAAAATTAGTAAACCATCATGAGCAATCAGTTTGTCTCTTGTCAGTCAAATTCAAGCACTACTTTCCCAGGAATGATTCTATTGTCTTTAGCCTCATGAGCTTCACTAACTTGTACAATCGGGAATGTTTTCTCAACAGGTACTTTCAATTTCCCATGTTCAGCAAGCTGACGAATCTCTTGTAAACCTTCAGAATCAGCTCTCATGAATGTCCAGCAATACTCTGAAATCGAATACTTGATGATTAGAATTTATAAACTATCTACTGATTAAATGACTTAGAGATCGCTTGGCCAAAAAATAATTTGGCTGACATCTTAGCTCACTAACTTAGATAAAATGTCCAATTCCATCAAAAGATCCAAATCTAAAGCACGGACAAAATATGCCAAAACTAAGAGCAAACAAAAAGACACCAAAACGTCCAAAATAACAAGTAGATAGCAAATACAATAGAGATGTTGATTACAAATGCCTGCTTGGAGAGTCACTGCTGTCTGGAAATATTGCCATGCTAATAATCTATTATGACCCAGAATGCATCATTAATAGAACTTGAGTCTGTCACTGTTTAATCCTTAACAAAAGTTGTATCATTCCCAAACTCCCCCTATTACTCATTTTAAGCAAGGCCATTTTAGGAAATGCAATCACAAACTGTAAGTCTGTCACTACAATTCTAAAAAATTATGAGTGCGCACTTCAAACTTATTATATGTTGACTTACTTGAATTGAACTACTATGAACTTATCTAATCTGATCAAACCAAATTGGAAATTTGTAAGACTTGATCAAACCTGATTCTAAGAAACAATTGGAACATATTAGACTTGATTAAAACTTGATAGACCTGACCTTACTTCAACATATATTAAATCGTCAGAAACCCTTTTTTCGGTAAGAGAACGCAACCTGTATGCTGTATGTATAAATAATGCTACAGTAGTATATGCAATCATCAGGAAAAGAGACAACTGGTAGTAGTCTTGCAGACATCCTATAATTAATTCTGAACAACAAGGGTGTATATATAAAATAAGCAGTTCTACAAATAAGGCAAATTTGCAGTTTTCGTATGTATATTCTGCACCCAAGAAACAAAAACAATAACAAACAAAACATAAAATTAAAATAAAAAATAAAAAAAAATAAAAGAGGGAAAGAAAATAAAATGCTCAAAAGTTCAAGTGCAATTAATTGGAGCTCTATTTTTATAGACATTAGCCACTGTGATGCACAATCCCAACAACTATTAAATGATTTTGATTATAAAGTCAACGAAAAACAAGTTAGTCAGTGGTCAACTGAAATATAAGTTGATTAAATATACAATACCTATTCCATGAGAGTATCGGTACTGAATTTGTTTCTTCAGAAGAAGGGCTGAAGCCATAGGAAGACCAACAGCCAAACCATACTGATCAGACATAGAAGCTGCCTCTCCCTACATGAGAAGCCAGCTATTTAACAAGAAACAATAGAAGGGAATGTTGTGTACTTGTGTGCCAGAAAAAAGCTATAAAATTTACCTGTAAAGTCATGTAATGTCCCCCTTTCCTCAAAACATTTACACCTAGTCTCTCTGTCTCTGGCACACCAATGGTATCCAAAACAGCATCAAACTTCTCTTTAATTGCTATTTCACAATCCTGCAAGTCACAACACCAAATAATCGTTAAAGGCTTTTCAATTATAAACAAATCGCAGACCTGCTTCGAAAATAATTTATTAATCGACATATTACCTCAGTGGTATAGTCAACTGCCTTCTCAGCACCAGCTGCCATAACACGCTCAACACTCTCCGAACCAACGGTGGTGGTAACATGGCAACCAGTTGCCACAGATAGCTGGATTGCAGAAAAACCAACTGCTCCACCTCCTCCAATTATTAACACTCTATGTCTGGTGAAACAATATAGATGAAAATAAGCAGCTTAAGACATAAAGGCTGGCTCATACTCAAGAGAAGCAACACAGCTAAAAAAAACAGCAACAGAAACCAGTAGATAGACACAAACTACTTGATTGTAGTACAGGAATGGCACTAAGTAGATGAACAAAATGCAGCAAGAAGACCTAGTTGACTAATTTCCAAGTCTACTACAAGAGAAAATGAGGAACTAGAAGACATTTCAGTTTGATGATGTTATATATAACAGCCTTTCTGAACCCACCTGACTGCCTAGGTTACTTTTGGCTAGAGTATATCAAAAACTGAAATCATTTTGTTGCTTAAACAACTTTTCCTACCAAGAATGATTCAGCCACCATCCATCAATGTAGTTGGTAAGTCACAAAGTACTAACCATTAGAAAATGACACAAAACAAAACAAAACAAACAGGCAAAAGTAAAGAAGCTGTTCATAGAAAATAGTTTCCAAACTACTTTGAGGCAGATGACAGTCTTGAATTTTTTTTTTTTACAGAACATACCCTGGAGCAATCCTTGCTGTGCCCTTGAGACCGCGCCATGCAGTAAGTGCAGCAAAAGGAATCGCACAGGAATCCTATAAAAATTCAATAATTTACGTATCATTATCCACTCATATAACGGATGAAAACTTATGGAAAACAACTTGTAAATTGATGCTTGACCCAATTTATCAGGTCCAACAAACAGCCTATTGAACTTTATATGAAGCGCAAGTTTTACTTATGGAAAACTTAGGTTCACAAACTTATGGAAAGTAAGACACATTAAGAGATAATAATAACACAATGCTACTTTGCCAAACAGGAAAGGCCCACAAACTGTGGAACATCAAAAGCTTCTATCTGTTGAATCCTAATGACTTACCACATGGCTCATAGCAGCTGGCTTTTTGGTAACTTCTTCTGCTGAAAGAATGGCATAGTCAGTATATGTACCCCTGATAGCAGTTGGATGCAGTGCCCCAAAAACTTCTTCACCTACACTAACTGATTGAACTGAACTTCCAATTGCAGCGACTTGACCACTAACATCGCGGCCCAAAATGAGGGGAAGTAGAGGCTCAAATACAGATCGGCCATAGCCTGCTCGCATCTGGAACAGCAAGATAGAAGTTAAGAACCTATAACTGAACTAGGTAGAGAATGGGGTGACTAAAGCTAATAAACAGGCAAGGATTAAATAAAGACTGTCACTAGACAGCTTAATCACTTTATAACAAACAAGCATGGTTACTTATGGTGTTGGACATCATGTAAAGTCCCTTTTGGATATTTAAAGATCACCTTTATCATAAACATGAGATGTATTTACCATCGTACCATAACAAGTAACAAAAGCATAAGCAAGGAAAGCTTCATATGACATCAGAAATAGCTAGAATTCTTCGACAGTAATCGAATAGGAAATCAACAGCAGATCGACAAATAGTCCAGGCTGTCCAGCTGTCAAAAGGTCAGCTTTCTTGCCTCTTTATTTTTCAAAGTTCCTATGAAAAATAGCTAGAACTCTTTGACAATAATCAGATAGGAAAATCAACAACTTATAATTGTTGCATTGATACTATGTGTTCTTATATTAATACAACTGAATTGTTGGATCAAATGACAGAGATTGTTTATATAAAAAAGACAATCCTAAATGAAAGAAATAATTGGAAATTATTATTAATACTTATCAAATAAATTATTTTCAATGTGAAGAAACCGTACCCTTAAAAACCTGCCTCAATAAGGGTTTCATAAAATTTTTTAACACAGTGGTTGAAAATTTACTCAAAAACTAGGCAAAAAAAAATTCATTTTCTGGGGGCACCCGAACACATAATGTCACATTCTCACCCACCAAGTTTTTTGGATTTCGTATGAAACATACACTACTCCAATTGTAACCACCCATCGCCATAAATAGTAAAAACGATGGAAATGCAAACCAATTCGATCCACTCTTTTATAAATAGACCAAACGCAATCAAATAGTCAAGGAAAAAGTTTATGTCTTTTGTTCTAGCTCTTCCTTCTCTTTCTATGTGTAATACTCTAATCAATCAAACGAAGCCTTAAAACCATAATTAGGGAGGCCGTCGGCAACATGAACCAAAATTGACCATTCTATGAAGTAATCTACATAAATTTTCCTCCTCCATCCCTTACAACCGAGAACTTCATTATCCTGTAAATCCAATAGCTTCATATGTCTAATACTCAAATGTCCTACCATAATTACCAATCTCTTTAATATTATTTTTCAACAAACTCAATTACTCAATTTTCATTCATCCTTTTATTTGATCATCAATGCAAGTATGTAACTCATGCACTATAAGCTTAGCTTCTTCCGTCTTTCCAACTATATGAAACGCGGATGCCTCAACAAGGATATCATATCATTTTAAGTGACAAACTTACATTCAAAACAACAAAATGAGGAAACATACTTCAACACAAATTAAAGCACAAATACCTTTTTCTTTGGCACTTCATCAAATTTTACAAAAGTAAACTTCCTACAAACTTAAATTTAGAATTCCAATAACTTCCGCAATTATATTATAATCATCATAAAAAAAACACAAGAAATACAACAAAGATAATAATCAAATTTCAATCAATTAAAACGCAATCAACGAAAGAAGGAAACGAAACGAAACGAAACGCACCCGAAGATCAAGATGATTAACGGAAACAGCGCGAGCACGAACAAGAACTTCATTAGGTTTAAGATCAGGAACACTGACATTGTCACGAATTTCGAAAACGTCGGGCCCACCAAACCGCGGCAAAATCACCGCTCTACAACTTGTTACAATACTCCGTTTACTAATGTAGCCATTACGAAACCCTAACCCTAACCCTAATTGAACATTGGACGATGATGATGATGATGATAAGATGAAGTTCTTGAAATTTGAATCGTTTGATAAAATGTAATTCAGTGATTTGATGAACCGCATTTTGGAGCGAATGAATTGATTTGAATTGAATTGAATTGTTGCGATTAAATGAATGAATTTATCAGTTTTGGAGAAGAACGAAGAAGAAATGGGGAAAATGTGAAGGAAGAAGAAGAGTATTTAAGAGAGGGAGAAAAAAAAATGGAGGAATTTGGTTGTAAGAGGAGAATACGTGTATGGAGTTTTATCCGCAAGAGATCAGTCACTCTAGTTGTGTTATGTGTCTGCATTGTCGTGGTGTCTGGTTTTGGTCTTTATATGTATATCCGCTTCCAATTATTCGCAACACAACACATAATTGCATTTGTAGAAAGGGATTTGGATATAAATGAATAATTAAATCAAAAATAATTTTAACACGGATAAGAAGTTATCTACATGTTATAGTCTTGTATGTGTTACAATTTCTTCGGATTTTTGGTTTCATTTATGTTGTGAAGTTGCAAATAATAAGGAAATAAAGGAGTTGCAAATAATAGAAAATAAAGAAAGTACTATATCATTGGTGGTGTAGTAAATTTGTTGTTCGTGTGCTATATTGCTACTCATTTTAAGGGCAATATATAGTTATTTTTCTACTTTTTTGGAGTGTATATGATACATAATAAGAAAATACTACGTATTATCTCTATTTTAAATTGAATGCAATAGAAGAATATGTGTGACGATTATCTACGGTTACACATGTATAAAAACAAAATGTTGATGGTATTGAAGTATCAACCATCAAAGTCCCTCAAACACTATACTGTACAATAATGTGATTATGTGATAAGTCAAATGTGATTATGTGATAAGTCAAAAAAAACAATGTCTCTAACTTTATTCAAAAGCCTTTTACAAACTACTTTCAGTTTTTTTTCTAATTTAACAGCAATATATGTGAATTAAGATACTGTAAAATTATTCTAAATAAATAAATTGATAAATTCAAATGACATCATGTAACCCATTTAAGTTGCTACTAAAACCTTTAGTCAAGTTCACGTAGTGAGGTTTCCCTGTTTGCACTTGATATGACTCGGTCTGTATCAAATTATCAATATACAAATACACTACCCTGTTTTACAAAAAAATTAAAAATAAATTAAAGAAACCTTTGTTAAATTACAGCTGCTTTCAAGAGAGCATGTGAAGAGCTAATTTAACCTAAGCTACATAATTCCTTACATCATTCTTTGATATCTGAGACAGTTAAATTGCTGATCTCTGATGACACAAGCCCATCGTTTGTTGTCGAAGTGCCAACTGCCACTGTAGGTTCACTACTACTTCCAACCTTTTCAGGTTCAGGAACTGGTACTGTAGGCTTGTCACTCATTTCTTCCAGGGGGGTGCTGCTTTCTGTCACCATAAGAGTTTCTGGATCATTAAGAATCCCTTTGTTCTTTGCTTCCACGACTTTTTCTGAGGAACCAGAATCAATTGTTTTATCCTGAGCAGAAACTCCGACCATTGAAGTTCCTGAATCATCGCTCTCACGCCTTTTTGATTTAGGAGCTATAGCTGGAATATGGAATGAAGTGGGAACTGGAGCTGGAGTAGTAGTAACTGGGGCTACAACTGTGGACAGACTTGGAGCAGAAGTGAGAGCCAGAGTTGAAGCAGAAATCGAAGTCGAAGTTGGCAATGCCATTGGGCCAAGAGTTGGAGATGGAGCAGAAACCAAAGCTGGGGATGGAGGAGCAGCAACAATTGGAGCTGAAGATTGAGACGGATCAAAAATCGGTGTCACAGCTGGAGCAGAAACTGGGGCCAAAGACGAAGTAGAAGCTGGCGTCGGAGATAGAGAAGCAGATATCAGAGTTGAAGACGATGATGGAGCAGAAATTGAAGTCGGAGATGGAGCAGAAATTTGAGTCGATGACAGAGTTGGAGCAGATATTGGAGTTGATGATGGAGATGGAGCAGATACCAGAGCCGGAGAAGGAGCAGATATTGGAGTTGATGGAACTGGAGCAGAAAGTGATGATGGAGATGGAGCAGATACCAGAGCTGGAGACGGAGCAGATATTGGAGTTGGAGATGGAGTAGGATTGGAAATTGAAGATGGAGATGGTGCAGAAGTCAGAGTTGGAGATGCAGTTGGAGCAGAAAATGGAGCCGGAGTTGGAGTTGAGGCAGCAGTTGGAGCAGACATCAAAGTTTGAGCTGTGACATTCGTAATTGTTGGAGGAGGAACTGTTGCAGCAGCACTGGGATGAGGATTAGTCACCCTAATGGTGCCGATCACATTAGGGTCAACTGCAGGTTTTTTGGACTCTGCGGTAACACATGTAGATGTTGGTGCTGATTCATTAGCAGCATGAAGCTGTTGCAGCCTGTGATCAGTTTCTGGCCGACGACAGATTTTTCTTAGAGGCACAATTTCCTACAAATGGAACATAAAGCACAGTTAGCATATACGAAGTATATAATTAATGTAGCTGCAGTGAATGAGTGTATTAGGTACAACATCGGCTACAAGCCTACTACAATACTACACATGTATAAAAAATACCAAAGTAGTTTTAAAAGTGGAATGGGCATTTCAACAAGGAAGAAATAGGCCTTTGCCAATTGCAGTATTGCACAATTTTAGTTCATCACAGAAGAATCATGCACCGTATTTGAACTGAGGTCACTTAGTCCACCATTGCATAATGGCAAAATGACACATTTTTGTACCTAATATGTATTATCATGTGATAATATCATAAAACTAAACAACCGTAACACCATCCACCTATACATGAACTTGGAATGCTACATAGAAGTGTAGCTATTGCATGCACCAGACCCCAATCTCAGTTTACATAGTTGGCTATTTTTGTCTATCTAGACAAATCTCCAAACTCAAAACCACAAATTTCAACTAACTGCGCCCAAATTATGTTCACATAAGAAGCGTTGCAATGAATGTAAATAAATAAATAAATAAATAAATAAATAAAATATATACAACTTGAACCATTTCCTAGCACTAATTACAAAACTACTAGTAACTCGTTAAAAAGAGGCATAAGAATAAGTCAACGGCTTGAGCTGAGAAAAATTGTACAGAACATTATTATACATTTATAGGGGAAACATGTAGGTGGAGTGTACCTCAGTCTGATCATGATCATAACGGACCAGAAACCTACAACGGCAACCTCTTACATCGTGTCTCCTCCTCTGAGCATCAAGGACATGAGCATCAAAGTAAAGAGCTTGCTCTTTTCCTTCCTGGATTGAAAATTTCAGTATAAAAGAAACACAATGTTAGAAGATTCTACAAACTCAACGTCAACTGAATAATTAAGTCCTACCTGAAAGCAGAGTATGAGATCCCCAGGGAGAACTGCAACACACTCTGATGATTCACATGGAAGTGATCGCTGTCTTACATGTTTGCGAACAATAATCCACTCATCCTCTTCTGAGCCAAATCCAGAAAAACGGACTAGAACTTCCTGAAACACACAAGTTTTGCAAAATGACAGCAGGAACCATGATATTGCTTGTTCTAGAATCTTTCAGCATGACTAATGAAGTGCTAAGAATTTATCAGCAAAAAGAACGTAAGCCTTCTATCAATCCCAAATATGAGCTCAAAAAAATGATTAGGATTGTTATAGAAGACATCAATCTTTTACATGATTGCTTCAGAAAGTTTATTTTTTTCTGTCCTCGGTTAAGAGCTAAATAAGTTGGGCTATATAATGATATCATAAAAACTGAATGTAAAGTATATACAATACAGTTCCAACACTTTTATTACTGACTTCCCCTGTCCATTTATCATGCTTATCTATCCTCTGGTTCTCCTCTTCTTTTCTAGCCCAATCTTTATATATCAGTGACAGCAAGTTTGCTTGCAGAAAATCATGATAGTATAAAATTCACTAGAAAAAGGAGTTAGTTCCTAACTTCCTATCACATTTTTATATTTACTATTTCTTCTATGGTCCTTATATGTAGTTAGTTTCTATTTTTCTAAATGAGTGGGTTTATGATTCTTTCATGCACATCCAAAAGACAAAGTAGGGGGATTGGAAGTCTGCAAGATAGATAGTAATAGGGAATTAGAGAAAACGAACTAAAAGACAAGGAAATGCAGATACTGGAACCCTCTCCGTCATTTTAGAAACCTTTATCAAGAATTTCATTCAATACTTTCCTAAATTTGGAAGTGACTTTTAACGCTATGTATTTTGAAAAGTATCTCCAATTAGAGGCTTTTAGGTCTAAAATATTGCAATTCTGATGAATCATAAAGATAAGAAACAAGACCACAGAACACTTACAGGATTACCAGTCTCAAGATATCGATGAGAAAGAAATAGTTGAACATCATACCTATCAAAAATAGAGACACCAAGCATCAATTTAGAAATGAAAAATACAGAAGTAATATACAGTAGTAAAAATTAACTATTTACATATACAAATCTATTGTACCATGCACCATCCCTTGCAGATTTGGCTTCAAATTCCATCGGAGGATTTTCAGATGTGTTTCTTGCCACATTATAACCTGCCAAGTAATGCTATAGCTTTTAAAAAATTGTAAATTTCTTCCGTGAGTAAAGAACACATGGACTGTTAAACAAGCATTATATTGCAAAAGAATATACTACGCACATTGAAATCATCAAATTATGGTAAAAGACAAGAATAAGTTGGAAACAAGAAAACGAAGGAAGAAAATCTAACCAAATATAGAATTGAACTTTTGAAGTACACAGAAACGAATACAACACAGAAACTGCTTTAATTTTTTATAACAAATGAGAAAATCTTCATCAACCTAATTTTAAGGGAAATTCTTATAGTGTTTTAAAGCATCAGCTCATCATGGTAGGGTTCATGGGAAACAGCAGAAAAAGAATTGAGGAACCTTCAGCTCTGACTTGAGTGGAAAATGAAATGAGCAATGATGGAAGGATAGGAAACAAAGATTCAAAGAACACATATCCAAATTCCAAGATACAGCTTCCACTAAAGGGGTATATGGAGTGACATAAATTACTCAGCCTACTGGGTTTTTCTAAAGCTCAAAGTCTCAAACCATACCAAATTCAGCTGTTGAGCTTTTCGTCCGATGATACGATAGCTTCATGTTGTCTAATTGGAAGGTGAAACTAGCCCCAGTCTTCTTTCAAAAAGAGAAATGAGAGATATAGGAGAGAGGGAATCGCCACCCTCGTTTACCCAAATATAGCACGTGAAAGGAGGAAACTGCCAAAAAACGGAAGCAAAATAAAGCCAGGAAAATCGCGGGAGGGGGTGGGGGGTATTCTTGGCAGAATTGAATGCACAGGATTTCATTCCTTCAAACCCTAATTTTCCCTTTGTTTAAGGAAAACGGAGGGTCATATACCCCCTCATTTGCCTTTCTCCTAGCTCCTCCTCCCTTCTCTGTTCCCCTACCCTAGCTCCTCCTCCCTTCTCGTAGGGAAATTTATATAGCATAAAGTCAAATTCAAAACTTCTTCAAATTCTTCTATATTATAGATTAAATCTTCCAAATTAAGAGCAATCAAATTGGCCTTCAGGTTCCGCAGAGCAACATAAGATTCAAATACAGAATGACATAAGATTTCAACTTGACAACGGTCAGTAATGCTACAGAATGAATTAATTCTAACACCACTACAATGACTATTACAACCAGTACTACAAGTCTTACGATTTATCTCTATTGACTATTGTTACTAGTCAATTACTATAGTTACTAGTCAATTAATCAGGAAAATATCTTATGTTTCCTAAGAAAGTTTGTATCAGTCATAGAAATTCTTTATGGCTAATAAGGAACAGCTATCCTAAACTTTGCAGCTAAGTCTATAATGTTAAAGCAATAAGAATTTGTCTACCGTATTTAACTATACCACCTATCCATCAATCTATCATATAGAACTAATAGTATATTAGATAGCTTCGCAATGCATTTGAATCAAATTATGTGGATAAATTGTAATAGCTCACCCTACTTCATCCATGTACTAGATGTGTCAATTTTTACAGGGAAGTGGCAATCTAGGCTTAATACTTCGTATTAATAGGAATTCTTTTTGGGTGGCAGGGGGTGATGAATTGAGGACATCAAACCATAGTCTCTCCAATGAAATTTGGTAGAATAAACTGCCTTTACTCGATTAAAAAGTGGTCAGAAAATATTTATTGTGTGAGCTTGACAAATACTATTCAATGTGTCTTCGATATCAATTCATAAGGTTGCCACTAGTCATAAAGTGAATGGATATGAACACAAGTCTGGAAAACACCAATAAAATAACCCACGCATAGTATGATCAAATCTAGTGAATATTGGGGGGAAAAAAGCATACTAGCTTAAATGTTGGAACTTGGAAGGTTACTGATACAGATTTACTTAGTAGAAGAATGAATACTAAAGATTCGTAATGTCCAGGTGAGACAACTAAGAAACAAAAAAGAGACATGATGAGGCGTTTTAACCTTGTATAATTTAAACATCAACATAAAAGTTCATAATCGGTCAAGAATTCCACCAGCAAGGTAACAGAATTAAATATAGGGACAACTGGATAATCATCCGACCCCAATTATGGGGATAAAGCTTTGATTGATTGATTGATCGAGTACAGGATAATCATGGTACAGTTGGGTTAACATACCAACAATTTAAAAAATGTGAAAATAGGCTACCAAAATAGTGTAATAGCATGATTGGTAATCAACTAATCAAGTTGATCCTACCTGATTGTAAATGTGTCTGTTGCGGAACAGGTGGTGCATTTCTCACTTGACCAACCTCATCCCGAGGATTGGGTGGCATATTCGGGTTTCCAGGCGACTTCACCAACTTCGACCTCAGGGCATAACGCCTATTTTGGAACCAATTCCAGACCTTCAAAATTGGCAACAAAGGATCAGTGTCATCAACCTTCTCTCTGAATGCTAATTAAGTGTGATCATTAACCATTAAATGCTAACATCCATAGTCAATACCTGCTTCATTTGTACCGCGATTTTTCCAACTCGCTCCTGTGAATTACTAATCCCAAAAAATCCACAAAACTTCACAACCTCGGATAAGCAATAATGGAAATCGACAACGAACGTTATTTCACACAAAATACAAACCTGAATTTATCAGCAAGAGACATAAGAAGCTCCCTAGGCGGAACATGACCGCCGTGGTCTCGTAGAAGAGCTTCCATTTGTGCAACCTAAATAAACCAAATCACATCTTTTATTTAGGTTTATTTCCGTTAATTTCCCCTCTCACACAACATCCTTTTAAAATAATTCCAAAAATTGAACAAAAAAAGGTGAAAAACAACACTTCATTAATCAAAAAAATTAGTTAATTACTCCAAAAATTAATCTTATTAACAAATGTCAATCTCAATTTTAACCAAATGCAGTATTCTTCAACATTCAGAAATCAGATATTATTTGCTTCTATCATATTTTCATTCAAAAATTTCACAAATTATTTCTACACACAAAAGCAATAAAATTAAAATAATTTTAACAATAATATGATCATGAATTTAACAATAGTAGGAAAAATAATTAAAATTGACACAAAAATAAACATAAAACAATCAAAAATTGAATAACACATACTTAACTTAAAAGCCCCAAATTTACAGCAATTAAACCCTAGAAAACGAATTCAATTAATAAAATAAAATTAAAAAAAATAAAAAGGAGAGAGAGAAAGAAGTGACCTCAGCATGGAAGAATCGAAAAGAAGGAGCTCCATGAGTAGGAGGTCGACCCATTGATTAATGGTGAAATTGAATTTGCGAAAAACCTTAAATTTTGAATTTGGATTTTGGATGTAAAATTTAATTAATGAAGATTTAATTTTGATGAAGCTTTTTGGATTAATTTTAATTTTATGTTATTGGTGTAAATTTATCAATTTTGCGAAACTTTTTCATGAGTAGTTCGTCTTTAACTTCGATGGTTATTTTTGGTTATTAATTTTTGGGTTTTGGTAAGAAAACGGGTTTAGGCAAAGAACCCAAATAAGCTCCAAACTTGTGATGGCATTCAGTACGTTTGGGGTTCATTGTAGACTTGAGCACGGATCAAATATGAAATTTTTGAAAATTAATAAGTATTCTGTATTTATATTTAAAATTTTCGGATATTCGAATTTAACATTTGATAATGTTCGGATCAAATGCTCTAAATATCCAATTTTTAATTTTGCTTTTACAAAATAAAACATAGATATTTGCAATACAAGAATACGGCAAAACAATATAAAATAAATGAATATGTTAAATCTTATCCATTAGCAATCGCACAAAATAACTTAATTTTTGTTGGAGTACTCCGTAAGATTATTGAGTTTATTAGTTTAGTATACTTAAAAGTCGGAACTTTATAGGAATGACTTAATTTTTTGTAGATTCAATACATAAAAGTTGATATTTAGATATCCGGTATCAAAAAATTTGGACATTCGATTCAATATCTGAAATTCTGGATATTCGGATATCCAAAAAGGCCAAAGTGATATTTGAATAGGTATTTGATATCCGCTTTTTCGAATCGGATATCCTACAAATCGGATCAAATAAGATTTTCGGCTTTTCAGCTCTTCAAATATTTTTGCTCAGCCCTAGTTCACTGGTCCTGCCAAAATCAAATCGAATTGAAGACCAATTTTTTTAAAAAAAATTAGAATATGAGACCAGACTATATGGATCGTGCTATGACTCATACGATGTCCAAATACTTTCATAATTCAAATAATAGAAAATTTGAAATATTGTTTCTGAAATAATACTTAAGCAATTATTCTCATGTTATTTTTACTTAAGTTTAATTAACAAAATTAAGTTCCGTTCAGCAAAAAAAAAATAATAATAATAATAACAACGAATCTTATGCATATGTCTCTCTAGATGTTCTAACAAAAAACTTTAATCTTACGCATGTGTCGCTCTAACAGCCTGTTTGGATGGGAGGATGTGGAGGGAAAGGAAGGGGAGGGGAAAGAGTGGATGTGTTTTCCTTTATTTGGCTACATAAGTGAGTGGGTGAGGGGAATGGACGGGAGGGGAAGGGACGAAAATTCTTCTCCTTTTTCTTTGAGGATAAAATCTCTTCAAATTAGAAGAGATTTGAAATGAAACTGCCAAAAACTTAGACAATTTGAAGCTTTGAAGTAGAATGGGTAACTAGCTTGAAACAACAAAGCTGTGGGACAAGGTAGTGCAAAATTCTGAACTTTCCCTTCACTCATTCAAGATATAGGCATTATGGTAATCTCCACCTCTACTTCACTCATTGTCTTCTTTATCCCTCCATGTCTCCCTCTTCCACCTCCCCTCCCTCCCTTTCCCTTCCTCATCCAAACAATGGAAGCAAACTATGTCTTCCCTCCCATCACCTTCCATCCCATTCCTTTCTTTCCTCCTTCCTCCCCTTCTCTACTATAAATGTATCCAAACACACTGTAAATGTTGTAAGAAAAAAATTACTTCATATATATATGTAATGTAATATATATTAGATTTTATATAATTAATGTATCTTTTAATTAAAAGAAAATGATTAAAGTAGTTCTATATATCCCCTCATCATGATCGAAGTAGCTTTATATGCACAATTGCACACAGAAAATAAACATATATATTTGGAAATTAAAGCACAAAAGAACTTTTGTTTGATTGTTTAGGCAGCAGCATAAGATTAACATTGCATAATTTAAAAGCATAAGATTTTATATGATTAATGTATCAAGATCAACGGAGTAGTATGAATGTAAGACTAATAAAGGCGGTCTTTAGTCTTAGCGATTTTTCCCCTGATATTGCCAAATAGCCATAATGCTTTCATGGCATGGGAATTTCCTTAAGAACTATTGAGGTTAATGTTCTGCATCTAAAATAATCGATCTTAACTGTAACATTGATAAATTTTTACTCTAATCTCTTAATAAAGTTAGGTCCAAATACAAATAAAATGAACAGTATCGGCAAAATTTACATTTTACTCACAAAAATTAGAACATACTAGCTACATTCTACATTGTACATCTACATTGGAAATATAACATCATTGACAATATTCAATCGCTTTTACACTTTAGTAAGTTTGAAGAAGGAAAAGACAAAAACAAAAAAAAAGGCTTGCATTTTACGTAGTACATTAATTATATTGCTCATTGTAAAAATATCAGAGATTCCTCCATTACGTACAACCTTCGATCAATACGTACTAATTCACATTACTCCTACATTCATCAATCCATTCGCTATATCTGCAAAATTCAATTCCAAAATCAATCATATATATGAACTCATTAATGGAGTAATAACTACTAATAAGTAGTAGACATTAGAGTTAATTAAAAGGATTAATAAATAATTATAATTATAAATGGAGAAATAGTTTTCAAAATCCAACTTACATATCTATTGGTTCGGTTAATGCTGCAAAACAAAAAAAAAAAAAAAAAAAAAAAAAAAAAAAAAAAAAAAAAACAGACAACATATTATTATTAGAATCTTGGCATTAAATAAAACAATATAATTAGTAATCACTATAGCTAAAAAAAAAGCAGCAATTTATATATTTGATTGATGATTTATCACGGTGTATTATTATTAATTAATTTCATCAATAAAGATTTAATTAGAAAAATACCTGTAACAATAGTGGTATAAGATTCGGAGCAAATTCGGCATGATACGCATCCCCACATAGCCTTTCGCTTACTGCGAAAAATTAAAAAACAATTAATTGGCATTATAAAAATAGAATTGTGCTGCTAAAATCTAATTTAATTCAATAAAAATTGATAATAAAGTTGAATAGAAGAGAAATTAAATCGCATATAAATGAAACTTACATTTCACAGTCAATAGCGTCTGTGTGATCGCAAAAGGGGCAGGTAAAAACCGTATCAAGTTTGATCTTCTTTTTTGTCTCGGGCTTGGCTTTCGTTTTACGTTTTCCCATAGTTTATTGAATAGTAACGAACAATGTACCTATAAGTGTGGTATGATTAGTCTTTAGTTCAACCAAAAATAATTTCATTAAAAAAATGCATGCATGCAACATCACAAATAAAAAAGTACAACATATTGCATATATATTAATTATCTTCTCAAAGATTGTTATACTATGGATTATTATTGTTATTGTTATCAACTTATCATGATATGTTACATATGGTGTATCATCTAAAGAACATAATTTGCTTGAACATCCTTAAACCCTTAAGCCCTTGTATTAAAAATAAGTTTAGTTTCATGACTAGTTTTAAGTCAAAATTAATCGGTTGATGAGAACAGGGTCAAAATAGAAGAAACTTAGCAAGAAAATCGATCTTAAAAGCACAAGGTAACCCACCACACAACCCTTTAATTAGACATTGCAAACAAAATAATGCGAAGGAAGAAGATAGGTTGAACTAATTCAAGAAATAAAAATTAACCCATGACATAATACTACGAACAGTACAATAATGCTTGCTTCAAGGGAGGAGAAAGAGACGAACCTTATTGAAAGTCAAAGGCAAATCAAAGAAAATGGAGAGGTAATAAAATTGTGTTAAGAATGAATAGTAATAATAAGGGAAGAAATTTGAAGAAATAAAACAAAGAATTCAATCACGTATAAAACTATTTATAATAGGTAATTTGCATACCACTGAACGAAGGATTTACGATTATGGTTGTGTTATATATGACTTGACTTCCAAGAAAGATAATTTTGTTTGGATTATATTACAATTTCCTTTATGATAATAATGTAATTATTTGTTGACGTACGGGGAGATATCGTACGTAATACATACTATAACAAGAATTTTATTTATTTATAATTTTTTGTAGAGAAATAATATAAATAGTCCTTAGGGCTATATGTGAATAGCTATAAATAGAAATATTTAATGAAATCAAACTTTTATTAAATCGATTAACGTATAATTTGTCATGAATTTTCAATTTATTTTCATATTTTAAGCTAAGTATTCAATGCCTATTTGTAGATGGCTACATATAGCATTGCCCTTATATTAAACTTGGTAATTAACCCCAAATGCTCGGCCCCTTACAAAAAATAACATGCAATCAAGGGATGACATGCGCATAGCTTTAGGGTAAAGTTTTTAATTGGAATTATAATGGTTTATAGGGTGAATGGATGATCGTTCCTTTTTTTTTTTTTTGGAAAGCATGGATGATTGTTCTTGATTAATGAAAGATTTGGTAAAAAGAGGGTGATGAATAGCTCGATCACTTCAATTCAGTTCAGTTCAGCTCATCTCAATTATAATTACTACTTCATTTCAATCCACTTCAATTCAGTTCGGCTCAGTTCAGTACATTTCAATTACGTTTCTGTCCAAAAGAACTAGGCATTAATTAGAGCTTCCCTTCCGATTTATTTATTTTACCAACTTGCATTGTAACAGTTACTTCAAAAATTGTTGTTGAACACGTCTATAGTTTGGGTTTCCGCCTTGTTAGTTTGAACATGTGACATATATGGTGTTGCCATGTTGGGGTAGGGTCATAGGAGAGTTTTAAATATCTCTCACATTGTTACATACACACGATTAAGGTAAATATTGAGAGAATGTTGTTTAATTTCGTGCGTCCGATTAGCATGTTTAATTTCCAAATTAAACCACTATAGGTGCTAATGCGCTATGAATATGTACTAGAAATATCGTTACTTTGTTCCATATATAGTAGAAATTATTGATAATTAACAGACGAAGAATACAATGCTAAAAATTATTAAACCTATCTCTAACTCTATTTTATGCATATATTATAGTAAGTAAAAAGAAACATGCTAATACAAAGTGAGCAGACTGCAGAAGGAATTGCAGGTAGGATGCGGCCTATCACAAAATGCAAATCCAAGTATTAGTTCTTGAGCATGTCGTAGTATGGCCCCAACCAGACCGTTGCATAGGAATATCGGCCACACCCAGGGTATGGAGTAGGCTGTCCACTTCTTAATTTTGCTAGAATTAGTCATTATAAAACCACGAACATTATTTCACTTTGCACGCTAAACAACTAAGCAATATGGAAGTCGTATTGAAGCTCAAATCTCATCAAATACCGTCAAAATAAAGAAAAACATAGCCGAGAACGATTTACTCTTCGAAATATAAACAATAATAGCTCAAATACATTAGAAATATGGAGGAAACACGATATAATATGACCAAAATATAACACGTCAGTCATATGTAATATCATGTTATCAAGTTACATAAGCTAGATATATAAGATTGATACATGTTTAAACTTTAAAGGGCGTACAATATGGTACACACATGACATGGCAGTACACTCATTTAAGAAAGCTAAGGTTTAGCTCTTATTATTTGCTGAATTTAAGTTGAAGCTCATCAAAGTATGTAGTGCATGAATGTATAATAAATTTAGAAGAATTTAATGCTTCTTAAGCCTAGCTGCGCAACAAGTGTTGAACGTATTTGCCAGTTGAATGTGAGACTTTGCGTCGGCAACGTGAAGCACATCGTTGAATTGAGCATCTTGACATCTCCACAGTTCCAAATGCACATATTTGACATTCCCCTGATTTCCATCTCCTTTTTTCCCCAATTCCAACAAAAACAAAATCATGAAGTATATACATTAGCTTAGGCACCATTATATGCCATTGAATCAAAATATAAGATATTTAGTTTTAGTTAAACATGTTGTATTTAGTGTACAAGACTCTCGCTATAGCAAAGTTTGAAAAATCAGGGGCTTTGTTGTCTATACAAAGCTTTGTCCTTCCTTGTTTGTATAAAGATTTTGTTTTCAGGAACTAAGCATATTAATTGACAAAAAGTTTTTTTTTTTTTTTAAAAGCCATGCTTCACAAAATGAGCAATTTTAAAAGTGTTAACTAATAATTTTTTCTTCTTTTTAAAACGATACTTAAGGAATTTACTCGATCATCTTATTTTTACTTAAGTTTAATTCAGCAAAATTAAGCTTTATTCAACAATAAAAAAAATCTAATCCTACATACGTGACGCTCTAGATGTTCTAAGAAAAAAAATTAATTTATATATATGTAATGTAAAATAATATATTAGATTTTGTATGATTAATGTATCTTTTAATTTATTAAGGGAAAAATGACAAGTACGTAGACTAAATTAGGACCCTTCTAATAAGTATATATGATCAAGGTAGTTCTATATATCCTCCTCGTCACTCAATGGTATGATCGAATGAAGTAGCTTTATATGCACAATTGCACTGCACACAGAAGAAAAAAAAAAAAATATATATATATATATATATNATATATATATATATATATATTTGAAACAACAAACAAACTTTTGTTTGATTGATTAGGTATATATGGTAGCAGCATAAGATTAACAATGTATAATTTTATAGTATGAATGTATGACTAATTAATGCCTTTAATTTAGTGGCTTTTCCCTTGATATTTGCATTCATATATGGTATGAGTAATCTTTTAATTAAGAACCATTGAGATTAGTGTTTTGCATCTAAAATAATCGATCTTATTATATAGTAAACCCTAACACCGTTAAAATTTTTACTCTAATAATCTCTTAACAAGGTTAGTTTCCTCATACGTAGTAAAACGTAACAATACATATTATTATTCATACATACATACATACATACATACATCTAATATTGGACAAATTAATATTTAATCACTATTACACTATATTGCTACATTACTATATTGCTCTTTGTAAAAATAGCAGATTCCTCCATTATATCCAACGACGGTCGATCATTCGCATTACTCCAAGTTGAACTTTTCACATTCATCAATCCATTCGCTATAACTGCATAATTCAATACAAAATCAATCATATGATCGAGCTAATTAATGGTGAAATAAGTACGTAGGTAGACATTAGAGTTGATTAATTAAAAGCACTCATAAAATCCAACTTACATATCTATTGGTTCGGTTAATGCTGCAAAACAAAACACCAAAACAATATAATTAGTAATCACTATAGCAAAAAAAAAAAAAAAAAAAAAGCAGCAATTTATGTATTTGATTATTAATTACGGAGAATTATTAATATTAATTAATTTGATCAATAAAGATTTAATTAACAAGATACCTGTAGCTATAGTAGTATAAGATTCGTAGCAAATTCGGCATGATACGCGTGCCCACATATCTTTTGGCTTACTGCCCAAAATTAAACACTTAATTAGCATTATAATCTAATTCTAATTCAATAAAAATTGATAACAAAGTTGAAGACAAATTAAATTGCACATAAAATAAACTTACATTTCACAGTCAATAACATCTCTCTGCTCGCAAAAGGGGCAAGTAAAAACCGTATCAAGTTTGATCTTCTTCTTTGTCTCAGGCTTAGCTCTCGTTTTACGTTTTCCCATAGTTTATTGGCAAGTAACAAACAATGTACCTATAAGTGTCATATGATTAGTCATTAGTTCAACCAAAAATTTCATTAAAAAAAAGTATGCAACATCTCACATAAAAAACATACAACAAACTTAATTATTTTCTCAAAGATCGATTGTTATATAATGTACTATTAATATTGTTATTGTAGTTATCATGATGTTGTATCGTCTTAAAATAATAATTTCCTTGAACACCCACAAACCCTAAAGCCCTTGTATTAAATTCAAATCATTAAAAATAAGTGTACTTTCATAATTTAAGTCAAAATCGATCGAGAACATGGTCGAAATAGAAGAAACTTAACAAGAAAATCGACCTTAAAAGCACAAGATAACCCACCACACAACCCTTTAATTAAACATTGCACAACTAAATTAAATAATGCGAAGGAAGAAGATTACGTTGAACTAATTCAAGAAATAAAATTTAACCCATGACATAATACTACGACGAACAATAATGCTACTTTAAGGCAGGAGAAAGAGACGAACCTTATTGAAAGTCAAAGGCAAATCAAAGAAAATAGAGAGGTAAAATTGTGGTAAGAATAGTAATTTAACAGTAATAAAGGGAATAAATTTGAAACAAAAAAAAAATTGTGAATTCAATCATGTATTTATAGTAGGTAATTCGGATACCGACTGAACGAAGGATTTAGGATTATCGTTGTGTTGTGATTTGTGAGTACTTGACTTCCAAGTAATATAATTTTGTTAGATTATATTACAATTTCCTTTATGATAATGATGTAATATTTTGTTGACGGGGATAATAATGTACGTAGTACTTTTTTATAACAAGATTTTTTCTTTTTTTTTTTTGAAAAATACTATAAATAGTCCTTAGGGCTACATGTTAAATTGCGAATACTATAAATAGAAATATTTATTTATTAAAATCAAGCATTTATTATATTGATCAACGAGTAACTTGTCATGAATTTTCAAATTATTTTCATCTTTTAAGCTGTGCATCCAATGAGTATTTTTAGCTCTTAGGGCTTTATATAACATTATTCTTATTTTAAACCAGCTGGTAAATAACCCCAAATGTCCCTTTAAAAAATAAAGAAATAAACAAACCTCATATGCAATCAAGGGATGACATGCGTGCAGCACTACAGCTTAGGGTAAGGTTTTTAATTGCATTTTTTACGATTTACAGGGTGAATGAATGATCGTTCTTTTTTTTTTTTTTTTGAAAGCATGGATGATCGTTCTTGATTAATGAAAGATTTGGTAAAAAGAGGGTGATGGATAACTCTATTAGTTAAGCTTAATTTCCTTCCGATTAATTTATTTTACCAACTTACATTATAACAGTTACTCCAAAAGTTGTTGTCGAACACGTCTTATATAGTTTGGGTATCCGCCTTGTAAGTTTGAACATGTGATGTATATGGTGTTGCCGTGTTGAGGTAAAGTTATAGGGATGTTGTACGTATCTATTACATTGTTACATACATACAATTATGGTAACTATTCAAGGAATGTTTTTACGCGCCCCCGATTAGCATGTTTAATTGTCAAATCACATTTATAGGCGCCATTAATATGTACTAGAAATATCGGTCGTTACTTTGTTCCATAGTAGAAATTATTGATGATTATTAGACGAATAATACAATTATAAAAGCTAATAATTAAACCTATCTCTAATTATAATTTGTGCATATAAAATTTCTGAATATAGCAAGTAAAAAAACGTAAATATTTCAAATGAAGTTACATAAGCTAGATAAGATTGATAGATGTTTAAACTTTAAAAGGGCATACAATATGGTACACCACATGGTAGTACACTCATTTAAGAAAGCTGAGGTTTAGCTGTTATTATTTGCTGAAATAAAGTTAAGTTGAAGCTCATAAAAGTAGTGCATGAATGCATAATTAATTTGGAGGAACTTATTTAATGCTTGGTAAGCCTAGCGGCGCAACAGCAAGTGTCGATAGCAATGCATTTGCCAGTTGAATGTGAGACTTTGGCTCGGCAATGTGAAGCACATCGTTGAATTGAGCATCTTGACATCTCCACTGTTCCAAATGCACACATTTGACATTCCCCTGACTCCATCTCTTTTTTTCCCCCATTTCCAACAAAACAAAATCATGAAATATATTATATATATATATATATATATATATATATATATATATATATATATTATATGAGAAAAATTANTAGCTTAGACACCTTAAATTATGTCATTGAATCAAAATACTACTATAAGATATATATTTAGCTTTAGTTAGAAATGTCGTATCTAGTGTAACGTATAAGGTTCTCGTTATTTGGTGGATATCATTCAAGTAAACACTTGACCATTGTACCAATTCAATGCACAATCCTAAAACCTTTACTTTAAGCAAATATTCACATAACTAGCCCGTGCACATAATGCTTGCTTGGATGGTTTAAAAATAATGTTTAAATGATCGAGTTAAGATATACATTCAAATAAATAAAGGTTATTTACCAAAATTTAGTTATCCAAGGTACAAATTATAAGCAATATATTCCACGGCGAAGTATGCAAAATCAAACCTAAAGGTTAAACATATATGTGATAATTATTAAGGTAAATATATATATATATATATATATATATCCACAACTCTTGTAACAATGGATAAGTAATAGCTTGGACAAAGCTCAAAAAAAAAAAAAAAAAAAATTCCAAGTGTAAATGGTAGTGAATTGGACAAAATCGATTATTCGATTCAAATTGTAAAAACACGCAAGACTTAAACTAACCAAAATTTAGCTAAAATATATTCACGTGCTCACAAAATCGACTATATATACAGTTGAATATATAGATGTAGCAATTGAACATGCATGATGAAATTCTTGATAATGAGCTAATTCACTTAAACAAATTAACTTAACTACTTAATTAATTAGTGGTAATTGACTCTAAAAATAGAAAGTAGATTAAGCATACCAAATGAGAAGATTAGAAGAGCTAGGAAGATTATTGTTGTTGTAGAGGAGGTCTTCATGCTTATAAAACATACATAAACTTAGATCATATCTATCCTTATTTTTTTCTTACTATATAAATAAGAAGAATTAAATTATACTTAGCTCCTAATTAATGTCACAAATTATTGTAAATAGACTAGATTAGATCTACTTTCTAGGTTGTTCAATATTTCTGCAACAT
Organism: Suaeda aralocaspica; assembly: GCA_016808085.1. Classification (NCBI taxonomy): domain Eukaryota; kingdom Viridiplantae; phylum Streptophyta; class Magnoliopsida; order Caryophyllales; family Amaranthaceae; genus Suaeda; species Suaeda aralocaspica. The sequence goes on along the minus strand of PYUH01000238.1, from coordinate 1,341,404 downwards.
ATATGCATGCGTTTTTTTTTGGTCATCCCTTTTTAATTAACTAGCCTAGTAGCCTTTTATGGATTAATTATTTCTTTAATTAAAGGACTCCGAAATGATAATTATTTTTAATTTGCAATTATGCGGCTACTCTTCATTGGAGCAAACCACTGACCATCTATCTTTCTAATATTCTATATCTATTTATCTTCTTTGTTTAAAGAAATTAGGTTTATTCCATCAAAAAAATATATAAAAAATTAGGTTTACATGTAATTGTAACATATATAGTCAATTATTGTACTAACATTGTTTAAGTAATGACTAATTAATTAATCTCGTACCATACAATGACCTTGCGCGTGCACTTAGCTGAAGGGACAGTTGTTGAACTATGAGATGTACTCCCTCTATTTCTTAGAAACATGATAAAGTTATGTGGGATCTTGTTTGTTTTGTCTTGACGAGTATATTATTAATATCAAATTATTATAATTTTTACATATATATATATATATAGAACAAAAGATATTTAAGTTATCAAACAAGTGTATTGGCATATGTGCAAGTCAAAATATATCAAACAAAAGCGAATGGAGGGAATATGTTTTATGTATATTTTGTATGCTTTAATTTGGAGACAGAGAAAAAGAAAAATAATTTTTTATTTAAAAAAAAAAGAAAATACATATATATATACTATCTCCGTTTTTTTAGTTGCAACATTTCAAAATGTGCACTATTCATCCTTTAAGCTGTGATTTAATTTTATAATCAATGTATAAAAAGGAATATAGTCGATATGGATCTCGTTTGAATCTTCTTGATGTGCACTTTATTAATATATATCTTTTATAATTTATACAAATATATAATTAGAGTTATAAATTGTTAAAAATGTGTCTCGGCAAGTGTGAAAAGTAAAATTTTGCAACAAAAAAAAACGGAGGGAGTACATATAAAGAGGGTTCTCATTTGAACCTCTTCACATATATATATATATATATATATAATCTAATATTACAAAAACTTATATATAAGATGGACTTATTTGATAAGACCACTAAAAAATCATACAAAGAATATATTATTTAAATTATAAAACACAATATAGTTAAAGAAAATCCACAAACAGTCGATGATTTATCCGTAAGATCGATAGTTTTACCGGAAACTTGCTACCTAAATTCCTAATTTCCTATATGTAGTCCTACATCCGAAATGAATGCAATTACTTAATATCCAAATGTGTGACAAGCAAGGGTAGATGTTTGAACTATGTAAAGTATTATCACACAATTCAAGCTTGACGTCCTTGTAAATTTGTAGAGTTGTAGTCATGACTCACGATCAACAACAATACTTTGTCGAAATGTCTTTAGTCGATATCGATCGAAGTCCAATTGTGAGTTGTTAGACGTTGCTAAAAACGAGAGTTTAAATAACTTTATACGCTAAGAAATTACTATTTCAATCCTTTCATTGTCAATTAATTTTATAATGGAATGAATCTCTTTAGACTTATAACTTTGTAAATGGATTTGACTCTTCTTTGTTTGTACCAATTTACCCAGATCCAACTATCTTATATATTAATATGAAATTTAACTCTTCATCATCTAGTCCGAACCCATATATATTTTGGTAAGAAAAGAAAAACGAGGTCATGCAAACAAAACGTAGATCCAGTAAAACCATCCAAACGACTAATACAAGCTTCGAAAAAAAATGAAAAAGAATTAAGAGAACACAATAAAATTAAACCATAGCTTTTTGAGAACACAATTAAGAGAAATAATTAAGTAGAGTTTATTCCATATTGAGACCTTTTTACATTGGCATCACTTATTATAGGACTTTTATTATAGAACATCACATGATATCATATCTTCTAGGAGATCCCCTAAAGCAAACCCAAAGTAAAGAGTAAAAGAAAAAAAAAGGGGAAAAAAAAGGCGTGATTTGAAAAGGGAAAATAAAAGCACATTATTATTATTATTATTATTATTATTATTATTATTATTATTATTATTATTATTATTATTATTATTATTATTATTATTATTACACTAAAGAGCTCAATAGTGATTAACACATATTATTAATAGAAAATCAAATATGTGAAGGTGTTTCGGTTCTAGCGACACAACAACAAGTGTCGATAGCAATGCATCTTCCTGTTGAATGCGACACTTTGTTCCTGCAATGTGAGGCGCATTGAGGGATTGAGCATCTCTCCATTTCTACTGTCCCATAAGTGCAAAGTTGGCTTTCTCCATATTTCAATCCTTTTTTTTCATGTGACCAAAACAAAAATTGCACCAATATATAAGAGATAATCGACTCAAAAATTAAATCAAAATATACTTTAAAATGAGAATGGTATAGATCATTATATCAATACATGTATGTGATATGACTCAACAAATTTCCGATTCAGAATATTTTATGTATACGACAAACACTAATTAGATATGTTACATCAAAATCTTTTTACGGAGTATTATATGTTTAAATAATGGAGAAGACTCGAACAAAGATTAAGTAGGTATATATTTAATACTTAATGTGAAATCAAGATATTCAAAAATGCAATGGTAGATCTAATATTTGTATTTGATTTAAAGTCCGATCATAAAAAACTTAATTGATCGTAAAAAGTCCGATCATAATATTAAATAGATAAAATGAACACAAAATAGTCATAACAATTATATATATTCACTATAATCACATAAACAATAGTCACGACATCATGTATCTCCACCATTTGTTATATATGATAGGCTAACTGTTGGTATCAATCAAATCTCTTACCAGGCACCATCTCATGCATCTCCACCATTTTGACATTAAAGAGATAAAACGAACATGAAATGGGCTTCTTAATTAGATTTTAATGAGTTATTTCTTTTAGGCTATGCATAATATCATAGGTTGTTGTGGAAGAATAGACAATAATAACATATAGCTTAGTTGGTAAGTCATGAGTCTCATATGTCAAAGGTCATGAGTTTGATTCTTATTAAACACATTTTTACCATTTAAAACTCAATTTGGAAGGGGGGGTGCCATGTGGCGGATTGCGATTTTCCAACTTACTTTTTAATATATAGTAGTAGATGTGAAATCAAGATATTAAAAAATGCAATGGTAGATCTAATATTTGTATTTGATCTAAAGTTTACTTTATATACTACCTCCGGTTTATTTTATTTGCGAACCACAAGAGTATTTTTTGTGAGATATAAAAAATTCATTTGTTACAAATAAAATGAACCAGATGTAGTAGTATATCCCATTACAAGTTAAGATTTTGTTTATTTTAGATCGGGTGACATATAACATCATGGATCAAAAATATTATGTGACGACTAATTTTAGTGTAAATAAAAGACATGCAAACTAAGAATTCTCAAATGTGGAACTTTATATTACATATGTTATTGTACATTCTCCNTTTAAATAATGGAGAAGACTCGAACAAAGATTAAGTAGGTATATATTTAATACTTAATGTGAAATCAAGATATTCAAAAATGCAATGGTAGATCTAATATTTGTATTTGATTTAAAGTCCGATCATAAAAAACTTAATTGATCGTAAAAAGTCCGATCATAATATTAAATAGATAAAATGAACACAAAATAGTCATAACAATTATATATATTCACTATAATCACATAAACAATAGTCACGACATCATGTATCTCCACCATTTGTTATATATGATAGGCTAACTGTTGGTATCAATCAAATCTCTTACCAGGCACCATCTCATGCATCTCCACCATTTTGACATTAAAGAGATAAAACGAACATGAAATGGGCTTCTTAATTAGATTTTAATGAGTTATTTCTTTTAGGCTATGCATAATATCATAGGTTGTTGTGGAAGAATAGACAATAATAACATATAGCTTAGTTGGTAAGTCATGAGTCTCATATGTCAAAGGTCATGAGTTTGATTCTTATTAAACACATTTTTACCATTTAAAACTCAATTTGGAAGGGGGGGTGCCATGTGGCGGATTGCGATTTTCCAACTTACTTTTTAATATATAGTAGTAGATGTGAAATCAAGATATTAAAAAATGCAATGGTAGATCTAATATTTGTATTTGATCTAAAGTTTACTTTATATACTACCTCCGGTTTATTTTATTTGCGAACCACAAGAGTATTTTTTGTGAGATATAAAAAATTCATTTGTTACAAATAAAATGAACCAGATGTAGTAGTATATCCCATTACAAGTTAAGATTTTGTTTATTTTAGATCGGGTGACATATAACATCATGGATCAAAAATATTATGTGACGACTAATTTTAGTGTAAATAAAAGACATGCAAACTAAGAATTCTCAAATGTGGAACTTTATATTACATATGTTATTGTACATTCTCCGAGACACACATTTAATCATTAATTGGCCCGGACTACATTTTAGTGAAGGCTATATAAGATCGGTACTATGAACTTACATATTGCTAGTTTGATACTACCGTTAGGCACGTGACAGTGATTTCGGCATTCCTAGAATTGATTTTAACACTCCCTTCTAAGATTTATTTACTAATTATTTTGTTAAAAAGGAGTGTGAAAATAGAAATAATAATGCGAAAAAACATTACCCATAATATACATAATGAAAACATATGCACCATAAAGCCTTTTTATCAAATTTAAAGATGAAGATACCTTGAAATAATAGAGCTATAAAAGCTTACCAGATGTCAAAAGGAGAGCAAGGAAGAGGAGTATTGCAATAGAGGAAGACTTCATGTAGGGAAACATTGATTCACTTGGATTGTATTTTTCCTCTTGTTTTAGAGCTATAAATAGCAATTGAAAGAGTATTTGCATGCTAAAAATACTAAGTAGCTCATAATCACACAAGTATTAATTTCATCATTATTCAAGTAATGGCAGTGCACTTTGTACATTTGAGGCAAATTAAACAATGCAAAAGGGCATTTTGGGTGGTTTAAAACCATTGGATAAACCCTACTTTGTGTGCTGTCACTCCTGTCAGTGTACTTCTGCACTATGGTCCTCTTCAAGTATCATCGGTCCTAATTTAATCTTTGGATTTTGGTTAATTAATTAATAAACAGTACACAAAGGACATTTTATGGCATTTATAATGAAGTGTCTTAAACCTTTGTGGACTGTTATATTCTACATTTCCATTGAGCACATTATTGCCTTATAAGTAGTCCATTACTCCATTTGGCGCGGGTGAAACTATAAAAGAATATACGAGTCATCAATCTTAACCAATAGGCTAATCCATCATTGGTCACTTGGTAAATAATTACCACTCGTAATTAGTATTTGATGACCTAGAAAAGAAAACCATACACTGAATTGTTTTGAAATTTTCAAGTACAGTAGTGTACTCCTACCAAACTTATGATACGAGTTGGTGAAATCAAGTATGAGCACTTCAAATGCAAGTTCAACCCTAGGTTTCAATTTCTATTCAGTCAAGTATGCTATGGTCCAACAAATTGGCACAAGCCATGCAATAATTCGAGCCAAAGAAGTGCCCAATAAAAATCACCAATTTAAGCTATTGAGGTTAAGTTGCAATCTAGACTAAATAGGTGTTTACAACCTACCTCATCGAAATCGATAGGATAATTCGGTTAGTTAGGTTTCCCTCCTGACTTTAAGAGGTTTTAAAATCGATTCACAACACAAAACACCTAGGGAAACCAACACACCAAACCAAAACATACCATTCTTCCCCACAACTACAAACACAAGTATAAACCCACACACTCTCACTAAACAAAAAAAAATCCAACACCCCCAACAAACACACAAACAACAAAAAAAATAGACAAACTATCAAAAACCCAACCCCACGACCACCCACCACAACAACCCATACAAATAAAAAGAAAAACAAACAAACCAAAATAAACAAACAACCAAAACAAAACACAACCAAAAAACCCAAAAAAATAACAAACAGAAACATTCCTAATACACCATAAACAAAACAACCCACAACAAACCAAAAAAAACAAACCAACTCCCCAAGACAAACATAATACTCTCTAAAACAAAAGACCCAAAGTAACACAAATTCAAATTAACACCAAACAACACAAAAACCAAAACTAATAAAATGATACTACCCAAAAAAAAAACCCCTCCCCCAAAATAACCCAATAAAATACACTTCCCTCATCACCCCTCCTTCAACCCACCCAACAAAAAAAAACACCAACACAACCAAAAACTAAAACCAAGACCCCACAACACATACCACACCCCAACCACAACAAAACAACAACAAAACCACCACAAAAAACCACCAACCAACACACCACACACATACCCACCAACTAAAATACACCCCAAACAACAAAAATAAAAATACCAACTAGCATCAACAACCCAACACCATACACACACACAAAAAAAAAACCAGAACTCATAAAAACAAACAACCCCCAACACACACACAAAACCTAAAAAACCAAAACAACAAAAACAAAAAACCCCAACCAAAAAACCCAACCAAAACCAAACCCCCACCCACCCACCCAAAATACAAACAACACCACAACCCACAACCAACACCAACTACAATTACAACACAACCCCCCCCACACACCCAACACCACCCACCCACAACACCAAAACAACACAACCGACTACAACATTCAAAGAAATAACCACCACACAACCAAAACACCACGAACTAAAAAAACAAAAAAAAAAATAAACAAACCACTATAGAACAAACCCCCAAAAACAAAACGAAAAAAAAAACCACAGTAAAAAAAAAAATAACAAATAAAGATCAAAACAACACTCCACAAAAACAAAAACAACAAAAAAAAATAAAACAAACAAAAAAAAAAGAATAAACACAAAAACAAAACAAAAAACAAAAAAAGCAAAAAAAAAAGAAATAAAAAAAAACAACTTACGACTAAAAACACCCCAACAAACCAAAACAAAAATAAAAGACAAACACAAAAAAAAGCAAAATAAATACCACCCCCCACCCAGCCCCCCAACCCCCCCCCCCCCCCCCCCCACACACCACCCCCCCCACCCCCCCCCACCAGACCCACCCCACCCCACCCCCCCCCCCCCCACCCCCCCCCCCCCCCCCCCCCCCCCCCCCCCCAACCAACCAACCGCAACACAAAAATAAAAACAAAAATAATAATAACAATAACAATAATAAAAAAGAACATCTATATGAGTATATGACTGTATCACACCCATAACAATTTGCCGGAATTTCTACGATAGCTGTACAATGAATCAAGGATGCAGCACTGCAGCAGCAATGTGGTACTGGATAGTCACAATTGCAATGACAAGTATGCCCTCAACACCCTTATAATCATAACATTAGAAATCAGTAGAAAAGCCACTCCAGAGTCTCTAATTAAAAATTGACATAGAATCTCAAACATATGCAAATGACAAAGGGAATGATTAGCTTTCCACTGGTACAATATTTTTTAGCTCATACTTAGCACACCAACTTAGAGCTAACAAATCAATGCAATTTATCAACAACAAAACCAAAAAAAAAATACAACTAGTGCTGCTTCCATTTCAACCCTCTTATGCAGGGTCACCACTTCTGATTCATCGTTTCTCCGGCACAAAAAGAAGCCAATGATGTGTTGTCAGCTGGCACATAATTTCTTTGGAAAATTGGAAGTGTCTCTTGAATGAATGAAAAGCCATTTCAATTTCTATTTCTATTTCCATCTAAGAGATCTCAAGGATTTAATGATTTTCTTACCAAAAATACAATTTAGAAATAGAGCCCCACTGAGATACAAGACACTGAGATGTTAGCTACTTGTTTTTTCTTATAATCATGTATGATACTATACTTTTCTTTTGTTAAGATGCAATGAAAGAACATTGGGTTTCATTAGGGACCAAAAGAAAATATACGGAGTATAACATTTAACATACACTATTTGACAGAACAGGAATACTATTCAGTATTCACCTCTGGAGCCACCTTCTTTGATTTCTTCCTATTTTTGCGTTTCTTTTGCTTCTCCGCAAGCTTTGACCGATCTTTGACACTCCTCTCCCACTCCCTTTTATGTTTCTGGTAAAGCAGCATTGCTGCCCGAGCATCTTCAATCTGAAAGGTAGTATAAGGTACAAGCAACACAGTTTAGCAATTGTCAACTGACAGCCTAAGCACTGAGACATTTATCATATATAACTGAACTCACGATGCATCAAGCAAACTGAGCAAGGATCAACAAGTAATCCAATTTTTCAGAAAAATCATTTATTCAAGTTTTGGACCATAAATATATTAAGTTTCTGTAGATAGATATGAGAAGCATTTCTGGACAGATTTGGCTTCCAACTAAATTTTCTCACTGACATCACCTTTCAAAAAGAATCCATTTACATAGCCTCTAATATTTCCAGTACATCCCTTTCAAAAAAAAAAAAAAAAATATATATATATATATATATATATATTCCCAGTACATGATAACCAAAGCAGGCCGCCAAAGAGGGTAAAAAAATCAGGGAAACAGCCACTCCAATTGTCAATGTAGAATATCAGAATGTGCGCCTAACCATGACAAAACCCAGAAACAGCCTCAATTTCAAAATATGAAAGTAACCACCCATGAATTATCATTCTACCAGTCGATATGACAAAGTGTAAGGCACCTATATTGATCTCTCAAACCAATAATTCAATAAAACTCAACACCAAAGCACCGATGCACCACCCACATATTAATCCTGACCAAGCTTAACCCTGACTAGTCAAGGAATTACAAACTCAATTATTTTCAACACTAAACCCCAAAATTCAATCAACAACATAGCAGAGGATCAAGTTTCACAACACTTCTCAGGACTGATTCTGAAGTGACTGGATATCCTGTTTCTTTGGTGACAAAGCTTTATCAACATATTATTAATACCTACAAGTCATCTTTTCCCAATTCTACATTATCCAGGGCATAATATAATCTAAGAATCATTTAACTGTACAAATACTCAAAAAGATCTTTACACTGGTAATCATAACTCCACCAACAAAAAAAAAAAAAAAAAAATTAAGTTTGTCTTGCTATGATAATCACTATTGTTTTGGTCTTTTCTGAAAACTATGCTAGCCTTAGTATTTAAAGGCAAGAGGCGCAATTAGGTGCAAAAGGGGTGTGCACCTTGCACCTCTCGCGGGTTACACGCAAAAGGATTAAAAATCCGAAGAAGAAAAAAATCTCACAAAAAGCCCAAAAAGCACGCGCCTTTGCACCTCTTGACCTCTCGTAGGGATATGCTCCTCAGTCTCCGGAGGTGTTTTTCTTGGAGCCTACATGCACCTTGCGCCTAGGCATGCGTTTTTAAATCTAAGCCAGCTAGTCTTCATTTAAATTTCCCGTTATAGAGGATGTACCAAACTAGTAAGGTCCCATCGTTAATGATTATAAATGAACAAATTCATGTTGAAAGAGTAAGGGTGGCAACAATTTTGGTTGCAAAATGACTCAAGACATGCAACACGTAAGGGGAAAAAAAACCTACATAATCATGTTCAATAGTTTCTTCAAGTAACCCACTAAATTCATCTTCACCCCTAGAATTTCAATTTCTTCAACCTCATAAACAAGCATTAACACCCTATTAATAAAATCACACAGTTTGGTGACTGAAGGCAACGGTTAATCAAATTATGACCTCAACATTTGAATTATCTTTTGGAACTTTGAGTTTAGAAAAGGATCTCTAGTTTTGTTCAAAAACACCAGCAGCTAAAGTAAATCTATTTCATCAACTGAAAAGGTATTCCTGTAAGAAGATATAACACTAATCTCATTCGTTCTCTATGTTTCTCAGCTTGTTGTTCAGGTTAAAGTTGCTAAAAAGAGCCAGTAACACTGCAATCAAATAACATTGCCAATTATTTGCACCCATATTTGTTTGCACATCACCTTCCAGCATCAAAATTCAAACTTTTTAACATATTTTGCCATCCTCAGCTTGAGTGGTTCAATAACCTGTCAAGTCTTTCAAATAAAATTACGCAGAACCTCCTTCAACTCCCTTGTCATTACTTTTACAACCTAATAACCTGTGATCCAACTTGTTACTTCCTTTTGAGTTTTGACAATGAGCTTTTTAATTTTCCCACAGAATAAAAAAGTCCAACGGCAATAAGCCAAGAACTTTCACATTTTTATCATCCAATTGTCCCATCCTAATTATCCAACTAGTGTCTAGATAAGACTTTAAGTTTTGACTGATAAACTGTGAGGCTTGCACATTGATATTGTACCCATAATATATCATGCTTGCTCTTTGAAATTCTTGTAGTATCATAATCTTGTCATCTGGCATAGTTTAATTTCCTTGCAAAGGAAAATTATACTACATCCGCCACGCTTTAGATGCAACATTTGCCATTTTAGGATGTTACAAATTAGTTAAAACAATTGTAGACTTTCCTTTCTTGACATGGTTCTTTTGGAAATGACCAATCTGCCCAAACACATATGTAACAATTACCCACCACCCCGTTACACCATTTGCATCAGTCTCTCTTTCTCCTCACCAGAGCCATCACCGTCTTTTTTCTCTCTCCTCAACAGAGCCACCACCGTCTCTTTCTCTCTCCTCACCGGAGTCAAGATCACCACTTTCTCTCTCCTCACCACAATCACCACTTTCTCTCCTTACTGCCACAATCAGTCTTTCTCAAACACTCACGCTCTATCCTCGCCACAACTAGTAGCACCATCACCCTCAAACACTCACTCTCGCTGTCGCCGCCACCACCATTTTGACTTCAATTTTATATTCAAATTAGGGTTTAGATACGATTCATGGCTGGATGTGGTGGTTGTAGCAATTTTGGGTGGCTGGGGTGGTTGAATCGGTGTTGGTGTTGGTAGTTGTGTAGATCTGTTGGTAGTTTTCTGGTTCGGGGGATCGTGGAACTCTGTAGACGTAAAGGAGGTGTTGGTGGTGGTAGTACGAGGCGGTGGTTGGTGACTGTTGAAGTCATCATGGGGCATTTGCTGCTGGTCAGTTGTGGGTGTAGGTGGTGGTGGAGTAGAGGTGGCAATGGGTGAGGTTGAGTTATCATGGACAATTTTGTAACTTTGCTCACTTAAAAATTCACCTAGGGGTCCGTATCTTAAAAACTGTGGCATCTAAAGCGTAGCGGAGGTAGTAGATTTCTCACTCTAATTTGATTGTTCACTCTTATGACAGAGTGGGTAATTCTGTCATTTACAGTTCCTGAAGGCTTGCAACGTTTAGCTTTCTCCAACAGGCTTCTTTTAAGCATGAACATGGGTTACTGCTATCACATTGATTATTAGAGACTAGAAATTAACTGGAGCTATGGAAGCTAGAACATTATCAGGTGTCCGAAGCCCCAGAAAATACTGGGAAAAAAGGGAAATAAGACCGCACCAAACAATGGAACAATAGTGCCTCCAATATGACCACTGATTTCTAATCGCAAGATTTTTGGGTGATAAAAAAGATTTTCAAATGGTCAGTTTCCTACATTAAGCTTTATATTTGCTAGAGGTTATTTTGGCTTTTCGCATGCCATGTGCAAAAAAGAATATATATAAGAGGGGCTAAACCACAACTTCACAAGTATCCCTATAGCTTTTATTAATTTAATCCAAAACTCATTTCCAAAAACCAACATGGTACTGTCCACATACTACTGATGCATTATTAAAGACCAACATTGTGACTGGTTAACCACTATAAAAAACAAAAAAAAAGGAAGGGAAAGAAGATAAAGGGAAGAGAAAAGAAGAGGTTTGCATGTTTTTCATAATTTTTTGGGAAAGAGGAAAATAGTTCCATCCAACTTCCTTTCCTTCCCTACACTCTCTGATCTACCAAATTTCTCATCCAGATGTATTGTTTAACAACTATCAGTTCCACTTACTAGTTTACTACCAAATATTTGGTGGACCCCTAAGATCTTAGAGCGGTCAAACAAAAGGATTCGGCATTGCACATCATAATGCCATGATTGACTTAAAATCCAAACCCCCTTTCAGCTACTGAGCTTAAACTGATTCAGGCATTTAGGGTCTTACATAAACAAGGGTTGTAGTCTCAGTTGCTGGTACAGGAAGCTAAGGCAAATGGCAACATTTTAGTCGAAGCTTAAGACAAAAACCACACTTTTACTGATCACTCTATATAAGCACATATAGCAACAAAATGCATCAAGTCATCAGCCATCAAATAAGCAGATTATTCAGCAGGAAAAAAAGAAGTAATCTAAATTTGTTGAGTCTCAACTTCCTAACATCAAAAGGTAGATAAATAAATTAGCCAATTTTTTGTTAATCAGGCTAGGATACTCACAGGACAATGCTCTCCATTCTGGATCTGAACACCAAGAAACTCAGAAGCAAGATGCCGGAGTGCCTTTCTACGACTTTCTCTGCCACATTTAAGAAAGGATATTAGAAGATTAGAACAAAATCTAATTTACAACAAATTATCTTTCAAACATTCCAGCATGTCATATAAAAAAGAGTCAAATTCTTGAAAAACCTTTCATCTCAAATATATTCCACTTTATTTTATTTCTTTTTTCAATCTAATCCATAAATTTCAATATACTCCAACTACAGAGGTAAAGCAGTGACAGGTAAAGGTAGAAAGGTAATTCCAAAAGGCAAAAGACATACTTGAGAAATGGTTGGTATTCCGAAGTGTCGCGCAAATTTTTCTTGTCATGACTTAGCAACAATGCCTGTTCAAAGAAGATCAATAAGCAAGATAATTTCAGTAGGGAGAACTAGAGCAGACAAAAGAAACAAACCTTTCATCTTCAAGAGGGGGAGGGGAGAAAGAGAGACTAACCCTGAGATCATTACGCAAAGCATGGCCAACAAGAATTTTTCCTTTGATCAGCTCGGCCACCTTTGTTTGGACAGTAGGAAAATCCTTTGCTGCAGGGATTATCCATAGGCAAAATGAGAAGCACCGAGGAAAAAAAAAAGTCACATAGGAACAATCAAGTAATTCTATTTAACACCATCAACAAAAACGATCAAACCTTCGATGCTTAGGATGGAATGGGTTACATGAAACAATGAAACATTCAACATGGTCAGAGCATCGTCAACTAAAACCCAGTTTCTCTGCTCTCCTCTATCTAGTGCTTCTATTTGTGTCCCTCCGCTTCTTTTAAAATCCAACCCCAACTTTCTACCTTCCTAACCAGAGAACCTTCTACATAATGTTACACATGGTCTAATAATAATGAAGACTCAAACGTAATTTGATGTATATAAGAAAGATAGATCGCTTTTATTTTGCTTCAATTTCAATAAACTGATTTTTTGTTTCTGCAATAAACCAATCGTGCGCAAAATACGAAGGTTTGGTTTAATTTAAACACAGATACATGCACAAATATATGTATTACACTTAAATTTATGCTATCTGGCATGTATTGACAGAGCACTACTCATATATTAATTTACACTCGTGATTGGTACAGAAAAAAGCAGGATTATCAGGACCAAAAAATGTCTCTGCCATCTAATAAATGCATGGACAGATAACACGTCAGTATGTCACATCTTATTAGGGTCAGCAGTAAGATTTAAGAAGCCTAGCTTCAACTATGAAAAGCTGAAAACAAAAGGTTCAAGCCCTAAGACAGTCAATGATTGTACTTCAACATACAGGAAAACATTCATACCTTTTCTCAAATCCCGAGGCCGGATTCCACTAATTTCTGTTCGAAAGTCAACAACACGTTCAACAGGACGGACAAATTCATCATATACAACATTTCCCCATTTGTTTACCTGCCAAAAATCAAATTACATTAAATTAAATCATTAAAAAGAAACTGTGCTACATATGAGAGGCAGAAAATGTGAGCAAGATACAGCCATAGAGACAATTAATGGCATATTTAACCGCTTCATGTTGATAATCCAAGTAGATAGTACTTTAGCCCCCCACCCCCCATTTTCAGCAATAAATAACGAAAAAACTATAGGTCTTTGTCAATTTTTGGAGAAGTACCGATTTTCAAATGGAGCAAAAGTACAACAAACAAAATTAGAAAGAGGCAACAACGGTCATGGTTCCAATGAAAGGAGACGTTAGGTTTAGTGACTTAGGTTACCTTGCACCTTAAGTGTACAACCACCAAAAAAGTAAAAAAATTTCGAGGGGGCGGGTGGTTTGAGGAAAATACAACCAGCTTAGATACTTGTTTAATAAAAACGCTGTGTTAGGGTTGAGGATTTGTAACTCACGTAGATTAGTATAGATATTTAAATCTCTTTAACCCCTAAGCCAGTTAGCCTCAGCCACTTTGAGCTCACTTGAGGACCAATAAAAAGTATTACCCTAATATCCCTTAAAGAAGCAAAAGTTAACATCTTCACGAAAAGTACTTATATGCAGTAATTCACAACATTAAACTATATAAAAGTGAAGCACAAAAAAAATTAATATGAGAATAAAGACTGCTAAGTACCAGTGTAACTCTTCCAAGGGCACTTTTATTTCCCTGAGGACTAACCCCAACCATCTCACAATCCATGGCTAGCTCATCTGTCAAACTAAGAAAGAAAATCAATACAACAAATTCCTAGCAGATAATTACAAACTACACTAACCATTTCAACAGGATACTAGTACAGAATTAAGAACTCGATTGACAATCAAACAACTTGATAACTGAATGCTTAAAAGACATAAATAAACAATCAAAGACAAGCAAACATAAGGAAAGTGGTATAAACTAGCACTTGGTAGTTGGTATATAGAGCCATAGAGGTTATATGACCATCTTATTTGCTTTTTATCCCTCACTCAATAATCAGATCTTAGAGTAAATGATCCATCTTGAAAATTTATTTCCATCATAAACCTGTTATCGAATTTTGTTAGCTTGGTTTGAAAGAAATGGTTCTCCCAACGATGGAAAACTCTTTTTCTGTTCCAAGGAAGGGAAACCAAATTTTCAATCCTTCTCCTTGGTCTTTCTTTTACTCTCCCACCCTTCATCTCCTTTCCCCTCCGATTGACAATTTCTCCATAAGTTATCTTGCATAGAACCAAACGAGTGAAAAATTCATTTTGGAATTGAGTTTTATATGGTAGATTGTTTTCCACTAAAAATCATATTACATTGTAAATGTTTACGATCAACCAAACAGAGCCTTAAAAACAATTTTAAAAAAAGTTTCCGACATGAAAGTGGGAGAGGAGGTACAAATTTTCGATATCAGTTAGCACATGGAAATTGCCAATAACAAATACAAAGCTCCATACTAGTATATATCACAACATTTGATTTATATCATAACCAACAACTCATCGAAACCTCAGCATTACACTAGAGCAGCTTATAACAAGCAATTTCCCCTGCTAACCGAGCCACAGCCAGCTTCCATCAATCTATCACTAGACATTGCCAACTAAAATGACTAAAATTCGCCGACATTGATAAACTAGCATGTAAAATAAAAACATCATATCAACGCAATTAACAATGAGATTAACTACATAACAACCAAATAAAAGTTACTGAATAAGACTATAAGAGAAAGCATAAAAGAGGTACCTAAAGTCATCAGAAGTAGGCAAAAGAACATTTGGTTTCGATNGTCAAACTAAGAAAGAAAATCAATACAACAAATTCCTAGCAGATAATTACAAACTACACTAACCATTTCAACAGGATACTAGTACAGAATTAAGAACTCGATTGACAATCAAACAACTTGATAACTGAATGCTTAAAAGACATAAATAAACAATCAAAGACAAGCAAACATAAGGAAAGTGGTATAAACTAGCACTTGGTAGTTGGTATATAGAGCCATAGAGGTTATATGACCATCTTATTTGCTTTTTATCCCTCACTCAATAATCAGATCTTAGAGTAAATGATCCATCTTGAAAATTTATTTCCATCATAAACCTGTTATCGAATTTTGTTAGCTTGGTTTGAAAGAAATGGTTCTCCCAACGATGGAAAACTCTTTTTCTGTTCCAAGGAAGGGAAACCAAATTTTCAATCCTTCTCCTTGGTCTTTCTTTTACTCTCCCACCCTTCATCTCCTTTCCCCTCCGATTGACAATTTCTCCATAAGTTATCTTGCATAGAACCAAACGAGTGAAAAATTCATTTTGGAATTGAGTTTTATATGGTAGATTGTTTTCCACTAAAAATCATATTACATTGTAAATGTTTACGATCAACCAAACAGAGCCTTAAAAACAATTTTAAAAAAAGTTTCCGACATGAAAGTGGGAGAGGAGGTACAAATTTTCGATATCAGTTAGCACATGGAAATTGCCAATAACAAATACAAAGCTCCATACTAGTATATATCACAACATTTGATTTATATCATAACCAACAACTCATCGAAACCTCAGCATTACACTAGAGCAGCTTATAACAAGCAATTTCCCCTGCTAACCGAGCCACAGCCAGCTTCCATCAATCTATCACTAGACATTGCCAACTAAAATGACTAAAATTCGCCGACATTGATAAACTAGCATGTAAAATAAAAACATCATATCAACGCAATTAACAATGAGATTAACTACATAACAACCAAATAAAAGTTACTGAATAAGACTATAAGAGAAAGCATAAAAGAGGTACCTAAAGTCATCAGAAGTAGGCAAAAGAACATTTGGTTTCGATTCCTCGGAATTATTAGCTTCTAAATTAGGTCGTTCTTTACGTTTTCCTGCAGAAATCAAGCAAAAACGTTACAAAAAAAACACAAAACTACAATACATTTACAAATGTGAAGCCGAAAAGTAGGAAAAATGACCTAAAATTGTAGCTGTAGGTGAAGAACCGCCATTAGAATGTAGCGAAGGTTCTGAAAGCTTTGATTTTGAGCCTAATTTCTATTGAAGAAGAAGAACAACAATAACAACATTAACATTTACAATAACAACAAAAAAAAATTAATTAAAATTCGAGAAAAAAAATTGAGGAATTGAATTGAATGTAAGTGAGAGAAAAAGGAAGTTACGAGTTTAAGTTGTGCCCAATTAGGGTTAATTGGGAGCTTTTTAGGGTTCTTCTTTGCTGCAATTTCAGTCGCCATTTTTCTTCGTTTTTGTGTTTCTTGAAGTTGAAACAGTTGGAAGTATTCAACCTAAAACAAACAGCGGTTAAGAGGAGTTGAGGACTAGAGTGGACACGAACGTAACAATAATTTGAAATTGGCTCGGCAAAACTCGCTTTCGGCTTAGTTCAGTTACTAATCAACCAGGTTCGGAATTTATTTTAGTTTAGCTTACTAGCAAGTTTGTTCAAACTCAATTTTAACCTTGCTTTCGTCTTGGTTCGGTTGCTAGTCAATGAGATATGGAATTTATATTAGTTTAGCTTATTAGCAAGCTTGTCCAAACTCCATTCAAAACTCGTTTTCGGCTTGGTTAGATGCAAATCAACGAAACTTGTTTTTTATTTTAGTTTAGTTTTCGTAGCAAGCTTGTTCAAACTCAATTCAAAAATCGTTTTTGACTTGGTTCAGTTGCTAATCAACAAGACTCGGCTTTGTTTTAGTTTAGTTTCTTACCAAGCTTTTTCAAAGTCAAATGTGTTCGACTCACAAGCTCGTTAATTTACCACTTGGGATAGTTCCCTTAACTTTGTGATCGATAGTTCACTATGAGTTATATACTTATATGGTCAAGGTCTATTAGTGGACTCGCTATGGCAACCTATACTTATACAAATTTTAAACTATATTTCAATAAACTCGAATAAGTTAATCTATACACTCATCAAAAAAACTTTTACTAATTGCTTCAAACAAATTTGGAACGGTTCATATTAGTTCAATTCAAATCATCCCGTGAAGAGAGAGCTTTTAATATTTAAGACTTAATTGTAAGTGACCTAGGTACTTAATAAAAGAGATATTATGTGTATGTAGCTTTAAGTAAATCGTATATATTTAAGTTCTAAACCACGATAAATGATTTTTACAGCTTAGATATGTGCGCATATCACTAATTTTATTTGATTTTTTTTTTGTTTGACTAAATGCACCGGGCTTACTATGTGCTTCCTTTTTACTTTATTATTAACATCATCATTTTATAATCTAACGTCTATGTTATCATGTAGGCATGTAGCATCATCGTATTAGTCATCTAACATATCATATGACATTATATATGTATCACATCCAAATGAGTAGAAAAAGAAAATCATCATGTTAGACATAGAGTGCATTCACTTGAAAATTCAGTGTTTACATTACAAGATAAAAAGAAAAAAAATAGTATCAAATATAGAGTAAATTATATCATATTATATTAATTAACAATAGGGGTGAAAGTAATTCGGATTAAAACCGAACACCGAACCAAACCAAATCATATTGAAATTTTGGATCGGACTTTTTTGTAATTTGGACCGGTTTGGATTGTAATTTTTTATTTTTCGGTTTTCGGTTTGGACTCGGACTTGACCCCTCGATATACCGTACACCGAAGTTTAGACCGAATAGTAATAAACCTTTAAGTCCTTAATGGCCTTAAGCCTACTACTTGTTAAATAGTTATGTCTAAAACACCAAAAGCTAGCAAAATTCTAAAATTATCTATCACCCTTTTTCAAAGTGTGTGTAGTATTTGATTTACTGAGTTATTGGATAGTACTACAGATTATTGCTACAAATATATTAAGCAGGAATTCTTGTACAAAAAAAATATCTTTAAAATTCGGATTGGATTGGATCCAAAATCGTAAGACCGAATTTAGGTGGATTGGATTGGATTGGACTGAAATTCAATATGGATTGGATTGGTCTCAAATTTCAAAGACCGAAAATATATGGTTTGGATTTGGATTGGGCAATAATCCAAACCATAGACCGAACTTTCACCCCTAATTAACAATAAAACAAAATTCTTACTTTACCAAGCTAAAAGAGGGGAAAAAAAAAGCAAATAATGCAAAAAAAACAATTTATGAAAAAGGCAAATGGGACCCATATATTTGCTAATAAAAAGAATTTGATATGTGCGCATCTCTAAAATGCACCTAAACGCCTACAATTCTATAAACTCTTTTATCACGAGAAATTGTTATAATTAAAAAGAAGCGCATAAAATAAAAGGAGTTTTCAATCTCAATCTAAATCTATCAAATCAAAGTAGCTTAATCCAAAGTGATGATTTTGTTGTTGAGCAAGAAATAGATATTGAAGATTGGGTGAATAGTCAGANACTTGACCCCTCGATATACCGTACACCGAAGTTTAGACCGAATAGTAATAAACCTTTAAGTCCTTAATGGCCTTAAGCCTACTACTTGTTAAATAGTTATGTCTAAAACACCAAAAGCTAGCAAAATTCTAAAATTATCTATCACCCTTTTTCAAAGTGTGTGTAGTATTTGATTTACTGAGTTATTGGATAGTACTACAGATTATTGCTACAAATATATTAAGCAGGAATTCTTGTACAAAAAAAATATCTTTAAAATTCGGATTGGATTGGATCCAAAATCGTAAGACCGAATTTAGGTGGATTGGATTGGATTGGACTGAAATTCAATATGGATTGGATTGGTCTCAAATTTCAAAGACCGAAAATATATGGTTTGGATTTGGATTGGGCAATAATCCAAACCATAGACCGAACTTTCACCCCTAATTAACAATAAAACAAAATTCTTACTTTACCAAGCTAAAAGAGGGGAAAAAAAAAGCAAATAATGCAAAAAAAACAATTTATGAAAAAGGCAAATGGGACCCATATATTTGCTAATAAAAAGAATTTGATATGTGCGCATCTCTAAAATGCACCTAAACGCCTACAATTCTATAAACTCTTTTATCACGAGAAATTGTTATAATTAAAAAGAAGCGCATAAAATAAAAGGAGTTTTCAATCTCAATCTAAATCTATCAAATCAAAGTAGCTTAATCCAAAGTGATGATTTTGTTGTTGAGCAAGAAATAGATATTGAAGATTGGGTGAATAGTCAGAGAATCTTGGAAGTTGAGGAAGGTGGATGGTGTAAAGCCAAGGTAAGGATAGCCCTAGTCCTTCAACATTGTCACAGACACCTCACATTATTTCTTTATCATGCAAACTAAGGCAACCCATATATGACGATGATGAAAGCATCTTTCCAAACCATTGCATGTTAATCAAGTAAATTAAATTAGTGGCATACCAAATGACTTCTCTATTTTGATACCTTGTTTCCAACATTATATTCCTTCTCAACATGTACATGAACTGATTTTAGGCAATGGTGCAACACAATCAGAATAAAAGTACAATACCTAGCCAAAATAGGGCAATACCGAATTACCATCAATACAAAAGGTTATGTTTAAATCATGATTTTTGCTATTACGTATGATCAAAGAATGCAAATTTATATGCGCTCAAAATATACATTTATTTGTGTGTGTTAAAGTAATGTGGTATGATGATTGAAACTTACATGATATAAGAAGATAAAGGACCAATGGCATATCAAAAACTCGTTATCCAACTATTATAAACTAGGAAACAAAGTGATATATATGGTAGAGTTCTATGAAAGACTATTACTTCATACTTTCAAATGATAATAATAGTAGAGTGATGATTACCCACCGTCTGATTTTGGCAAAAATGCCTCTAATTAGAACTAGGACTAGATAAAATTACATTGGGAAAATATTTTACCATATTACCCCTGATTGTGGCCACAATCTAATGGTGGAAGATCAGCCGATCATTGCTCATGATAGCACCAATATGTTGAGACCTATGAATTACACTACTTTGTAACATTCCATACATAAGATGATAAAATACATATATAAACGAATATGACATCTAAATTGCATGATATAAACACAAAATTTATCCTACACAAAAGATTGTAAGGTGAATGTTATGCAATCAAAAAGCAATAATGCTACTTTATGTTGTATCAATATTGAATTCCCTCATTTGTCCTCCCTTTGCGTATCACATGCGCATGAGAATTGCGTTACTTGCTTAGTTAAATAGTTAGGGTTAGGCGGCCGCTGATTATGGTCAAGCTTAGGTAGATTAACACACACTATAATACTATATTTTAATTATGTGTCCACGCGTCTTCAAAGAATGAAGAAAAAAAAACTTTTTCGGATTTTTTTTACTTGCTACATATACTCGAAAGAGAAATTTCTTATTACTTGCTACATAACTTACCTTGCTTATTTAGAAAGTGAGCCATATTGCACATTTACACTTATACCCACCATTGGGTCAGTTTACCCTCATATAACACATTATAATTACCCTCTCCTTTTGTTTATCATATGCAAAAATTATGATCCCAATCACGACAGTGACAATTCTTGGTCTTTGTTCCAATCTTTTATGTAGCAAGTAATTATCAACAGAGATAGTACTTAAATTGTCAAATAAAAAGAAGGGGATTTTCATTTGGTGACCTTCAAGTTTGAAAAAATACAAGTGGTGAATACTGAAATTGCGAATTCTATATAATAACCTTTAATTTCACACTCTTTTCATTCATGTTTTAACATAAGACTCCTTTTTTTAAGATAAATGTAAAAAATGTTTAGTACATTGGAGCTTGATAAAGATACATCTTATGTCATTCAAATATTTTGACTCATCTTTGTAATGGAACGTATGTTTTCGATGACATGAAGGGGAAAGAAAATGAGAGAGTAAAAAGAAAGGAAGTGAATTAGAAATTCGAAATACTTACAGGAAATTAATGGTGTAATAAATATTATAAAACATAATAATTCAAAAATAAATTAAAATAACACATATTTGTGATACACATGCTTTTTTTACTATGCTCTAACCACTATTATAACCTATTTGTCGTCATTTGCTATTTTAATTACTCATTTGTCGCTTGAGTTATTTTTTTGTACCAAACTATAGCTAGGTGTCAATTTTTTTTACCAATTTGGTCAATTGGCCCAATATAAGTCAAAGGATCCCTTCCTAAAATAAAACAAATGGTCCAATATATTTTTTCAATTTTTGAATACCCAAAATTTTCACGCACCAAAATTATTTTAGGAAATAAAACGGTTATATAGTGTAAAGGCTATTTTCCGAAAAATAAAATAAAATTTGGGGAAAAGAACGATAAATAGAAAGTTAGAAACACAGCGTTATTCTATTGAGCCTTTCTTCTTTCTCTCTCCTTTCTCTCTCCTTTCTTTCTACCTGTTCATCGTCAAAGATCCAATTTTCAGTTTTTTTTGGCGACCAAATCCCTAAATTTGGTGAGTGTTTTCTTTAATTGATCATTAATTTTCATCTGGGTTTCCTTTATTTTCCCCTAATTTCAATCATAACTTCCCCAATTTCGAGTTTTTGATTGTCGATTGATTTGATTACTTTTTTCTTAATTAATCTCTTTTTTTCATGAAATTCGTCCGATTTAAGCTTAATTCGTTTCTGGGTTTTTGTTGGGATAAACTAAATTTGGATTTTAAGCTACGAAATTAGGGTTTCGAACTATTAAGTTCGATGAAAGTTGGGGATTAATTAATTTCTTTTTGACCGTTTTTTTTTAATTTGGCGTTTAAATGGGGAAATTTATTTGTTAATTGTTTGAATTTGACTTAATTTTATGTGATTTTGATTGTTTTTGTAGGTAATTAACTGTTTGCTGATTGTAATTGCCCGCCAAATATTGAAGTATTCAACTTTTAATTTTGATTATTTGATGATATTAAGGTAACAACTACTCTAAATTTGACCGTTAGAATTTTGTATAGCTTACATGCGATGATTTAAAGTTGTTCACTTAAAAATTACCCAATTTCTCTTTTGTATTTCTGATTGATTGGTTCCTAATTTCCAGCTTTTGTTTACATTAATTTCTTCATCTTTCAATTTGTTATTTATTTATCTTTAATTTATTTTGTTTTGTTTGTGTATGGAATTATTGAAACCCTATGTTTCATCTGTCCTTGTGTTGGATGAAATATTGAGCGAATTAATTAGAAGTAAGATATGCGGTTTGCGGAGCTTAAAAGCAATGCATAAATGGGTGATCCATCAATAGTTTGTGGATTGTTCTATAAGATATTATGTGCATGTTTAGATGAATATGGAAGGAAGCAATTGTTAATCAATTTGAGAATCGGAATGCTTATAGTGTGTTCTGGCCCTATTGTTTTCCTGATTGTTGGGTGTGTATATTGAAATGGTGTTATGTATATGGGATATGAATAGTTTTTATTCTTGTAAATTTATCGTGTGTATTGTGCAATGCCTTACGGCCCTACTCTTAAGCTAATATTTTACTTGTAGATACCAATGTATGTCATTTTAGCTATGATTAGAATTTTCAGGGAACAATGTTTTGTGTTAGTGGCTTGTCATCAATACATATACTCTGTGTGATACAACACTTATCCGTACTCCTTAAATTGGAAAAAAAAAGAAGAGTAATTGGGGATATTTTTTTTCTTCTGATTTTCTAATAGAAAACGTGAGGTTAACTAAAAAAGATGGGACATAAAAAATCTAAGATTATGTTTTCTTAACCCAAAATCAAAACCTTGGGGGGCATAGGGGTACTTTCCTCTTTTACTTAATCACTAGGATTATATGAACATAGCACCATTTGAGACACCCAAAGTTGAGTAAATGGATGAGGAGGTTCATGATGTAGCTGGGTATTAATCAGCAAATAAATGCCTAGTAAAAGTGATTCGATTTAGAGTAGGCAGAGTCAAATAGTGCAAGTAGATTATGTAAACGTTATGAATCACATTTTTTATTGTACAGGTTAGGGTAGCTCAAAATTTGTCAAGTAAGAAATGCTTTATTTCCTTAGAAACGGGAATATGTGATATGTTGGCTGATGAATATGCCATGTTATTTATGCTTTTGCTGTTTCGGATATTGGGGAATGGTGATTCAGGAGTAGGATTGTGTTGTGATCAGATAACACATTATAGGTTGGGAATATTATTTTTCCAGTGTAAGTTGTTCTCTTTCTTTCTACAATTTGGGGTTTGTAAGAATTTTCATTGTAGTTTGTAAATTCAGGGTCAAGATTCTGCTTGTCTCGTCACATTTTACATTAGGTGCACATTGATTGACCAGGTTATTCTGCTTTCTCCTTACCACTAAGTTGCGTACTTGTGCCTTTAAAAGATCTACCCTTTTTCCCCACTATTCTCTGTATGATATTTTATATGTTGGCATTGGGGGGGGGGGGGTCGTTAATGTTTTGAAGTTTTTAGAATATTAAAATATTTACCATGAAGCATTATTTTGTCTTTTCCATTGTGTTTGCTGGATCCAAAAGTTACTGGTCATAATATTGGTTTATCCTTTTGTGTATTATTGACTTCCTTGATGTTATATTTTTGAGAAATCATTCTGTTATATTTTTTGTTCGACATGCTTTGAATTACTGAATCATTTTTGTGTATTATTGACTTCCTTGATGTTCTTGGCACTTTGCATGATCAAATGATGATTTATGCATAAATCATTAAATAAATGTCAATTTCCTGTTTTCCCTTTCTCGAGTTCTTATTTTGACGTAATTAATTTTATTTTTCTTGAACAGCTATAGGAGCAATTACATTCTTATTTACCAAACATGAATGATTTAACAAGTGGACAGCAAATACAGAATCATCTCCATCCTGAGCCCTGCATCATTGTGGGAAGCACATCTAATTATCCCCGGTCGCATATAAATCAGGTGTTACCTCCATCTAGCAGTGTGAACAACTATGATTTTCACTACTTACCTGATCATGTTGGTAGGCCAGCTTTTTACGGGATGACACAGTATAATCAGCATAGTCACCCTGCGACAAATCAGCCTAACTTTTATAATGTGCACGTAGACCCTGCTTCTGGGGCTAGGGTGTTTCCTGTGCCACTTAACCAAGGGTTTGCTGACCATTTACCATCTTCTAGTAGTCATGGAGGCAACGTGATTTCCTTTAATGAACATGGAAGGAGCAATTACTCTGCAGAAGGTGTTAGAGATTTATGTAAGATAAAAAATAATGATGGCACCCCAGGGAATATTCAGCATATTGGTGCTTCTGCAGGACCTAGCAGTTCTTCAGGTGCTCCTATGGCTAACTGTCATTATGATACTGGGTCCGCTTCTATTGATGCACCGCCCATGCCTGAATATAGAGGTAATGGTACCCCTCCAATAATGGAAGTAGGAGCACGGCATAGATCTGGTGGCGTTGGGCTTCATATGGATTCTGGAATGATGCATAATTATAATAACTATTTAATTCAAGGAAATTACGGGGGTCAGTCCTTTCAGCCATCTAGTTGCACATGGTTGGAGCAACAGTCAATTAGCAATGCTGGGGGTTTACCATGGAGTGGGCCGCCTCCAATGATGTCATACTTTCAAGGTATCATCTTTGTCCTGGTCACTTATTATTGTAACGGACAGGTCTCAAGGAAAAATGAGAAGGAAATTGGGGGGGGGGGGGATGATCTGCAATTTTGCACACAAAAACCACAGTACACACACACTGTTTATGGTGCTTATTATTGCAGTACAAATGTAATCTTTCTCATATCACCCCTTTCTATTTTAATGCTCAGAAGGTGTGATTTTTGTGAATTAGGGCACTGATGTGATGGATAATTATAGCTCTGTTTTATGTTTTATCCAGGGAGCAATATTCATGGAGGTTCATCTGAGTTGGCAAATGTTAGTCGACCTGCTTACCCCGAGAGACCTAGTAATCATGGCTCTGCAAATTTCTTACACGCCCCACCTGTTGTTCCACAGCACCACAATCTTCATCCACCGCAGAATATTCAAGGTATGAGAGGGTACGGTGTTGCTTGCTACCCTCCTTTTCTGGCAGCTCCTAGTAGAGTTCCTCCAAATGATGTCATGCAGCATGATATTTTGTCTCTATCACAAGAAATTGCAGAACCTGCAAATCGGCCTACCGGTATCAGAATTTACCGATCGCAAGGAAGAAATGCCGGGTCTGATGTAGCTTCCAGACGTCGCGATCTTCCTCTTTTAAGGACTCTTCAAGCAGATGTATGTCTATTTTGAATACCTCCACTGTTAAATTGCATTGGGCATGAATACTGCGTGAGCCCATTATATTAGATATCATCTACCCTTCTGTAGAATTTTTAATGTCTGCTTTTATTCTTCAATCCTCTACTCCTTGTTACAGATGAATAACTGCTATCCTGTATGAAGCTCAATTTAGTTAAAGGTTAACTGTTATTTATGTTAAATTTTTGTAGGGTGTTGCACTTCTGGAATTCTCTAACTATTATGAAGTAGACTACAATATTGAGAACTTTATTGATCATCATAGTGATATGCGATTGGACATTGATGACATGTCCTATGAGGTTAGTTCTTTTATTTGTTTGAGAACCATGTTTTTAGTTAGCTACTCGTGTATGCAGACCAGACCAGTGATTTGGTGATATATACTATGGCTAATGTTATATGATCTCGCTTTTCATAATTGCAGGAGCTCCTTGCTTTGAGCGAGAGGATTGGAACAGTAAATACTGGGCTCACTGAGAAAGACATCACTTGCCATTTAAAAACCAAACGATATAGTTCTACTAGAGCCACTATCAATCTAGAGGAGTTACCTTGTACTGAACAAGACAACGATTCTTGTATTATATGCCAGGTAAGAATCATAAGATACCAATGTTTTTGTTTTTATTTTTTGTGAAGTATTTTTTTTGGCAATTTTGTCTTTGATTTGTGTGTAATGTTCCTGGTATAAGCGCCATTTGTCAGGGTATGCCCTATTCTCCATGTTCTTGAGGATGATATGGCAAAAAATAAACAGGCAAAGTACTTTGAGAATCTACGCGAAATGCAGGGTTTTTCTTGGGGTGTCATTGGGGAAAATAGGGATTATATCTTGGAAAATTTGGGAGAAATATATTGAGTGGTGCAAGAAAATTGAACTTCTTCTTTGCTTTCTAGTTTTTGTGAAATATGACAATGATGGGAGTTCGTATTGCAGGATGAATATGAAGATAATGATAAATTGGGGACTCTCGAATGCGGGCATGATTATCACGTCGATTGCTTAAAGAAGTGGCTCCTCTTGAAGAATGTTTGCCCTATTTGTAAATCCCGCGCCTTGGTTGTGAATCATGGAGAGAAATGAGTGTTCAAAGTCGAGGAAGGAAATCAGAAATTTTCTCCTAATTATCTATTTGTTTTTAAAAACGTAGAACATATATCGTACATATAATACTTTTGGTGATGAACTTGTATAAAACCATTTATTCAGTGCACTTCTGTCGTAAGAGGTGTGAGTTGCAACCATCATCGGCAACTTATTTGCAGTGTACCTTCCCAAAATGCCGTGGAACTGTACAGACCTTTGTAAAACTGTGGTCCTATAGTTGGGGCCTCTTAATCTAGTATTTTTGTGAATAATCCTGCGCTGCATTACATGTTTGTTTTTGTGCATTGGCTTGCTGGTATTTTTCATGATATCTTGTTTGGTTGGAGGCTTTTATTGAGTGCCACTAGTTTATTCCGTGCCAAGAAGAAAAAAGTTACTTTGTTCATTTTTATTATAAATGAGCATATTTTATATGTGGGAAAATGATGTACATAGTCCTTTAAGAAAATTAAAATGGAAACGTTAACCCAATTCATTGTTGATAAGTTTAATGAGTTAAAATGTTGTAGAGGAAAGTAGGAAACTGCCTCTCTCTTCCCTTTCTCCTCAACGAAAAACCCTAGCCTCCTTCATCTCCTAGGGGCTATCATCCACCATTTTTTGTGATGGTAAGCCCTAATTTTATGCTTTTTGTTCAAAATTTCAGAATAAATTACTTAGGTTTTAGTATTTTCTTGAGTCCTATTTATTGTTGGGTTTTGTTCTTGTTTGGAGGAGTTATGAGTTTACTGATTTTTCAGAGGATGGGTATTATTAGTGGGTTACATATGGTTTGTTAGGTGCTTTTACAATGACTATCAATTCTTTATCTACAATCTGCTGAGTTGATACAAAAGTATTCTTCCCTAACCTATTGACCGACGGATTCACTAGTGAAAAGTTGTAGTGAGACAACCCGGATCGAGACTATGTCGGGTTGTCAAATTTATGTTTTTGGATTCTTAGTTCTTTCATAGAAGATATTTGTTTAACTTTGTTAGATTTGTTTTTATCGTTTATCAATTGTAGATGCAGTATGGCTATTTTAATCAATGAATATTAGTCCCTTTGGACTTCCTTCAAAAAAAAAATTATAGAGGAAACTAACAAAAAGTTTAGAAGGAAAGGGATTTTATGAAGAACTTCAATGAGAAGCTATCGAAAAAAATTTAAGCGAGAAAATATTTAATGAGAGGTTGACACTGTGGGTATGTGATGGTTTAGTGTGGTTGCTTTAGCTAACGGTACTACGTAGATAGATTGGTAAATTTAACCTAGTGGGGATATATTTAATATGTATCGATTGTAAATGTCATACTTTAAGTTTTATTAAAATCATAATGTTTAAAGGATTATGTAAAATGCGCTAACGATAAACTCTTCTTAAACTTAACCCATGTTCATTTCATAAAAAAGTTTACCTGAAAAGTCATATGATATCTACACATTTTTCCTAATACAATAAAGATATATATTATCAATTTTCTCTCGGTATTTGGTTGGATTGGTAGAAATTCTAAATGTTGTATTAGACTTCAAGGAGCAACATGATCAATAAAGTTTTAAATTTTTCCAGTAAAAAATGATATATTATCAATCAAATATTACCTACGTTTTGTCAAAAAAAAAAAAAATAAAAAAAATACTAACTATGATGAATTAAACTCTCCAACAATTTTATCTTAAATGTGGTAAACTAAATATGGAGTAAAACAAATAAGGGCATATATAGCATTCTAATCGTCTATAATCGTAATTATATTCATATACAATAAGAATGTAAAATGCATTTTCTATAATTCAGTTTAATGATTTTATAATGAAAAAAAATGGAAAAATTGGTAGCTCTTCTAACCAGGGTAATACCTAATTTATCCTTTTCAATAACATGAAAAAAAAGGGTTACAATCAATAATCATAGAATCAAAAATTTAAAATCATTCGCTTGCCGCTAGAGATGGAAATGGATCAGGTTCGTGGCGGGCGGAGCATCACCCGCATCCATCACCTGATTCCATCCGCTCCACCTGACCCATCCATCATCCGATTCCATCTGCTCCACCCGATCCATCCATCACTTGGTTCCATCCACTCCACCCGATCCATCCATCACCCGCATAAGTTATCACCTATATCCATCCATCCTGTCATACGCGGGTGAAACGAGTGGTTTGAGTGATAAACATGTAAAAGTGTTTAGTAACTAATTACATATAAAACGTATTATATAGGTGGTAAACGGGTGATGGATGAAAAAATCCCCACCCGTCACCCGTTTCACCCGCTATTCATCCATTTAAAGTGAGTTTTAATCCGTTTATTTTAGGCCGATGGAGTGGATAATGGATCATCCAACATATATTTCCATCCCTAAGCGGCCCAATTATCGTTTACTCACGTCGTATAAGAGTCATGTATTTTTATGTTATACAGTTATATGGGTCGACACACTTACGTATATCAACCGTTCTGAGGTAAACAAACAAACCTTTCAAACTGTCGACTCCCTTCGCTTTCTCTCTCAAAACCCTCTTTAAACCCACCAATTCCAAATTTCCACCACCGTTCACTCCTCTGCCGTCGCCGTCGCCGTCAACCACCGAAGTCGCGAAAACCACCGGCTACCCCGTAACACCGTCAACTCATCGATCTTCTCCTCTGTTCTCAGGTTATTTTTTTATTTTATTTACTAATTTTGTTTTAATTTTATTTTGTACAGTTTTTATTATTATTATTTTTTTTATATTGATTGATTGATTTGAATTGTTAATTGAATCATTGTGTTGTATAATTCATCAATTTTGTTGATTTTATCTTTATTTTTGTTATGTTTATTAATTAATTTAGAAGTAATTTTGTAATCAATGTTTTAAAATTAGGTTAGGTTTAAACTAGTTTAAATTAATATTAGGTTAAATTCATCCTCAATTGTAACAAATTAGGCTTCCTTTGATTGCCCATGCAATCCTTTTTTTTTTGAAGAATTCTTTTTTGTTGTAAATTTCAGTTTTGACCTCTTTAATCACCGGCCGTCAGCAACTCTGGTGCTCTACCGCTCTCTAGCGGCTCGGCTCTCGAAACAACCTGTCCTAAGTTTTCTATCTTCATCATCTTAGAGTTCACCTTTAGTATTATTATATAATTTCAGGCTATCATGTCTACCTTAGCGCCGGTTTCTAGGGAAACTAAGTTTGTTAAAACTCTGAGCGCGGTTGTATTAAAGGGTAATTGGAACGTACTTATGAAATGCCAAATTGGTTCTGATTTGAGCTCATTAACGGTCGAGAGAGCAATATCTTATCTCTCATTAGATAGCTATGAGTCATGTGCTTTTTATGAATGGGTTGAGAAAATCCCTGGATATAAGAATTCCCTTGAATCTACTTGGTCTACGATACATATGCTTACGAAAAACAAGTCTTTCAGAAGTGCACAGAAGTTACTCGAGAAGATAGCTCTTAGGGATAAATTATCTTCGCCAACAGTTTTGAATGCCCTTGTCGGTGCACGCCATGACCCCGATACGGATTCTCAGATTTTGAGTTGGTTGGTGTTTTTTTATGCACATTCCAAGATGACTGAGGATGCACTTCAAGTGTTTGAGCACATGCAAGTCAACAAAATTAGACCTAATTTGCATGCTTGTACTGTGCTGTTGAACTTACTTGTGAAGGCGGGGCATACATCTAGCATGTGGAAGATGTACAAGAATATGTTGAAACTTGGGGTCGTTCCTAACCTTCATGTGTATAATGTGTTGATGCATGCTTGTTCCAAGTCCAGGGATGTCGAGAAGGCTCAAGAGTTGCTGAATGAGTTGGAGTTGAAGTGCATATTGCCTGATCTTTTTACTTATAATACATTGATTTCTTTGTATGTGAAGAAGGGTAAACACTATGAAGCCTTTTCGGTTCAAGACAGGATGGAAAAGTCTGGTGTGGCCCCAGATATTGTGACTTACAATTGCCTCATATTTGGATTTTGTCGCGAAGGTAGGATGAAGGAGGCTTTAAGGATTTTTAATGAAATTAAGGGTGCGATTCCTAACCTTGTGACTTATACCACTTTGGTTGATGGATATTGTCGAGCAAATGACCTAGATGGAGCATTAAAGTTGTATCAAGCAATGCAGGCTAAAGGTATATATCCCTCAGTTGCTACTTATAATTCAATTCTACGCAAGTTGTGCGAACAAGGGAATATAAGGGATGCAAATAAGCTCTTGAATGAGATGAGTGAGAAAAAGATAGAACCTGATAATATCACCTGCAATACACTGATAAATGCTTATTGCAAGATAGAAGATTTACAATCTGCCCTTAAGGTCAAATTGATGATGTTGGAAGGGGGTTTGAAGTTTGACCAATATACTTTTAAGGCACTAATACATGGTTTCTGCAAGGCTAAGGAGATAGATAAAGCAAAAGAGCTGCTTTTTGAAATGCTTGATGCGGGGTTTTCTCCAAGTTTTTGCACCTATTCGTGGATTGTTGATGGTTATTGTTACCAGCATAATGAGGAGGCAATTGCAAAACTGCCAAATGAGCTTGCAGAAAGAGGTTTTTGTGATGATATTTCAGTTTATCGGGCTCTGATCAGAAGTCTGTGTAAGAAAGCCAAGGTTGAATGGGCGATCAAAATTTTTAATTGTATGGAAAAGAAAGGAATCAAGGGAGACAGTCTTGTATACACTAGCTTGGCATTTGCTTACTTTAAAGAAGGGAAGGGAAGAGTAGCTTCAGAGCTATTGGATGAGATGTACAGGAGGAGGCTAAATGTAACTTTAAGAATATATAAGCTATTCACTGATTCAAATACTAGTGAAAACAACGTTTTAGAGGCATTTTGGGATCAGTTGGTGCAGAGAAAGATCATCTCAAAAAATGTTGCCAAGCGTGTGCATGACCTAAATTGATCTCCCATTTAGATAATAACCCTTGTTTCTCGGTATTTTTTGCGCAACCTATCATGATTTTATATCTCAGATATAGCTGAAAAACCACTTTTATGGGCAATACAGTTTATATGTCAGCTGCAGTTGCAAAACCACTTTTATGGGCAATGTAGAAAGTTCACATCTGTTGCAGCCTACTACTTCAGTTGCTGTAAGCTTAAAATTCCCTTACAATGTGATCACAAATCACGATGCAATGATGTGGCCGAGTTAATGTCATGCTGTTATTGTTTACACTTGGATTAGATGTTGGGTTTTCTGAATTATCTACCCATGACTTCGTTAGTACTTTTTTCTGGGCAAATAAAGCCAGGAAAAACTCTTTTCTTTTCTTTCTTTGTAAAGATTCAAGCTCAAATATTTCAACTCTCTCCTTGTTCTGCAGGTCCTATACGTTGTTGTAACAAAGTACTCTAGAATTTATATATATATATATATATTTTTTTTTTGTTGTTGTTGTTGTATGAAGATATTTTTGTTTTGTTTTAATTAGTAGATCAGTGGTAAAAATTAGAATGAACATAAATAGTCCTATATGATCTATAACTTTCTTTTCTTGCTGTAGATGGAAGCAATTTATTGACCTTGGTTTAAGGAGCAATTGTCTGTTCCTTAATGGTTTTGGTTGATTCCATTACTCAGGATTTTTTGCGTGTTAATGCTTAGAATCATGATTGCAGGATTCTATTACTCAGGATTTTGGCACAAAGCTCTCAGCTACAGTGATCAATTTCTTTTGTCTGTGGGGGCTATTTTAGATGTACGTGTATAGGCACTAACCGACCTTCTAGCGCACACTAATGAAATACATTTAGGTAAGAAAATTGATTTTCCCCATGTTTTGTAGTTCAAGATTTTATTTATTTATTAATTTTTTTAACAAAATAAATCCTATTCTTAGTATCTATTATTTGTTTGTTGCTATTTTCTGTAGGCATGCTCTTGTAACTTTATTGGACAAGCTTTGATGGATTTCTTACAATAATTTGATACTTGCTACCAATGCTGTGTATGCCTCCATGCTGTACTTTAATCTCAAAAGTTTCTGTGTATATGGTACTCTGGTTCATGTTGGCGTGGGTGGGTGTGTACATGCGTAATTATGCGTGTGTGACTGCATGCGAATGTGTGTGAAGTAACTTTGGACCAAATTCCTCGATCAGCTACTGAGCCTAGCACCGTCACAGCATACACCATCCACCGACACCATCATAGTTCCCTTTCATACACTTCACCAATCCACCTTTTGCACAGCCTCAAGCACCATTTCAGTGTTGCATCATTCCTAATGCTTCACTCTGCATCTCCAAATCAAGTTTTGTGTCAAATCTAGATGTCGCTGGACTTTAAGTGTGTGTCCTTTTCCCCATCTATCTTTGTAAAGTATGATTTCAACAGAACTGTTGAAAGTTTGGGTTGTCCCGAGTGAATGTTCTGTATTAACTTGTGTCTTTGAAATTAGTAAATGGGTATATCAAACTTGATGTCGTTTGATCTTTCATCTCAATACTAATAATATTTTCAATATTTGTAGATGTAGATTATGAGCCAAGCATCATATGAGAGACTCCAAGAGCTTAGAAAATTTTAATCTTAGTTGAGGCACCTCGTCTGAGCTTCTAGTAATACCTCGAGCAAAGAGCATTTTTATATGATTTCATTCGCATAAACTTAGGCTTCAATATGGTTGACCACAAAATGGAAGATGATGAAGTGGATATGTCAGACAGAGATGATAATGCAGATGACAATAAACATATCATTAGAAGAAGATCATCTTTCATAGTGAGCAGTAGTCGCCCTCTACGTGGAAAGAAAACTTGGAAGCCTGTAGATCGTTTATTGACCCAGGCCACTTATTCCACTAAACCGGGTCCAGTGAATGTTCGTTTAGAAAATCGCGCCAGATTGCGAGAACTGCTTCGAAGGCTTGTGGCTGGACACAATTGGGTAGATGCTAGTGGATCACTAAGTATATTGTTGAGAGGGACTTTGAAAGAACGTTCTCCTCAGAGCAATCGTATGAAGTATTGGGTATGAATTCAATGACTTGCATCTTATGGTTCTAATTCTTTTGTGCCTTTTCCTTCTTGTGTGGGTTGATTGTCAATTCTAAATGGGTCCATTGGGATAATGCTTAATTGCTTATCACAGAACTTGCACATCCACTAGTAAAACTGTGGGCCAAACTATGTCCTGTTTGTTTCCTTCAATTGTGCTTCATTACAACTATTAAAGAGCATCATTTCTATTCTGCCATATCATGTAGCCTTTTATGCATGCAATGAGTGCGTTATAGAGAAATTGAGAAATTGTTGGAGAAGGATGTAAATAGTGTTGATTTTAGTTAATTTTTAAAACTTGACAACATTAGTTTTGCCAAAATAAATTAAATAAAGACAATCTAAGAACTTTTGGATAAATTAATTTCTAAATTTAATAGTTTATTTTTTGTTTTCAGTTTTCTTCAAAATTTACCTTCTTTAATCTTGATTACTTTGAAACAGTAAATTAAACCTTCTCATATGTTTCTTTACCTGTGTAAATTGCATGTTAAACAAATGATTTATGGGAAGCCTAAACTTTGAGTTGATTAACTTGTCAAAATTAAACTTCTCATGTGTTTCGT
Source organism: Suaeda aralocaspica (assembly GCA_016808085.1). Lineage (NCBI taxonomy): Eukaryota > Viridiplantae > Streptophyta > Magnoliopsida > Caryophyllales > Amaranthaceae > Suaeda > Suaeda aralocaspica. The sequence continues at coordinate 1,306,649 of PYUH01000238.1, read as the reverse complement.
TACCTGTGTAAATTGCACGTTAAATAAATGATTTATGGGAAGATCCTAAACTTTGAGTTGATTAAACCTGCCAAAATTACTTATTTTACTTATATTAGTGCTTAATTATCACAATTACACCCACTCAGTTAGAAAGTAAAGAAATTTTTTTATGATTAGCGTGATAATCTCATATGGAAACCACATACACTCCCCTCTTCCCTTTATATAACAGTGATGGTTGCTATCATGTACAGTAGCTTTAGGTGATGGCATTCAAAATTTTAGTGATGTGGGTTAAACCACTTAAACCAGTGATTGCGCAACTTAAATCGACGAGCACCTAAATTTGAAATTAAAGAACGTATTTTTGTTGTTTTTGGGTTTATATTGAAAAAAATTTAAAGAGCACGGATAATTAAAAAGATACTGGCAACTAAGGATCGATTTAATTTAAAGGAATTTGATCATTTCTACTTAATCCAAGAAGAAAAGCAACGAAAGGAATTAATTTGATTCACATGAATTTAATCCACCAAATAAGATTTCTTTTTGACTCAAATTGACTATAAATTTTATCAATTAAAATGTCCTTATTTATAGGCATACATTTTATGCCAATTAAGATGATAAAATAAACTCAATTAATCATATCTCTAATTAATGTAATGAAACATGATAAGAATTAAATTTAAACTACCTAATCCTAATCCTTACACCACGCAAATAACAAGTAATAGGGTAAATATGGCAGAAGGAAAGACAGTACACTTACCTATTTGAAACTTTGGTGTCCCTTGCTCTCTCTGTTCTCCGTCGACTTTTTTTGGACTATCACTTTTCTTTGCATGATGTTTCCTTTGCATCTTTATTAGTCTAGATCAATTTGAGGTAAGGTTACATATATTTAAACTTTCTTGGATGATGCTCTGTCCTTTTCTAGATCAATTTGAAATAAGGCTACATAACTTGTATTCATCAGTAGTAACTTCATTTGCAGCTGGTGGTTTTCCTTGGATAGCATCATTGTTAATGCTAGCAAATTTTTCGTCTTCTTTGATAATAATCCTATATTTTTCACTGTCTCAGATTGCAATGGAGCTTCTTCAACATATGGGAAGTGATCCAGATGCTTACTCAAAGAGGATTGATCAGTTATATGGTGCATGGAGGGAAAAGATAAAGTCTCATGGTCGTTGGCCAACAAAGGTATGTTTTGGAATAAAACTTCTATTTGACTAAGTTAAGTTATATTCATTTTAAGAATGGAAGTATTCATAGTCATTAGAACCTTTTGTCTTCCTTATCTGGATGATCATGATGAAGGTATCTTTAAATTTGTAGTCAATGGTTGCTAAACCAATTGAAATTTGAATTAAAGTTGACATTGCAAAGATGATACTCCATATGTTGCAAAATATTTGCTACTAGAGCTGACAAAAACAAACCCGACCTGGGAAAATCAGGTTTTGAACCAAATAATAAAAAAAAAAAAAACCAAAAACGAAAACTCGTCTACAACTGAAACCAGTTTTGAAAGTCTTTCAGGTCCTAATTTGACCCATTTGCGAAAATCAAGATAATTCTTTGTAAGCCTAACCTTTTGCCTGATAAATTCTCTATACTGCTCAAGTTTTTTTTTTTCACTCAAATATTTAATTTCTTAAATACCTAGTTACTGTTGAAAGGGTATATTAATTTTGGAAATAAAAAATAGTTTTTATTTTTTTCCGAAAGCCCTGAGATTGCGATGCGGACATGGCCTATTATTCCCCTAAATATCTGAAGCTAAAAAAACCTCGTGTTATAGTGTATGGAGAGCCAGCTTGTGTATTGGGTTGCTCGGATTGGAACAATATGAACACCCTACGAATCACACTATTATTTTACAACTATCAAATTTTACGTAATAAAAAGTGTCTTTATTTTTTTCCACAATCATAAGTTAAATTATCATTGTATTTGTTTTTATAAAATTAAAATATATGTTTGCTATATATGCAATTTGTATTATGCATTAGTTATTTAATTAATTAAATTTTGCGAAATTCAGAAGGAAAAAATCATTCGAAAAACATATGACCGATTGATTGACCCGTAATTGAAAAGACTAGGTCAAGATCAAGGAATCCTTGCTCATAAATGACTGTAACCTGATATTGACTGATTGAACCTGACATGATGGATCGATTTGTGAGGAGTACTTGCTACTAGTACATTTTGTCGAAACTTAGGTTAGATAGTGAGTTGCACATATGTGGTAGAGACCATAAAAAGTTGTGGTATTTATTCAGTGAATGATAAAAATAAGGGTAAGATAGGAAGAGTAAAGTAGGTAGATGACAAAATTAAGGGTAGAATTGGTAGAATTTTTGTTAGCCCCACTTACCAAAATATGAAATTTAGCAAGTAATTAAATACATTCATTTTTGGAAAATGTAGCAAGTTTTTTGCAAGATAAGGAGTATAATCATATTGTAGCTAGGCTTTTTGGGAACTTACATGGTTAGGAGTCTTAGAACACAAGAATATGGAAAGTTTTCTGTCTGGATGTGACACACGGATTGTTTTAGTATTAATTGCTCCTTTTGTTGGCCCTAATAATTGTAGGAATTGATAGGAGAAAGAGCCTAATTATGGGGATTAGGCAATGAGATAATTGCTTTTGATCTTTTTCCTATTTGGAGTTATCTCTCGTTACCTTGCAACCTTGCAGCTTTTAAGCTTGGTAATGTAATGATGTAGTAATGTATTATGCATCAGAGTTGTAAGTTGAGGGCCACAAATTGGTGCATTAGTTTTCTATAGAGTGGTGGAATTTGTTTTATCTTCGTGATGAAATTGGATCGTATCAATTAGAAATGAAGATATGGAATAGATAATCAGCCATAGTTTTTTGTGTGCAAATTATATCATTTTAGGTTTTTCTTATATGAGATTTGAGATGGCCCTAAAATAAAGAGCCTGAGTTGACATATTGGTGGTAGGAAATTAGGCCTATTGTGTTTGATTAATGCGGAACAAGTCAATGAAATAATAAGAACAAGAAAAACAATAAAGAAGATAAACAAAGAACACAAGGATTTACGTGGTTCGGTTAAATTAGATCTACATCCACAAGTGGGGGATTCGAGAGCTTCTTCACTATAGTGGAGAAAAGAACAAGAGAATATACAAGGAGTCCTATATACTATTGGCTTAAAGGTATGATCTAATTGATCAACTAAAGGGTCCTTTTATAACACAAGGAAACTCCAATAAACCCTAGAGTATTCCCTAAGTATAGCTCAGCTAGCTGTCGTACAAAACAAATGGATTTAGGAAATATTCCATAAATCAATATGACTTTAGGAAACATTCCATAAATCAAAAAAGAAACCAAGATTTTAAGTCACAGAATAACAATTGGAACGTTGAAAGTTGGTTAAAGCCTATGGTGGAACTTAATGGTTTGGTGGGGTTGTTAGTTCCTTAATTTTTTGATGTTGACGTGGAGTGAATCTGTACAATTGGAATGAGCATGTGGGAGCTATGTTACTTGGACTCTGCTAGAAGAAGCATTGAACACTGATACGTGTCCAAGTGTTGGACTTGGCAATTGTTTCATGATTTTGGTTCAAATGAAGTGTCCAAGTGTCGTACGCATGTCTAATGATTGTGTGTCTGACTCGGGTACTGGAGGCGAAAATGAAGAGTCTGTGTATCATAATGTGCGAGTGTATGAAAGGATCGTGGAAAGTGTAGCATGGTTTGTTAAAGGTGATAAACAAATTGGCTAGAGGAAGTGATATAAACGCGCCTTGACTAAAATTTTCTTGTGAGAACGCACCTTGAAAAATTTTCTTTTTGTGAGAAGGAACTGTTTTAGACTTTTGGTCTTTTCCGTCATTGACCCATAACTTTACACTAATTGTACCTTGATTTAACCCCATTTCTTATATTTGCACTTCTCTTTTCAATTCCACCAGCACTTCCATAGATCTGACCTTCCCTTCACCACCACCACCACACCACATTCCACCGTCACAAACACCAAACCAGCCGGCCACAAACACATCCACAATAAATCAAATCCCTCAATAAGGTGTTTTATATGACACAATTACTGAAACATTATCAACATTGGTTTAAATCAATAACATGTGTTATATGATGTGGACATCGATGATGAGCGGTGGTTGACGAAACACAGAAGCTTAGTTTTTAATGAAAGAGGTTGTGGGGATGTCTCTCATGGGATTTTTAAGAAGGCACTGATTGAATTGCTGGAGAAAATTGCATATGCCAAATAGTGTACATGAATTAGCGGAGGCTAGGGATGAAGTTTTACCATTATTTTTGAATCTATTAATATAATATATGAGTGGAGGGATAAATGGCAGATGAAGGAAGTATCCTTCTTATCCCCTTAATTGAAGAAACTCTAAATGGTAGTGGAATTGAAGAATTATTGTTGTTGTTAATGGTGGAAGAATGAATGAAGATGAACATGAAGTTGAAGATAAATGAACTAGAAATTGAAGCTAAAATGGTCAATGCTAGAATTCGGCGGTAAACACCTGAAAAAAGACAAAGGTGTGCTCTCACAAAAAAAAAGTGGTTTAAGTTGTGTCTTCACAATTTTTGTTTTTTAAAAGGTGTGTTCTTGCAAATTTTTTTTTAAAAGATGTCGTATGGCAAAAAATCGTTATTGAAAATTTAAAATACTACCTCCACTTCAAGAAAGCGCAACAATTGTATGATCATGGACTATTAGACAATTGTTAAGAATGTGTGAAGTGAAAAAGCAAGGGTGTAAGACTAGTGAATAGAGGAGAGAGAATAACAAAACATAAAGAAACAGTAATGATATTATTGTTTTTTCATTCAAAAATATTTTCGATAAATGGTTAAGACAAATTGTTGCAAATATTTTAAACCAACCCAAAAATAGAAATTATTGTAAATATTTTGAACCAGAGGCAGTAGAAAGTTGTGGACCTCAATTGCCCAACCGGCCAACCCTCCCCTCCATGTTTTTATTTTTTCCCCTTAGCTATTGTTGTTTGTTAGGCTTTTTATTTGTCCCTTTGATTGGAGTAAATGCTATCGCAAGTGCAATGCTGCTTTTCTGTCCATTGGATTTCTTCCTACTATAACAATATGGGAAATTAAAATCATATCTTCTACTAATTCTCCTGGAGTCCAAGACTCCACTCTTTGTTGACTCAATATTTTTCTTAAAGATTTCTTTTGCGTGAAAAATCTATCTGCATAAGAAGACTCTCCCTTTTTTCGTTGCTCCATCTACTTTTTGCTTATTCTTGTAAGGCACCGTTTGGAAATAATCACATTTTGTCCTTTTGTTGGAATGTGTGTTTGTGAAAGGGGGGGGGGGTGTATTGTCTTATTTGGTGTAGCACAAAGAATAAGGGACAAGCAACGTAGGAAATGAGAAAAGAATAGGGAACAATGGGGTTTGTCATTGAGCAAATATATTAACTTAATTCACCGAAGGCATTGTTCTGTACTTCTGTGGATCTTTTTATTTATTTATTTTTAAACTTTTTTTACTACTTTGTATTGACTCAAATTTATTCCATTAAACATTGGAGACGGTAGGTGTGACATATCAAAGTGTGGTGGAAGTCAAAAAAGGCATTCTTGATTGATTATGGTGTAGAAGCAAAAGATGGAATTGTTTGTGCGGAATTTAATTATTCATCATACTCATTTGGGCCTATAGTCTTTTAGAAGGTTCTTTTTTGGGTGTAATTTGGAAGGTTATTTAGTAATGGCTTTAAGTGAAAGAGGATGTGATTGGAATCTGTGAAACTTCTTGATAGGGATTGTATGAAGTGGGGATTTATCGTACCATATATTAGAGAAGTGACCCCATTGTTATTAGGGCAGAATAAGGCCCTGTTCTTTTTGTATGAGTTAATCTGAACCAGTAGGAGCCAAATAGAATAGGATTGATTTGATTTACTACAAGAGAACTAAAGTGAACAAATGAGAAATAGGACTTAAAGAAACAGACCTATATATGCATGTGGAGGGTGGGGGGATAAAAAGACGGGGTTGAGAAAATTAGAAAGAGAGAGGAGTGATAATGTTTGTGTTGAAAGATCATCATCATCATCATCATAATTAAAGCCTTAATCCCAAAAAGATAGGGTCGCCTACACTAAACAACTCTCATCTTTTATATTCATCCACAGAAATCCTTCTTCTCCATTAAATCCTATATAAAGCCAAATAAGGTTGTAAACCTAACATTGCCATATCCTTTTAAATTCCTTTCATCCAAGTCATCTTTGGTCTCCCCCTACATATACAGAGATTCTTGTGATCCCAACCCTCTATCCTTCTCAGTACTCACTTGTGTTTCGTTTGATCTTCTCGTATTTTATAATCAACGTTGGCTACTCCAACCTTTTCCTGATATTAAAATTTCTTTGAGTTACCACACATCCACAATATATATATATATGAAGGGAAGGACCAAGTACTGTGAGATAAACTCATGTACATGCTCCTCAATTTGGAAAGTTGGGTTTTTATGGGATGTCAACCCTAAACCTTCTGTTGAATGGTGGAAGAGCTCTCTCATTTGTGTTTCCTTGTGCACAAGTTAGCGATTGGGCAGGGGCTGATTCTCTCTTATGGATTTGTACATTCAGTCGTCCACCACTTGCTTGTTGACTGGTATACTTTTCCCAATCTATGCTTTTGCACAAATAAGCAAAAGATTAATATTTACATCTCCTTTTCCTGTCACAATTCACAAGGCACGTGCACTTCCTGGATGTGTTTGGTACGGGATGCAGTGAAAGTGAGGCAATGAGTTTTCATGATTACTAAACTACTTAGCTCTCCCCCACCCCCTTACAGTGTGTGCTAGTGCTGTACTTTTGCAATTTTTTTTGTTTCTGTTTTAAGCTTCACTACTATTTATAAAAATGTGTAACATCTTAATAATTGATGGTTTACAGGATAGATCTGTTATGTTAGAGTACATTCTCTCATGCCTTGTGCGAAATAACCATGATTCTGCCCGTAATAATTTGCGCAGGTACTTTTTTACTCCTTCTGTTTCTTTCTACTTGCTACGTATTCCTTAATGGATGCCCTCAATATACTTGTTACACTTCCTATTTTGATTTATGGGCCTCACATAAATTCTGCCTATTTTACCTTTAGTTATTCCATCTACCTACTTTATTCTACCTATTTTATACTTAGGGGGTGTTTGGTATGAGATTAGTAAAGGTAATAGATTGGAAATAAATTAAGGGAAGAAAGGGTAATATAAAGTGTTACTCTTACTAGTTGTTTGTTATCATTACAACCAATCCATTTCCTCTTGTTCTTACCTAGGAAACACGGAAACTTCTAGGACCTAAAATTTCGCTGTTTCGGAAACTCGGACACTCAAAAACCCCGCGGAAACTCTTCGTAACGTTTTCAAAACTTAATTATAAAACCGGAAACGATTCCTAAATGTGGAAACTTCATGTGATATTAAATGAAGCGTTTCGGAAACTTTGTGATTTACATACAAGTGTTTCCAATTTAAAACAAGTACATAAATAGTGTAAGGTTCCATTTAGCATGCCATACTTTAGCGTTATAACCCAAAGATACAGATATTAAACACTCAAAACATGCACTCTGCCTTTGCCGATATTTATTGTTTGTCAATGATTGGTGTTTCTCTATTTTAAGGTCTTCTCTATACTTAGATCCTTGTTCCTTAACATGATTTGTGTTACTACTATTTGTTTCTTAATTATTGTTTTTCCACTCTTCTATCCTTTTAGTACTACTAAGGTTGATACGAGTGCCGATAAATTATTTGTTGAAGTGTAATTAATATTTTTATCAAGATTTTTTCTTGTTTGTAATATCATATAAAATTACATGTTTATATATAAAAGAATTTTTCGTTTTTGTTTACATTTTTTTGAAAATATATGTTTTCCTTTACGTTTCCTCGTTTTTTTGGACTTTGCGCTTCCCCGTTTCCGAGATGTTTCCATGTACCTAGGTTCTTACTATATATATATGTATTTTTATTATTATTTTTTTTTGCTCTAAAAGAATATATAACGCGTTTTTTTTTTTTTAAATAAAATAGCAAACAACATAAACAAAGTCAAAGTTACACTGCTATTCTCCATCACATTAAAAAAAAGTTACACTCCTGTTCGTTAAAAATAATAATAATAATAATAATAATAATAAAAGTTACACCGCTAACATTCACACACCTCAAATTTTATCTTCAAATCCAAATATCAAAACTTACAAAATTGCATCAGTAGATTGAATCAAAATCTCACAAAATTGCAATTCAAAATTCAATTCGAATTGATGTTTTCCCCAATTTTCCATATTGAAGTGCAAAAGGAAATTCAAAACTCCAATTTTCTCGCTGTGGTTGAATTGCTGAAAACACGAACAAACAAAATGCCTAAATTTGTGAGTGGATTGAATTTTGGGATTTTATTAGGACAAAGTTAGGTGAATAAATGACTTAAAAAAATGTAATGTGATAGCTTGTAAGAAGGTAAAGGAGTAAATTCTACTCATATACTTGATAATTTGGTGTATGCATGTGTAGTTTGATTTGATGTTAGATTTACATAAGCAACGAATAAACGTTGAATTTTGCCATAGAAGAATCTCCATTGATGTTTGAAGGATGAAGCATCGAAAATTTTGAGGCCTATCAGTGAGAGAAAGGAATGAGTGTATCCTGAGAGAAAAGTGAAGTTGTTGCCACTAATCCTACGAGGGTAACAAAGTAATGGTTTGCATTTTCCTTTAAAAATGTAATCTATTTCCTATAACTCATACTAAACATCTTGTAAGGGTAAGCTTTTCCTAATTCCATTTCCTAAGCTTCTTTATATATATATATATATTTATTTTTTTTGCATACCAAACACCCCCTTATTTTTTTATGTTACTTGGATATGTTTGTCCAAGTGTCGGACTTGGACATTTTGTTGAAAAAGTCAAGTTTTTGGCCACGACACACAATTTATGGGTGTTTAGGTAACATAGCTTATTTTTGTTATTATCTCAATAAGCACACCTAATTTCTGGGAGTCCCTACGACTTTACATATTAATCCTAAAAACATGTGTATGTTTTGATGTAGCAACTAATTAAGGATGGAGAGAGTACTTCTTACACAACACTTTGTAAAAACATGATCCGGATAGCTATTTCTTGATTTAACTTTGAATGCTGACAGATGCTTTGTTTTTTGCAATTGCTTTACAGTTCATGTCTTTAATCTTTCTTGCTTACCACTCAAAACCTCAATCTGCAAGGCTATGTTCGCTTCAACTATTTTTAGCAAAATTAAGTTTAGAGAAATCAGATGAGCAAAACAGGTTCTGGTAAGTTCAAATTAGCAAAATAAGGCTAAACACACTCACGAAATAAGTTTAGACAAATTTAGATTGGTGAAATTAAGTTCAGATCAATAAAAATAAGTTGAATATAACATAATTAGTCGCCAAAGTCTAATATTCCAGATTTCCACATTTAGGTTTGAGATTCACATGGCTAGTCTGGATGCTTTGCTTCCTTCCTTTATGCTGATTGAATTCTACCTGGCTTCTCATGCAGGCTGTCTACCTTGCTTGAAACAATTATTTTTGGTTCCTTTTGTCATCTCTTTATAGTCATTAGTCTCATTACTCATTCATGCTCATGGGAATCGGTGCATGTTACAATATTTTGATATTATGGGCTGAGAGGCAATATAAGAATACTAGCAAGCAAGCAGTCTTTCCTGCTGTTGGTGTCACCTGAGTATTTCTTAGGTGTTGTTTGGTTGACAGAAAAAAAAACATGGGAAGATGAAATTCTTAGGAACTAAAATTCTCTAGTGTTGTTTGGTTGACAAGGTCATGGGAATTAGAAATTCCTATGAAAGTAGGAAGTTCCACTTCCTACAAAATGGAGGAATTTAATTACCTAGGAAGACCTAGGTACGTGGAACTTCTCATGGGCATTCCCCTTCCCATGGTTAACTAAACACAATCTAGCATCTCCTAGAAATTCCAATTACACAAGAATATAAATTTTTAAGGAATTTGCGTTTCCACGTTCAACCAAATTTAGTCTTGCACATGTATGTTAGCCAATGTATCATGATGTTTTTGGCTATATGTTCACCTAGCAGATTATGTAGAAGTCTCAAGGTGCCTGCTAGTTCTGCTCCTTTTCTCCATACAGCTGTTTAAGTGGAGTTTGTCTTTTATCTCCATACAGTTGTTTAAGTGGAGTTTGTCTTTTATCTCCATACAGTTGTTAAATTCAGTTCCTGATCTGTGAAATTTTCATGGTTTATCATCTAGCCTTCAGGAGGAGCGTGAATCTGCAAGAGATCCAAGGTCTAATTTGGTCCTGGGTTTGACTAATTACGAGTTCTGGTATTGTTCTCTACCAAAAGATATGAAGTGTGGAAATTTAGAGGAATCTTGCATGCATATGGAATCAGAGACAGTGCAAAGCTGTTATTCTGCGGAAATCAATAACCTGAAGGGAGAGGATGCAGCTAGTATTTTTGAGAAATTTTCAAACCCAGATTATCATTCAGAGACATCTGTTGTGAATGACGAGGACAAAGATGCATATTTCTGCAAAGGCGAAGTATCTGAGACCTCACCGGCGAAGCACTTTCCGGAAGTTCATTCACAGGAATTCTATATGAGATCTGTAGAAACAGGAGAAAACGATGGTTCAATGCAAAATGATTATGATCAATATCAGTGCTCTTCTGCATATAATGTACATGGTGAGTTTTAGTCTGGCTTCTTTGTTTTAGTATCCTCATCTAATATTCTTCTCCTTTGTTTAGACTTCGGAGGCAAAGGGTATTGCAGACTTGCCGTTATCACTTATCACATGTTGTCAAAGTTTTTGAGAAGAGGAATGGAATGAAAAAGTTCTTTCAAGTTGTTGGGTAAACTTGGATGCAATTATTTCAAGCCACAATATGCATTACCCTTACCCTAGAATTATGATATTGTGGACATTAATTTACTTGAACTCAATGGCACATTTGCACAAAAACCTTACACTTCTGACAATTTCACATTCCTTGCAAATTAATTTCGTGGAATCAACATTTAATGTTCCGTGTATTTTTTCTTTTCTTTTCTTTTTTTTTTGTTTCTATTATCAATAAATGGCTTCTTCACGTACATTTTACTTTTGGTGAAGTTACTTTTAGACGCCACTCACTTTGTGTTAGCTGATGACTGATCAGTTCCATTGTCATCCATGACCTTAGGACAGTTCATTGCAGGAGAACCATGTAATACTGCCAGTCTGCCATTGATTTTTCTTGATCATGGACTCTTTGATGCTGCAACTTGATCTGTTCATTGGTTAGATTCAAGTACTCCTTGTGATCTACTGATTTTGTGGCTAAACTCATGCTCGTATGTAAGTCAGTATGGGAAATTAGTTGAAAAATCAGGTCATACATTGCGAAGGCAGGTGGAAATATTTAGTGGAAGTTGCGGTGGAGTAAATGATTGTAATATGCTGTAAGTAGCACTTCAGTAGAGAGAGGGGGTAGTGGATGTAGATTTTGAGTGGCTTTCCTGATGTTTTGAGGGAGGCAGAAACAGTTTGGGTTGATGGGTTTGATCTTTGACCTAAAAAAAAAATCTGGAAGGGTAATAGGTTCTGTGGTGGTTTCATTGCATGTGGTAGTGGAGTTTTCTGTGATGGTTTTGGTTTCTGCTGTATGTGAGAGTGTGAGGCTGACTCTCACAATTGTGCTAGTTTGAGCATAAAATTTCAGTCAAAATTCTGTTTATTTAAAATTTAAAATAATATTAAAGCAAGCATTCAGATATATAATTCATTGCTTATTTTAAGTGAATACTTGGTTTGTGCGGTTCTTCATAACATCTGCCTTTATCTTTTGCATTCATAAATGTGTCATTGCATTATAACTATGTTATGGGTCACAGAACTTATCAAGAGTCTGTTCTTCGATTTCAGTTTTTAACATGTTATTTTGGCTAAATGCATTTTTGATCCTTGTGATGTAAAATAGGCTTGCAGTCATTGGTACCCATCAAAATGCTTTCATCTGAGGATACAATGGACGTCATCTCTTCTCGTAGACGTTATTTTGGTGAAGATTACAAGGAGGCTTTGAAGTACTTAAAGCTTGCTCATCAGTCTCCACCTCCAATCTCAGAAGCTGCACTGCTACCTTTGATACAGGTACTTTGTACCAGTCCTTATTCTTCTGGTTACATTATTTAAGTTCTTCTCCAATTGTTGTTTCATAGGTTTTACCAGACTATGCCGTAAATCTTTTAGCTTGCAAGAGAAGGTTATCAGTAATTATGTTTAAGAAATCGACCTTTTTTTTTTTTTTTTTTTTTTTTAAGGTTTTGACTTTGGCCTTGTTAGTTTAATGGAGTTCCTTTTCACAAGGCTTTTGACTAGTTGGAGGCTTGGGACTGTGATAGCTGCACTTGTATGTTATGAATTAATGTCCTCTCACTCTAGTCGAATCATGACTTCATGAGCTTAGTGGTCCTAAGTATAGTAGTGTGATATTGAGTGGGTGTGGACTTTAATAGTTCTCACCTTATTTTTGGTGTAAGATTTTACCACTTTTGTACTCTGTACTAGCTTTATTTGTTTTCTCAATCAAAGAGTTATTTCGAAGCTTTATTTGATGTTAAACTGATGCCTTTTCCACTCAACGAGCTCAATACATTTCAAGTCAAAGCAGCAAATTAACGTAGAGAAGCTTCAATATTGAAATTGATTTTAGGCATTGCAATTTGAGTCGTTTAATGTTAGGGTGTTGATCATGAAATTTTAAAAATAGGCCTTAGTTTTGTCAATTGTAGAACATAATATGGGGTTGAGCTTCAGAATGATCAGTTTCTTAAGTCTTTGAATCCTTAAACATAACACAGCCGAGCCTGTATTTGATAGACAGGTTTGTGCTGAATATGCTTGCATTATTTTGATTTATAAAAGATGCTGATGTGACATAGCTGCCTGTATTTTGTCAATTATGAAATGTTGATTTGATTTCACTGATTTTCAATTTTGTAAACTTTTTCCAGTCCTTTGTATTTTTATTACTCCTCATCTTTCAATATTTATGTTGTAGTGTGTCACCTGCATGGTATTTTTGTTGATAAAGTGGTTGGCATTTTTATGTTCATTCATTAATTGAATTGTTCTCTTTTGCATAATTTATTTGACAGCTGCTGCTGGTTAGCGGTCAAGCTAAAGAAGCCATGGCGGTTCTTGAGAAGTCTTGCAATAATTCATGCTCAGTACTTCCTTTTAGGTAATGATCTTGCCTCTTAATGAGTCCATACCATGAAAATGAAGTGTTCAAACTATTCTGGAATAGATGGAGTATGTTAGTGGACATGTTAGAGCCAAGGTTATTGCAAAGTTGGACGGTTGGACCTGCATTAGCCGGACTTAAAAGTTTAGGATTCCAGGTGCATGGAATGACACTATATAGTGACATTAGACGGTAAGTAGCTTCCTACAAAGTAAGCGGTTTTAGTATGTTGATTCAAATCTGCATGGTTTTCGGAATTGAGACTGAGATTCAACTCCTCTGATTAAGTTCAGGCCCAATTGCCCTAGTATATGCGTCATTGAAGCCTTCTAAGGTTAATGGAGTAATTCTATTGGATGGATGTTAGGCAATTTTGCTCTACGGGCTGGAATGCTATGCATATGGGCGTAGGCGTGTAGCAGTGACACATATTGTGGGAATTTGAGATGGGGTTGTGAAGGCTTATAGCCATAGACTGCAATATCGCCAATATGAAGATATGTGGAAGATGGAAATACAAATGTCAAATATAGGATAAAGGACAACTGGTTACGCTTATTTGAAGGTATTGAAGATGTGCCGAACTTTCGGTTTAGAAAGTGGTAAGCTCCTAGTATGGGAATCTTCAAAAAAAATATGAAAGATGAAAGATAATTTGTTTAGAAGGAGCTAAAGCTGATACAAATAATTGGGTTTAAAGGAACATATAAGTAGAGGTGAGTGGCAAAAGAAGATTTTGGTGAACATCTTTTGGGTTTAGGGGTTTGATGTTGCTGTTACGTTCAAACACTAGAAGTTTGTTTATGAAATGCTGATTTGCGTTGCATTCCTCATGTTACATTGCCTTGCTCAATTTTTTGGTCAAGTGTTGTGGAATTTAGCAGAAATGGTTTCTGCAATCCAGGATGTTTAGTGTTTAAAAAAAAGACCCCTTTCCAAAGTAGTGGGGGAAGTTGCTGTTATTTTATACTTGTGAAAGATACTTGGTTGATATTGCATCTCACTGCTCTGGAACAACTTATCAGTAGAGTAGTCATTGATAAGCCGGAGTGTTGTTTAGCTTCCCACCTATTGCAAGTGGGCTAGAATAATTATTAATAGGACTAACTATTTTTTGAGAACCAGGACTAACTATTTAGCAATTCTATAATCTGTTATTTGTTTTCGCCCTGCTATGCTTAGTATCAATCATATTTTTAAAAAACTATTGTATTTGTGATTTGTGATCAGCTTATTAATATGTAAAGTTATGGTTTCTATACTTTGGCAGATTGAAGGCTCGCCTTTTGGAGTGTTATGATCCCTACCATTATGATAGGATATCGGTGTGTTTTGAGGATGTCATGAAAAAAGATCCAACATGTACATTTTCCTTAGGAAGGCTCCGAGATTTGCATCAAAAAGGTCTTGAAATCTGATATGTGCTTTGCTTGTCTTCCATACTCAATATCAAAGATTGAATTTAAAATGGCATGATTAGCGATACTTCTCCATTTAATTTATCTATTGTTCGCTTAGTCTTAATCAATCTTGCATGCAGAATCTTATCTTGGGGCTGTAAGTGAATGGTCTCAGGCTAAATATTCATGTTCACTTAGTCGATTCCAATGGAGCTTGAAAGTTGAAACACGTCAACAATATTTGAAAGTAGCCAAGCTTTCAAGTTGGGTATTTTTATAGACATAGGAAAAAAAATATATATATATCACGAGTAGCGATGAGTAATATACTTATAATCCTTTAATCAATATCGTTTACAGGAATCACAAATAACCCAGCCAAAGTAATATGTTGTTTATATGCATGGAAAGCACATATACCGTGTAGAAGATGAACTTCATTTATGCAAAGCATATACTGGAGTTCACAAATGCAAGCTAAGACGTTTGACTGTTTGAGCTCATGTTATTCAACTAATTTGTATTTTTTTAATATTTTTTTTCATTTGTTTATTATGAGTGAACTTCACGTGTGTTTGCCAACATTTGTTTTATTAGAGGGTGAGTTGAATTATTTTTATTGTTGCGGTCCTATTATTGCCCTGACCTTAAAAAAAAAAAAAGGTTGCAACAAAGTCTAAGCAAGTTCAGTTCAGAGTTGATAAAATGATAATCTATCTACAGATTAAGGCTGAAAAGCTCAGTTAAATTGAAATGAGTCTTTCTTCCAAGGGTAATAATTGGAAACTGTTGCTGTGTTTTTGGTATCATTTGATTTTCATTATTTTATCCTTTTACTTTCATTTTCAGGAAAATATGCTCCTGAACGTCTAATGGAGATGATAGCTCTTCACTTAGAAGCAACTTATGGAGATTACATTTTATGGAGGGACTTCGCGTTGTGTTTGCTCAAAATTTTGCAGTGTGAAGACGACAGAATGTCAACTTGTGTGGACCAGAAGGATGTTAAGAGTGAGCAAATGCATACTATTCATTTCTATAGAACTCCTGCCTTATTCATGGATGGTGCTTCTGGAAAGACTTGGAGATTCCGCTGTAAATGGTGGTTGAACCGTCATTTTAGCAAGCACATACTAGCATCGGAAATGGAAAAAGGTATTGCCTTGAATTACCTTCTCTGTTTCGCCTATTGTGTAAAGATAATAGTACCAGATTCAACATGTGATCGACATTATATCAGCATATTAAACTGTTTCTATCCAATTGTTTCACTCTTTCAAAATTTAGTTCCCTGTATTTATGCTGTATCTAGACGCATTGATTTTTTTTTTTTTCTCTTTTTCAGTCAAAAGTTGCATAAGTGTATTTTGTTATGGCAAATCGGCAATTGAATGTGCTTTTGTTGTTACTTGTTAGCAATTGCATGCTTTTTTAACATTGCCTATGCCGATTTACTTGTGATATCCTCAGGAGACGTGCAATCCATGTCGTACAAGGCAGCTTGTGCATCCCATCTTTATGGGCCAAAGTTGGATTACGTCATGAAGGTTCATGCCTATGTAAATGAGGAAGTAGATAAGCTTGATAGATCGCTGGTATCATTCTTGCGTACACATATACAAAACTCTGTTGGCTATTTCTCTGATTTCATCAGAAATTGACTGGAAGTCTTAATGAATTAAAAATTTAAGATATTCATTGAATCATTGTGATCCTTTGTTGTAGTTAGGAAGCAATGATTAATCTATTTTAACAGCTTTTGGTGATCTATAATTGACTGAGTCAAAGTATGTTGTTTTTGCGTTTACTAAGCTTGTTGTATCTATTCTCGTATCTATTGCATCATATGGTAATTTTCAATACATTGTTAGCATAGGGTACAAAAATTTACAGCACATATATTCTATTTGTATTCCTAAGTCACAACTCACAAGGGTAGAGTTTTAAGTTGGAGACTTGGAGGGATAATTTAAAGCTAGGTTATGGATTGAATCGTGGATAGATTAACGGCCAATTTGTGGTGGACAAATAATTCAATAATAGCATGCACATTGAGCACGATAAGATTCATTTTGAGCATTGCAATGTACAAACATCATGTTGGGGAAAAACAAAATTGAAAGTTGAAACCAACTTGGACCTTTTTTTCACTTTTTGGTGATTACTTTGTGGTACTATCATATTCTTTTACTTCAGTTCAGATTTATTTCGATTTTATTTTGTTGGATTTAAGATGTATTTTATTCCCAATTAAATTCAATTTAGCTAAAGATAATTCACTTCAATTCATCCCCTTCCTCCCTCAAAAAAAAAAAAAAAAAAAAAAAAACGATGCTTTCAACACTAGTTTTAATACTTATATAACAATTGTTTACAATCCTACCCTTAAAATACACGACTCAAAACACTAAAAATTCCATAACTCAAAAAATAAAAATTTCAAACCAACCGGCATCTATATTCGCATTTGCAATCCATTATCTCTCCTCCCTCAAACTCTACCCATCAAAATTCAAAACCACCAACAAAATCTTTCCTTTTTGAGAGGGAAAAAAAAAAAAGAAAGAAGTCTCCATCACATGCTTACCCCCCCACCCCACGAATCGTCACAAGTTCTCTGTTTCCCACCCCCTTCTTTTCGTTCCCTCCAAATAACTCAAACCCAAAAAAAAACCATTAAAAAAAAAAACAATTTTAAACCATTTTTCAAATTTTCATTCATTCATACTTCTTTCTTCTTCTCCAAAACCCCTTTTTTAATAATACCCAATCTAACAAATTTAATCCTCAAATTCACCAAAAAAAAAAAAAAACCCCACAAAAAATGGCGGCTTATAGAGCAGAAGATGACTATGATTACTTATTTAAAGTAGTGTTAATCGGTGTTCAGGTGTTGGAAAATCTAACCTTTTATCACGTTTTACGAGGAATGAATTTAATCTTGAATCAAAATCAACAATTGGGTTGATTTGCTACTCGAGTATCATGTTGATGATAAGATTGTCAAAGCTCAGATTTTGGGATACTGCTGGACAAGAAAGTTGCTCCTTTTTCATAAATTATTACTTCATTTTTAAGTTTTTGTGATTTTTTAGATCTTTTGATTAATGGGTATTTGTTGAATTGAGTTTTGATTTGATGGTTTTGACTTGTTCAACTGTTTTGTTGGTCAATTGTGTTTTTGAATTGAGTTTTTTTTGTTGTTAATTGAATTGGGTGTTGACTATTTTGTTGGGTTTTGTTTGAATTGATGATTTGTTTGGAAAATGGAAGAATTTAATTGACTACCCTTTGCAATTTAGATTGATTTTAATTTTTAATTTTGGATTTAATTGTAGCTTATGAATTTTGGTGATTATTTTGGTGTTTTCCTAAGGAGTAGATTGCAATGAAGCTATGTATTTTAGCATTTATAATTGAGTTGAGGATCAATCTTAGGTTATACTGTTCTATTAATGTTGTATATTGGGGTTTTTGAGTGATTGGCTTTAGAGGAATGGAGTAACCATTGATGGGAGGAGGGTTTTTGTACTAGGGTTGGCTGTGCTCATCTGCTCGGTTGATTGGCTGTCATGTTTTCGAGTTTGATGCAAGATGAACCTGTAGTGCTAGAATTGACTAATGTTGATTTGATATGAAGGCTTATCCTTGGAAATGGGAAAATATGATTGGTTTAGCATAAATTCTGTTTTAGTTATTGGTTGTTGTTAAGTGTCTTTGGGATTTCAGATGCTTGTTTTAAGAATACTTTATAAAAAAAAGTTGTATGGATTCAAAGATAAATATGTGCTTCATTTTGGTTTGCTTTCATCTGATGTTGTTGCAGATATCAGATTACAAATAAAAGCACATGCCTAATAATCTTTTTCATAGGTTTGACTTTTGGAGTTTAGGGCATGTAATATGGTGAAGTATCTATCAAGTATGCTTTGTTTATTCCTAATTTTGGCTGTCATATTTTAAATTCCTATAGTATGTCGTATATCTGAGTAAATTTAAAATCTGTGTCAACGGATTGAAAGACGTAGTGCTAATTCTTATTGGTATTCGTTATAGGAGTATGTAACTACAAAGTACTACACTGCCATGGTTGTGCGAAGAAGAAGTTGGTTTCTCCTTTGTTTATTATTTGTTCATTATAATAGTCTAAGTTGCATTAGTGTGATTGTATAATACTTATGAAAAAGGAGTCTCACTTTAGATGATTGTGTGGTAGGTTTCAGAGTGAGAATGTCCATGTGATTAGTAATGATGAGACATAGAGAGTAAATTGTTCTAATTGTCTCAGCTTAGTTTATGCTTGTTTTGGCTGTTCTTCAGCAGGTTACATCGTAGAAACATAAAGATATGTTCAACTCATAGTTAATTTATGAGGAAGGTTATGATTGTGAAGATATTATCAAATATATAGTGGGTGTGTGTGTGTGTGTGTGTGCAGCCCCCACGCGTGTTAAAAGGTGGATTGGTGCTGTGCCTAATTGACAGAACTTGAAATTAACTAACTAAGTTAGACTTAGACCTAATAAACAATGTTAGGTCATATCCTGTAACTTTCCCTGGATCTTTTATGGTTGATGCATTTACTATCATTTTTCAACTTTATTAAGTTTGCGGTGGGATGGTCTTAAGAAGCGAAGAGATCCGATGATTTTGATTTTGGCTATAAGGCTATCCATGTATATTGCTCTCTGCTATATTTATGGGGTTAGTCAGGATTAGGTAGGAAGTTTTCAAATGTTATCATTATTTGTTCATTTTAATTTGACTTCTGTATGCTCTGTGAATACTTGGAACTGTGTGGTTAAGTATCAATGTTTAATTTGTTTCAAAGAATCTTCTTCCTGTGGAATTTGGTGTCATTTATGCCCTTAATTTCGACTTTACGATATCTGTATTTGCAGTAGCAATGGAGCTCCTGTTTTTTTTTTCACCTACTATACTGATGTTCTCTAGTTTCAATGGTCGTTCCTATTCTCACTTACTAGTTTGTTTTTTATTGAATACCGTGCTATTCGATGCATACTACAGAGGACTGTTGGTGCTCTATTAGTCTATGATGTTACCAGCATTCACGTTTGAGAACATTGAAAAGGTTGAAGGAATTGCGAGACCATACAGAATCTAGCATTGTGATAATGCTCGTGGGTAACAAGGCAGATTTGAGGCACTTGCGTCCCGTATCCAGTGAAGATGCCAAAGCTTTTGCCGAGAGAGAGAATCTGTATTACATGGAAACATCTGCCCTCGAATCATTGAATGTTAGAACCGTTTACTGAAGTCCTCACCCAAGTATATCATGTTGTGTGCCGTGAGCACTTGATGCTGGGGGTGACCCAACTACCTTGCCAAAGGGCCAAACCATTGATTTGATCAAGGATGACGTGTCCAGGTGAAAAAGGTTGGTGGCTGTTCGGCCTGAGCTCGTTCTTGGCTGTACGATTGTTTAGATTCTCTCTCATTACGGAGGGAACATTTTGTAAAGTTCTCACTTCTCACATAAAAAGGCATGAGTTTTGCGAAAATCATTCCGGCTATACATTTTATTCATGCAGGAATTGGAAGAAGGCGATTTTTGGAGAAAAGAGGGATGCACTTATTCAGTTATATCTCTGCTTTCAATTTCCTTTTAGTGTTAATTGAAATTCCAGCTTATTGTATCTTTTTCCTCCTCCTTTCTCTTTTTTGTTTTTACACCTTTTGTGTTTGTCTTTCATTACATCATATATTGCATACGTCTTAGACTTGTTTTCACAATGCAAATTTTTGTAGAGCTACCATTCGATATTCCCAATCTATACTTTGTATCAATACTAATACGTAATTTCTTTGATGTATTGTTTACAAATACTATGAAGTAGACGAGTTTGATGTTATAAATACCATTTAATAAAATTTTTTAAACTAAGTAGACTAGTTGGCATTTGTCGTACCAATAAATCCGTAGTAGCTCATTTTTAGATCCAGTTTTCCGAGATTTTGTGTGGACATATACTTTTTTTATTTTTTATTTTGAGGGAAATATCCTTGTTACTTAGTAAAGTGTGTATGTTGTTTTAGTATGATATGACATTGTCAAGTTACACGTTCTTCTTTTGACCCTTCTAGTTTCCGTTACGTTAGGAAATTGGCCTTCCTTAATCCCTTTTCATGACATTTATAGTTTTAATTTTTATTATCCTCTTCTACACGACTACACCTAGTCACCTCCAGCATAAAAAAAACACATTACAATAATTCTTAATTGTTTTCACATTTTTTTCGTAATTTTTTATTATTTATCCATTATCACACACATTAGGCATATTATCCTAATATTATACGACAATGATCAAACGGTACTTTTACATTTTACAAGTGTCTTCATTATGTATATATAGGTAGGGTGATGATTTTCGCATCTCTTAATTTATTTGTGAGTGCATAAGACACAAAATATGAACCATAATTAGTCCAAACAAACACAACCAAATAATTGGTCTTTTGTTTTTTTGGTTAATAACAATTAAACCATCTATATCCTCAACAACACCATTTTTATTTCATTTAAATTAGATTTTGATCTAAATTTCTGGGATTTCTAAGCTAACAACAATGGCAATCATTTGATGAAGAACTAAAGTATGTTTCAGGCTTGGAAATCACTTTTCATCAGAAGCCATTGAAGGAGCACTACCTCAAGGACAAAAACAACCCACTTAAATGCCCTTTTGGGTTATATGTGTGAACAAATTTCTGGTATTGTACTTGCACTCTGCTCCTGCTGCGAGCTCAATCTCAAGGTTCAACCTTTCTTTTCTTTATCTTCCTTGTTTTAATTTGTGATGATCTAATATGCTTTTGTCGAGGGTACAATGATATAGACGAGATTGATGAGTTTTTTTAAAGTGAGTGTTTTTGTGACACCCACCTATTATTTGTTTTTCTAGTGTATTTTTTTTTTTTTTGGCTACGTTGAGGGTGTGATGATGTGGATAAGATTATTTAATCACTTTTTAGCTAACTGTCTTAGTTGACATCCAACTGTTTATCGATTTAGTATTTACAATATGGAGTATTAAATTTTGATAGATCTTATTTTCAGATTATACTATCATGATTCTTACAATCTAATTTATTGAGTACATATACACATTCTACGAATCTGCCTGCCTGATCGTCTTACGACTCAGAGTACAGATTTCAGATTAACTACCATGATTCATACGAATCTGAGAATTTCATGATAAGAATGGCCATTTCCGGTGGACGCAATGTAAGGGGCATTTTTTAATGATCAAATGGTCAAAGATGTGTATTGAAAGCCACCGAAAAAAGACTAAGGTAGAACAAAGAAACAGGAGAATATGTCTTTTACTTTGATCATTGTTTTGTTTTGTGATAAAAGTTGTGAAAAATACATTATTAACTAGTAATATTGCATTAGTGTGATGATATAACAAATTGAGGAAATGCCTTATTGTTCCTTCAACCTTCCTGCATAGCACCTGTAGAATTATGATTAGCTGAAAATTTCAACATATATTATTTTGTTGTTGGTTACTATGATTTGAGAACAAATCATCGCATTGGTATATGTCCAAGTGTTCAACTCAACTGAGCACTAAATTATACACCATATTTCCGTTTTCTAGTCTAGATGGTCCATATCATGTAAGACTTAAGATTGTTGAGATCCAACACAAGTATATCAGTAGCAATGGAGATATTTAAGTGGCATAGCTTTTGTTAATTCACAAAGAACAGTAGATCACTTTAAAACCATATTTGTTGACTATGTTTGCTTCCTTTGATAGTTTGATGTAGTTCTAACTCACGTTGTGATGAGTAGCGTGACTGTATTGGATGGTGATGGTAAATTGTGTGATTTGGATGTTAGGATCGGTCAATGGCATTCTTAGTGTCATGCGTTGGGCGTGATATAATCCTCTACTGTTTTCCGGGAGGCTACACAGGAGGTATTCGTGGTGTTGTGCACAGGAGGGTTTGTAATTTGTATGCCTTGATGTGTCTGTAACTTATTCTTTGGAAGTTTGTTGCAAATAAAATCAGTAATTATGTTTTCTTTTGCTTTTTATTGTTACGAGTATAAGGTAGGAATTTTCTTCTTGTGCTGTGGAATAGGAATGACAAAGTACTGTATTTCTTGAGCAGTGGTTATATCGTATCAAACCATCAGTCACACATGAACCTTTTAAAACCGCGTGTCCCTGGCAATCAGAGACTTATTGCAGAATTCAATGAGACCACACAGTTCTGCTGCTAATCCAACGCAACTAAGGTGGAAGCCTATAGATATTCCTGAAGAGCCGACAGATTTTATTGATGGTTTGCAGACTATTTGTGGGGCAGGCAGCTCCTATCTTTCGCCATGGTTAGCTGTTCACATGTAATTGGTATTTTTTTCATATGTAAATTGGTTATTGCTACATCTTCTCTTTTTGAGTTTATCGTTATCTTCTGCTCATTTCTGAGAACTCATCCATTATCTCTAAGTCTACTTGTTAAGGGATAGAGAATGATGATAGGAGGCAGAAATTTTGGCTCAATTTGTCCAGGACCCACCCC
>PYUH01000238.1:1260279-1283338 GCA_016808085.1 Suaeda aralocaspica | reverse complement strand
CGACCCTCGGGCCCCTCCCCACCCGCGGCACCCTCTTGTCCGTTTCACAACTTCCTTTCTACCAACCGCCACGGATTCCTCAAGTGGCACCCTTCCTGTGCTCTTACATGACGGTTTCCCCCCCTCCCCCGGACACTTTGTGAATTTACAGACCACGTGTTTCCAATTTCAAGTACATATGTGTGGTTCCCTTAGCTGCCCAACTTGCGTTATCCCCAAGATACCGATATTAAACACTCACACTCACCTCTGCCTTTGCCGATATTTAGTTGTTGTCCATGATGGTGTTCTCTATTTAGGTCTTCTCTTCTTAGATCCTGTTCCTTACATGTTTGGTTACTACTTTTGTTTCTTAATTTGTTTTCCACTCTTTTCTTCCTTAGTCTATCGGTTGTACCGTGCCGATAAATTATTGTTGAAGTGTAATTATATTTTATCAAGATTTTTTCTTGTGTATTCATATAAATTACAGTTTATTATAAAAGATTTTCGTTTTGTTTACATTTTTTGAATTATGTTTTCCTTTACGTTTCCTTCGTTTTTTTGGCTTTGCGCTTCCCGTTCCGAGATGTTCCATGTACCTAGGTTTTACTATATATATGTATTTTTATTTTTTTTTTTTGCTCTAAAAGATATAAACGCGTTTTTTTTTTAATAAAAATAGCAAACACAAAACAAAGTCAAAGTCACATGCTTTTCTCTCCATCAACAAAAAGTCCTCCTGTTCGTTATAAAATAGTCATTTTAAAAAAAATTAATAATATATAAAGTTCACCCCGCTAAATTCACACCTCATTTATTTCCATCCCTACAAACTACAAATTTGCATACGAGTGCATCAAAATCTCACAAATGCAATTCATTCTTCCGTGATGTTTTCCCATTTCCATTGAAGTGCCAAGGATCAACTATTTCTCGCTGGGTTGATTGCTGAAAACACGCAAATGCCTATTGTGAGTGGTTGAATTTTGGGATTTTATTGGACTTAGGTGATAAATGACTTAAAAAATGTAATGGTAGTTGTGAAGGTAAGGAGTAAATTTCACTATACTTGATATTTGGTGTGCATGTGTAGTGATTTGATGTAGATTAGCAAGACGAATAAACGTTGAATTTTGCCATAGAAGAATCTCCTTGATGTTTGAAGGATGAAGCATCGAAAATTTTGAGGCCTCAGTGAGAGAAGGAATGAGTGTATCCTGGAGAAGTGAGAGTGTTGCCACTAATCCTCGAGGGTAACAAAGTAATGGTTTTCATTTTCCTTAAAAATGTAATCTATTTCCTTAACTCTCTAAAATCTTGTAAGGGTAAGCTTTCCTAATTCCATTTCCTAAGTCTTTATAGATATATAATATTTATTTTTTTTTGCATACCACCACCCCTTATTTTTTATGTTACTTGGATATGTTTGTCCAAGTGTCGGACTTGGACATTTGTGAAAAGTCAAGTTTTGGCCACGACACACAATTATGGGTGGTTAGGTAACTAGCTTATTTGTTATTCTCATAGCACACCCTAATTGGGAGTCCCTACGACTTACAATTAATCCTAAAACATGTGTATGTTTGATGTAGCAACTAATTAGGATGGAGAGAGTACTTCTTACCAACACTTTGTAAAAACATGATCCGGATAGCTATTCTTGATTTAACTTTGAATGCTGACAGTGCTGTTTGTTTTTGCAATGCTTTACAGTTTATGTCTTTAATCTTTCTTGCTACCACTCAAACCTCAATCTGCCAGGCTTGTTCGTTCAACTATTTTTAGCAAAATTAAGTTTAGGAAATCAGATGAGCAAACAGGTTCTGGTAAGTTCAAATTGCAAATAAGGCTAAACACACTCACGGAATAAGTTTAGACAAATTTAGATGGTGGAATTAAGTTGATCAATAAAATAGTTGAATATAAATAATTAGTCGCCAAAGTCTAATATCAGATTTCCACATTTAGGTTGAGATTCACATGGCTAGTCTGGATGATTTGTTCCTCCTTTTGCTGATTGAATTCTACCTGGCTTTCTATGCCGGCTGTCTACCTTGCTTGAAACTTTTTTGGTTCCTTTTGTCATTCTTTATAGTCATTAGTCTCACTTACTATTCATGCTCATGGGAATCGGTGCAGTACAATATTTTGATAGGGGCTGAGAGGCAATATAGAATACTAGCAAGCAAGCAGTCTTTGCTGTTGGTGTCACCTGAGTATTTCTTAGGTGTTGTTTGGTTGACCGAAAAAAAACATGGGAAGATGAAATCTTAGGAATAAAATTCTCTAGTGTTGTTTGGTGACAGGTCATGGGAATTAGAAATTCCTATGAAGTAGGAAGTTCCACTTCTACAATGGAGGAATTTAATTACCTGGAAGACCTAGGTACGTGGAACTTCTCATGGGCATTCCCTCCCGGTTAACTAAACACAATCTAGCATCTCCTGAAATTCCCAATTACACAAGAATATAAATTTAAGGATTTTGCGTTTCCACGTTCAACCAAATTTAGCTTGCACATGTATGTAGCCAATGTATCATGATGTTTTTGGCTATATGTTCACCTAGCAGATTATGTAGAAGTCTCAAGGTGCCTGCTAGTTCTGCTCCTTTTCTCCATACAGCTGTTTAAGTGGAGTTTGTTTTATTCCATACAGTTGTTAAGTGGAGTTGCTATCTCCATACAGTTGTTAAATCAGTTCCTGATCTGTGAAATTTTCATGGTTTCATCTAGCCTTCAGGAGGAGCGTGAATCTGCAAGAGATCCAAGGTCTAATTTGGTCCTGGGTTTGACTAATTACGAGTTCTGTATTGTCTCTACCAAAAGATATGAAGTGTGGAATTTGAGGAATCTTGCATGCATTGGAATCAGAGACAGTGCAAAGCTGTTTTCTGCGGAAATCAATAACCTGAAGGGGAGGATGCAGCTAGTATTTTTAGAAAATTCAAACCCAGATTATCATTCAGAGACATCTGTTGTGAATGACGAGGACAAAGATGCATATTCTGCAAAGGCGAAGTATGAGACTCACCGGCGAAGCACTTTCCGGAAGTTCATTCACAGGAATTCTATATGAGATCTGTAGACAGGAGAAAACGAGTTCAATGCAAATGATTATGATCAATATCAGTGCTCTTCTGCATATAATGTACATGGTGAGTTTTAGTCTGGCTTCTTTGTTTTAGTATCCTCATCTAATATTCTTCTCCTTGTTTGACTTCGGGGAAAGGGTATTGCCGACTTGCCGTTATCACTTATCACGATGTGTCAAAGTTTTGGAGAGGAATGGAATGAAAAAGTTCTTTCAAGTTGTTGGGTAAACTGGATGCAATTATTTCAAGCCACAATATGCATTACCCTTACCCTGAATTATGATATTGTGGACATTAATTTACTTGAACTCATGGCACATTTGCACAAAAACCTTACACTTCTGCAATTTCACATTCCTTGCAAATTAATTTCGTGGAATCAACATTTAATGTTCCGTGTATTTTTCTTTTCTTCTTTTTTTTTTTTGTTTCTATTATCAATAAATGGCTTCTTCACGTACATTTTACTTTTGGTGAAGTTACTTAGACGCCACTCACTTTGTGTTAGCTGATGACTGATCAGTTCACTTGTCATCCATGACCTTAGGACAGTTCATTGCAGGAGAACATGTAATACTGCCAGTCTGCCTTGATTTTTCTTGATCATGGACTCTTGATTGTGCAACTTGATCTGTCATTGGTTAGTCAAGTTCTCCTTGTGATCTATGATTTTGTGGCTAAACTCTGCCGTATGTAAGTCAGATGGGAAATTAGTTGAAAATCAGGTCATACATTGCGAAGGCAGGTGGAAATATTTAGTGGAAGTTGCGGTGGAGTAAATGATTGTAATATGCTGTAGAGCACTTCAGTAGAGGAGGGGGTAGTGGATGTAGATTTTGAGTGGCTTTCCTGATGTTTTGAGGGAGGCAGAAACAGTTTGGGTTGATGGGTTTGATCTTTGACCTAAAAAAAAATCTGGAAGGGTAATAGGTTCTGTGGTGGTTTCATTGCTGTGGTAGGGAGTTTTCTGTGATGGTTTTGGTTTCTGCTGTATGTGAGAGTGTGAGGCTGACTCTCACAATTGTGCTAGTTTGAGCATAAATTTCAGTCAAAATTCTGTTTATTTAAAATTTAAAATAATATTAAAGCAAGCATTCAGTATATTAATTCATTGCTTATTTTAAGTGAATACTTGGTTTTGTGCGGTTCTTCATAACATCTGCCTTATCTTTGCATTCATAAATGTGTATTGCATATACTATGTTATGGGTCACAGAACTTATCAGAGTCGTGCTTCGATTTCAGTTTAAACTGTTATTTGGCTAAATGCTTTTTGATCCTTGTGATGTAAAATAGGCTTGCAGTCATTGGTACCCATCAAAATGCTTTCATCTGAGGATCATGGACGTCATCTCTTCTCGTAGACGTTATTTTGGTGAAGATTACAAGGAGGCTTTGAAGTACTAAAGCTTGCTCAAGTCTCCACCTCCAATCTCAGAAGCTGCACCTGCTACCTTTGATACAGGTACTTTGTCCAGTCCTTATTCTTCTGGTTACATTATTTAAGTTCTTCTCCAATTGTTGTTTCATAGGTTTTACCAGACTATGCCGTAAATTTTAGCTTGCAAGGAAGGTTATCAGTAATATGTTTAAGAAATCGACCTTTTTTTTTTTTTTTTTTTTTTTAAGGTTTTGACTTTGGCCTTGTTAGTTTAATGGAGTTCCTTACAAGGCTTTTGACCGTTGGAGGCTTGGGACTGTGATAGCTGCACTTGTAGTTATGAATTAATGTCCTCTCACTCTAGTCGAATCATGACTTCATGAGCTTAGTGGTCCTAAGTATGTGTGTGTATTGAGTGGGTGTGGACTTTAATAGTTCTCACCTTATTTTTGGTGTAAGATTTACCACTTTTGTACTCTGTACTAGCTTTATTTGTTTTCTCAATCAAAGAGTTATTTCGAGACTTTATTTGATGTAAACTGATGCCTTTCCACTCAACGAGCTCAATACATTTCAAGTCAAAGCAGCAAATTAACGTGAGAAGCTTCAATATTGAAATTGTTTTAGGCATTGCATTTGAGTCGTTTAATGTTAGGGTGTTGTCATGAAATTAAAAATAGGCCTTAGTTTTGTCATTGTAGACATATGGGGTTGAGCTTCAGAATGATCAGTTTCTTAAGTCTTTGAATCCTTAAACATAACACAGCCGAGCCTGTATTTGATAGACAGGTTTGTGCTGAATATGCTTGCATTATTTTGATTATAAAAGATGCTGATGTGACAGCTGCCTGTATTTTGTTAATTATGAAATGTTGATTTGATTTCACTGATTTTCATTTTGTAACTTTTTCCAGTCCTTTGTATTTTTATTACTCCTCATCTTTCAATATTTATGTTGTAGTGTGTCCCCTGCATGGTATTTTTGTGATAAAGTGGTTGGCATTTTTATGTTCATTCATTAATTGAATTGTTCTCTTTTGCATAATTTATTTGACAGCTGCTGCTGGTATCGGTCAAGCTAAAGAAGCCTGGCGGGTCTTGAGAAGTCTTGCAATATTATGCTCCAGTATTCCTTTTAGGTAATGATCTTGCCTCTTAATGAGTCCATACCATGAAAATGAAGTGTTCAAACTATTCTGGAATAGATGGAGTATGTTAGTGGACCATGTTAGCGCAGGTTATTGCGTTGGAGGTTGGACCTGCATTGCCGGACTTAAAAGTTTAGGATTCCAGGTGCATGGAATGACACTATTAGTGCATGACGGTAAGTGCTTCCTACAAAGTAAGCGGTTTAGTATGTTGATTCAAATCTGCATGGTTTTCGGAATTGGCTGAGATTCAACTCCTCTGATTAAGTTCAGGCCCAATTGCCCTAGTATATGCGTCATTGAGCCTTCTAGGTTAATGGAGTAATTCTATTGGTGGATGTTAGGCAATTTTGCTCTACGGGCTGGAATGCTTGCAATGGGCGTGGCGTGTGCGTGACCATATGTGGGAATTTGGATGGGGTTGTGAAGGCTATAGCCATAGACTGCATATCGCCAATATGAAGATATGTGGAGATGGAAATCAAATGTCATATAGGATAAGGACAACTGGTTACGCTTATTGAAGGTATTGAAGATGTGCCGAACTTTCGGTTTAGAAAGTGGTAAGCTCGTTGGGATCTTCAAAAAAAATATGAAAGATGAGATATTTGTTTAGAAGGAGCTAGCTGATACAAATATTGGGTTTAAAGGAACATATAAGTAGAGGTGAGTGGCAAAAGAAGATTTTGGTGAACATCTTTGGGTTTAGGGGTTTGATGTTGCTGTACGTTCAAACACTAGAAGTTTGTTTATGAAATGCTGATTTGCGTTGCATTCCTCATGTTACATTGCCTTGCTCAATTTTTGGTCAAGTGTTGTGGAATTTAGAGAAATGGTTTCTGCAATCCAGGATGTTTAGTGTTTAAAAAAAGCCCCTTTCCAAGTAGTGGGGGAAGTTGCTGTTATTTTATACTTGTGAAAGATACTTGGTTGATATTGCATCTCCACTGCTCTGGAACAACTTATCGTAGAGTAGCACTTGTAAGCCGGGTGTTGTTTAGCTTCCCACCTATTGCAGTGGGCTAGTAATTATTAATGGATAACCATTTTTTGAGAACCAGGACTAAATATTAGCATTCATCGTGTTGTTTTCGCCCTGTATGCTGTTCAATCATATTTTTAAAAACTTGTATTGTGATTTGTGTCAGCTATTAATATGAAGTTATGGTTTCTATACTTTGGCGATTGAAGGCTCGCCTTTTGGTGTTATGATCCCTACCCCTTATGATAGGTATCGGTGTGTTTTGGGATGTCTGAAAAAAGATCCACTGTCATTTTCCTTGGGCTCCGGATTTGCCTCAAAAAGGTCTTGAATCTGATGTGCTTTGCTTGTCTTCCATACTCATATCAAGATTGTTAAATGGCATGTTAGCGATACTTCTCCTTTAATTTATCTATTGTTCGCTTAGTCTTAATCACTTTGCCTGCCGTCTTTCTTGGGGCTGTAGTGATGGTCCTGGTCTTCATGTTCCACTTGTCGTCTCCATGGGCTTGGTGACACGTCCACTATTTGAAAGTAGCACGCTTTCAGTTGGGTATTTATAGACTGGAAATATATATATCACGGTAGCGATGGTAATATCTTCCTTATCATATCGTTACACGGAATCACAAAACCCAGCCAGTATTGTGTTTTATGCATGGGCACATACCGGTGAGATGAACTTCATTTATGCAAGCATTATCTGGGTTCACAAATGCCGCTAGACGTTTGACTGTTTGAGCTCTATGTTCAACTATTTGTATTTTTTTTTTTTTTTTCATTTGTTTATTAGGGGAACTTCCGTGTGTTGCCCAACATTTGTTTATTAGAGGGTGGTTGATTATTTTTTGTTGCGGTCCTATTATTGCCCTGACCTAAGGTTGCCCACAGTCTGCGTTCAGTTCGAGTTGTATGATATCTCACGTAGGCTGCGTCACGTTAAATTGAATGAGTCTTTCTTCGGGTTTGGACTGTGCTGTGTTTTGGTATCTTTGTTCATTATTTTATCCTTTTACTTTCTTTCAGGAATCTCCTGCGTTCGGGTGTAGCTCTTCACTTGGAACCGGAGATTACATTTTATGGGGGCTTCGCTTTGTTGTTTCCAAAATTTTGCAGTGTGAAGACGACAGAATGTCCATTGTGTGGACCGAAGGTGTAAGAGTGAGCATGCATCTTTCATTTCTGCTCCTGCCTTATTCCTGTGGTGCTTCTGGAAAGACTTGGAGATTCCGCTGTTATGGTGGTTGACCGTCATTTTGCAGCCATACTAGCATCGGAAAGAGGTATTGCCTGAATTACCTTCTCTTTTTCTTCTGTGTTTTAGTACCAGATTCACATGTGATCGCATTATACGCTTAACTGTTCCATCCATTGTTTCACTCTTTCAAAATTTAGTTCCCTGTATTATGCTGTATCCGCATGATTTTTTTTTTTTCTCTTTTTCAGTCAAAGTTGCCTAGTGTATTTTGATTGGCAATCGGCCTTGTGTGTTTGTTGTTACTTGTTAGCAATTGCTGCTTTTTCATTGCCTTGCCGATTTCTTGTGTTCCTCAGGAGACGTGCCATCCATGTCGTACAAGGCAGCTTGTGCTCCCATCTTTATGGGCCAAGTGGATTACGTCATGAAGGTTCATGCCTATGTATGGGAGTAAGTTGTATGTGTCGCTGGTCATATTCTTGCGTACCATATCCAAACTCGTTGGCTATTTCTCTGTTTCCTCAGAAATTGACTGGAGTCTTATGTTAAAATTTAAGATATTCTTGTCATTGTGTCCTTTGTTGTGTTAGGAGCTGTTCTTTTTAACACTTTTGGTGTCTTTGCTGACAGTTGTTGTTTTTGCGTTTACTAGCTTTTGTTCTTTTCGTTCTTTGATCATATGGTAATTTTCTACATTGTTAGCATGGTACAAAAATTTACAGCATATATCTATTGTATCTGTCCCCACCAGGGTGGTTTTGATGGGCTTGGAGGGATTTTAGCTAGGTTATGGTTGAATCGTGGATAGATTACGGCCATTTGTGGTGGACAAATAATTCAATAATGCATGCACATTGAGCACGATAAGATTCATTTTGAGCATTGCAATGTACAAACATCATGTTGGGAAAACAAAAATTGAAAGTTGAAACCAACTTGGACCTTTTTTTCACTTTTGGTGATTACTTTGTGGTACTATCATATTTTTACTTCAGTTCAGATTATTTCGATTTTATTTGTGTGGATTAAGAGTATTTTATTCCAATTAAATTCAATTAGCAAGAGTATAATTCACTCAATTCATCCCTCCTCCCTCAAAAAAAAAAAAAAAAAAACGATGCTTTCAACAACTAGTTTTAATACTTATATATAACAATTGTTTACAATCCTACCCTTAAAATATCACGACTCAAAACACTAAAAATTCCATAACTCAAAAAATAAAAATTTCAAACCAACGCGGCATCTATATTCGCATTTAGCAATCCATTATCTCTCCTCCCTCAAACTCTACCCATCAAAATTCAAAACCACCAACAAAATCTTTCCTTTTTGAGAGAGGAAAAAAAAAAAAAAGAAAGAAGTCTCCATTACATGCTTACACCCACCCCACGAATCGTCACAAGTTCTCTGTTTCCCACCCCCTTCTTTCGTTCCCTTCCAAATAACTCAAACCCAAAAAAAAAAAACATTAAAAAAAAAAACAATTTTTAAACCATTTTTCAAATTTTCATTCATTCATACTTCTTTCTTCTTCTCCAAAACCCCTTTTTTAATAATACCTCAAATCTAACAAATTTAATCCTCAAATTCACCAAAAAAAAAAAAAAACCCCACAAAAAATGGCGGCTTATAGAGCAGAAGATGACTATGATTACTTATTTAAAGTAGTGTTAATCGGTGATTCAGGTGTTGGAAAATCTAACCTTTTATCACGTTTTACGAGGAATGAATTTAATCTTGAATCAAAATCAACAATTGGGGTTGAATTTGCTACTCGAAGTATTCATGTTGATGATAAGATTGTCAAAGCTCAGATTTGGGATACTGCTGGACAAGAAAGGTTGCTCCTTTTTCATAAATTATTACTTCATTTTTAAGTTTTTTGTGATTTTTTAGATCTTTTGATTAATGGGTATTTGTTGAATTGAGTTTTGATTTGATGGGTTTTGACTTGTTCAACTGTTTTGTTGGTCAATTGTGTTTTTGAATTGAGTTTTTTTTGTTGTTAATTGAATTGGGTGTTGACTATTTTTGTTGGGTTTTGTTTGAATTGATGATTTGTTTGGAAAATGGAAGAATTTAATTGACTACCCATTTGCAATTTAGATTGATTTTAATTTTTAATTTTTGGATTTAATTGTAGCTTATGAGATTTTGGTGATTATTTTGGTGTTTTCCTAAGGAGTAGATTGCAATGAAGCTATTGTATTTTAGCATTTATAATTGAGTTGAGGATCAATCTTAGGTATACATTGTTCTATTAATTGGTTGTATATTGGGTGTTATTGAGTGATTGGCTTTAGAGGAATGGAGTAACCAGGTGATGGGAGGAGGGTTTTGTGACTAGGGTTGGCTGTGCTCATCTGCTCGGTTGATTTGGCTGTCATGTTTTCGAGTTATGATGCAAGATGAACCTGTAGTGCTAGAATTGACTAATGTTGATTTGATATGAAGGCTTGATCTCTTGGAAATGGGAAAATATGATTGGTTTAGCATAAATTTCTGTTTTAGTTATTTGGTTGTTGTTAAGTGTCTTTGGGATTTCTAGATGCTTGTTTAAGAATACTTTATAAAAAAAAGTTGTATGGATTCAAAGATAAAATATGTGCTTCATTTTGGTTTGCTTTCATCTGATGTTGTTGCAGATATTCAGATTACAAATAAAAGCACATGCCATAAGATCTTTTTCATAGGTTTGACTTTTGGAGTTTAGGGCATGTAATATGGTGAAGTATCTATCAAGTATGCTTTGTTTATTCCTAATTTTGGCTGATCATATTTTAAATTCCTATAGTATGTCGTATATCTGAGTAAATTTAAAATCTGTGTCAACGGATTGAAAGACGTAGTGCTAATTCTTATTGGTATTCGTTATTAGGAGTATGTAACTACAAAGTACTACACTGCCATGGTTGTGCGAAGAAGAAGTTTGGTTTCTCCTTTGTTTATTGCAGTTCAATTGTTAAATAAGTCTAAGTTGCATTAGTGTGAATAATGTATAATACTTATGAAAAAGGAGGTCTCAGCTTTAGATGATTGTGTGGTAGGTTTCAGAGTGAGAATGTCCATGTGATTAGTAATGATGGAGACATAGAGAGTAAATTGTTCTAATTGTCTCAGCTTAGTTTATGCTTGTTTTGGCTGTTCTTCAGCAGGTTACATCGTGAAAGAAACATAAAGATATGTTCAACTCATAGTTAATTTATGAGGAAGAGGTTATGATTGTGAAGATATTATCAATATATATATTTATGTGTGTGTGTGTGTGTGTGTGTGTGCACGCCCACGCGTGTTAAAAGGTGGATTGGTGCTGTGCCTAATTGACAGAACTTGAAATCTAACTAACTAAGTTAGACTTTAGACCTAATAAACAATGTTAGGTCATATTCCTGTAACTTTCCCTTGGATCTTTTATGGTTGATGCATTTACTATCAGTTTTCAACTTTATTAAGTTTGCGGTGGGATTGGTCTTTAAGAAGCGAAGAGGATCCGATGATTTGATTTTGGCTATGATAAGGGCTATCCATGTATATTGCTCTCTGCTATGATTTATGGGGTTAGTCAGGGGATTAGGTAGGAAGTTTCAAATGTTATCAGTATTTTGTTCATTTTAATTTGACTTCTGTTGTATGCTCTGTGAATACTTGGAACTGTGTGGTTAAGATATCAATGTTTAATTTGTTTCAGAAAATTCTTCTTCCGTGTGGAATTTGTGTTCATTTATGCCCTTAAATTTCGACTTTACAGATATCTGTATTTGCAGTAGCAATGGAGCTCCTGTTTTTTTTTTCACCTACTATACTGATGTTCTCTAGTTTCAATGGTCGTTCCTATTCTCACTTAGTTTTTTTTATTGAAGGTACCGTGCTATTACGAGTGCATACTACAGAGGAGCTGTTGGTGCTCTATTAGTCTATGATGTTACCAGGCATGTCACGTTTGAGAACATTGAAAGATGGTTGAAGGAATTGCGAGACCATACAGAATCTAGCATTGTGATAATGCTCGTGGGTAACAAGGCAGATTTGAGGCACTTGCGTGCCGTATCCAGTGAAGATGCCAAAGCTTTTGCCGAGAGAGAGAATCTGTATTACATGGAGACATCTGCCCTCGAATCATTGAATGTTGAGAACGCGTTTACTGAAGTCCTCACCCAAGTATATCATGTTGTGTGCCGTAGAGCACTTGATGCTGGGGGTGACCCAACTACCTTGCCAAAGGGCCAAACCATTGATATTGGATCAAAGGATGACGTGTCCGAGGTGAAAAAGGTTGGTTGCTGTTCGGCCTGAGCTCGTTCTTGGCTGTACGATTGTTTGAGATTCTCTCTCATTACGGAGGGAACATTTTTGTAAAGTTCTCACTTCTCACATAAAAAAGGCATGAGTTTTGCGAAAATCATTCCGGCTATACAATTTTATTCATGTCAGGAATTGGAAGAAGGCGATTTGTTGGAGAAAAGAGGGATGCACTTATTCAGTTATATCTCTGCTTTCAATTTCCTTTTAGTGTTAATTGAAATTCCAGCTTATTGTATCTTTTTCCTCCTCCTTTCTCTTTTTTGTTTTTACACCTGTTTGTGTTTGTCTTTCATTACATCATATATTGCATACAGTCTTAGACTTGTTTTCACAATGCAAATTTTTGTAGAGCTACCATTCGATATTCCCAAATCTATACTTTGTATCAAGTACTACGTAATTTCTTTGATGAGTAATTGTTTACAAATACTATGAAGTAGACGAGGTTTGATGTATTAAATACCAATTTTAAAATTTTTTAAACTAAGTAGACTAGTTGGCATTTGTCGTACCAAATAAATCCGTAGTAGCTCATTTTTAGATCCAAGTTTTCCGAGATTTTGTGTGGACATATACTTTTTTTATTTTTTATTTTGAGGGGAAATATCCTTTAGTTACTTAGTAAAGTTAGTATGTTGTTTTAGTATGTATAGGACAATTGTCAAGGTACACGTTCTTCTTTTGACCCTTCTAGTTTCCGTTACGTTAGGAAATTGGCCTTCCTTAATCCCTTTTCATGACATTTATAGTTATTAATTTTTATTATCCTCTTCTACACGACTACACCTAGTCACCTCCAGCATAGAAAAACACATTAGCAATAATTCTTAATTTGTTTTCACATTTTTTTCGTAATTTTTTATTATTATCCATTATCACCACATTAGGCAATATTATCCTAATAATTAAATACGACAATGATCAAACGGTACATTTTTACAATTTTACAAGTGTCTACGTCATTATGTATATATAGGTAGGGTGATGATTTTCGCATCTCTTAATTTATTTGTGAGTGCATAAGACACAAAATAATGAACCATAATTAGTCCAAACAAACACAACCAAATAATTGGTCTTTTGTTTTTTTGGTTAATAACAATTAAACCATCTATATCCTCAACAACAACATTTTTATTTCAGTTAAATTAGATTTTGATCTAAATTTTCTGGGATTTCTAAGCTAACAACAATGGCATCATTTGATGAAGAACTAAAGTATGTTTCAGGCTTTGGAAATCACTTTTCATCAGAAGCCATTGAAGGAGCACTACCTCAAGGACAAAACAACCCACTTAAATGCCCTTTTGGGTTATATGCTGAACAAATTTCTGGTACTTCTTTCACTGCTCCTCGCAAGCTCAATCTCCGAAGGTTCAACCTTTTCTTTTCTTTATCCTTTCCTTGTTTTAAATTTGTGATGATCTAATATGCTGTTGTCGAGGGTACAATGATATAGACGAGATTTGATGAGTTTTTTTAAAGTGAGTGTTTTTGTGACACCCACCTATTATTATGTTTTTCTAGTAGTATTTTTTTTTTTTTTGGCTACGTTGAGGGTGTGATGATGTGGATAAGATTATTTAATCACTTTTTAGCTAACTGTCTTAGTTGACATCCAACTGTTATCGATTTAGTATTTACAATATGGAGTATTAAATTTTGATAGATCTTATTTTCAGATTATACTATCATGATTCTTACGAATCTTAATTTATGAGTACATATACACGATTCTTACGAATCTGGCCTGATCGTCTTACGACTCAGAGTACAGATTTCAGATTAAACTACCATGATTCATACGAATCTGAGAATTTCATGATAAGAATGGCATCATTTCCGGTGGACGCAATGTAAGGGGCATTTTTTAATGATCAAATGGTCAAAGATGTGTATTGAAAGCCACCGAAAAAAGACTAAGGTAGAACAAAAGAAACAGGAGGAATATGTCTTTTACTTTGATCATTGTTTTGTTTTGTGATAAAAGTTGTGGAAAATACAATTTAACTAGTAATATTGCATTAGTGTGATGAATGTAACAAATTTGAGGAAATGCCTTATTGTTCCTTCAACCTTCCTGCATAGCACCTGTAGAATTATAGATTAGCTGAAAATTTCAACAAGTAATTATTTTGTTGTTGGTTACTATGATTTGAGAACAAATATCGCATTGGTATATGTCCAAGTGTTCAACTCAACTGAGCACTAAATTATACACCATATTTCCGTTTTTCTAGTCTAGAGTGTCCATATTCATGTTAAGACTTAAGATTGTTGAGGATCCAACACAAGTATATCAGTAGCAATGGAGATATTTAAGTGGCATAGCTTTTGTTAATTCACAAAGAACAGTAGATCACTTTTAAAACCATATTTGTTGACTATGTTTGCTTCCTTTGATAGTTTGATGTAGTTCTTAACTCACGTTGTGATGAGTAGCGTGACTGTATTGGATGGTGATGGTAAATTGTGTGATTTGGATGTTAAGGATCGGTCAATGGCATTCTTAGTGTCATGCGTTGGGCGTGATATAATCCTCTACTGTTTTCCGGGAGGCTACACAAGGAGGTATTCGTGTGTTTGTGCACATGAGGGTTTGTAATTTGTATGCCTTGATGTGTCTGTAACGTATTCTTTGGAAGTTTGTTGCAAATAAAATCAGTAATTATGTTTTCTTTTGCTTTTTTATTGTTTACGGAGTATAAGGTAGGAATTTTCTTGTGCTGTGGAATAGGAATTGACAAAGTACTGTATTTCTTGAGCAGCTGGTTATATCGTATCAAACCATCAGTCACACATGAACCTTTTAAACCGCGTGTCCCTGGCAATCAGAGACTTATTGCAGAATTCAATGAGACCAACAGTTCTGCTAATCCAACGCAACTAAGGTGGAAGCCTATAGATATTCCTGAAGAGCCGACAGATTTTATTGATGGTTTGCAGACTATTTGTGGGGCAGGCAGCTCCTATCTTCGCCATGGTTACGCTGTTCACATGTAATTGGTATTTTTTTCATATGATAAATTGGTTATTGCTACAATCTTCTCTTTTTGAGTTTATCGTTATCTTCTGCTCATTTCTGAGAACTCATCCATTATCTCTAAGTCTACTTGTTAAGGGATAGAGAATGATGATAGGAGGCAGAAATTATTGGCTAATTTGTCCAGGCCCTCGTGACTAACAAATTTGCATAGCCATTTTCTTTTGCTTGTGTTTTCTTCTTCTGATGTTCGGCTGGTGATGAAATGTAGTGATAAGCCTTCCACGAAATAAAGGCTTTCCTTTAGAAAATTAATTGAGAAGAACTGTATTTTGAATTTGTCCATTATCGAGTTGCATTCATGGTATATCTTAAGCTTAATACATGGCATTCTAAATTCAAACAATATCAATTGGAGGATCAATGCATTTGAAAACAACCCATTCAGAATTTTTATGAACCATACAAAGCTGAAATCCAAAATATTGTTGTTTGTTATTAATTTTCCTTTGCTGTCCATTCATTTTATATTCAATTACAAGCTGTAAATATTAGCGAACATAAAGGCATCTATATAGACGTAATGTTTCAAATTTGAGCTTTTTGCTTGTGGAGAAAGAGGCTTCAGAATTGCATTCCTTGTATAGGTACACTGCCAACAAATCAATGGACAACTGCGCCTTCTGCAATGCTGATGGAGACTTCTTATTTGTTCCTCAGAACGGAAGTGTGTACTAAATTCCTATTCATATTTTTCATAGTTTGATGTGGGGTGCCCGCATTGTTTCTTTTTAAGCTTAGTTTGCTGAATAAGTTTTGACAAGGAGCGTTTTGGACCTTCTGGTTAATGAACAAAATCTATTTTTGCTTTTTCCTTTTCTTTTTCTTGCTTTGTTATACTCAGAGCTGCGTGTCCTCTGACATTTCAGTCATTGAAAGGTAATTTTCGTGGGGAAATAGCTGAAGTACCTGATTATTTTTTGAGTGTTTCATATGATTTGCATGTTCTGATTTTGAAATATTCAATTGAATTCAGATGAGTTAAATAATGGACTGCCACTCAGCCCACTCTGCCATCGTATTTCTTTTAGTTTAGTCTACTGAATTTGTGAATTGTGACCTTGTATCGAATAGTCAGATAAGATTCAAGAGCCAAGTTATGTTCCTTTTGCATGCCTATAATTGCCTAATTTCTTTTACTCTACAGTAACTTTAGGGAGCTGTTGTACTTTCCAGGGTTGTGGATAACAACGGAGTGTGGAAGATTGCAAGTTGGTCCTGGTGAAGTTGCCGTAATACCTCAAGGATTCCGTTTTGCTGTCAGCTTGCCTGATGGTCCATCACGAGGCTATGTTGCTGAGATATTTGGGACTCATTTTCAGCTTCCAGATTTGGGTCCTATAGGTATCTAAATTCCTTTGATGATGTTTTATTGAAAAGGCATGCACCTCTTATATATTAAGTTCAGATATTAATATGTCATCAAATCCTGCTGATATTAGGATAGCTTGTAAGTTGCTGTATTATATGCCCTTGTAGGTGCCAATGGTCTTGCTGCAGCAAGAGATTTCCTTTTTCCCAGTGCTGTGTTTGACGAAACTCCCCGTCCAAATTACATAATCGTTCAAAAATATGGTGGGGAACTATTTACTGCAAAACAGGATTTCTCTCCTTTCAATGTAGTTGCCTGGCATGGTAACTATGTTCCATATAAGGTGGGTCATCTGATGTTATGTTGATTTTGTTTTGCTGAAATAACAAGCTTTATACAGTTTTCCGTAATCTTAGATTTCTTAAGCAGAATACACTATAAACTTGTAATTGAAATTCTAAAAATAATTGCATTTCAAAGACTGATGTAGTAGCTTTTGATTGCAGTATGATTTAAGCAAATTTTGTCCTTACAACACTGTATTGGTGGATCATGGCGACCCATCAGTAAATACAGGTAACTGTTTCTTTCCTCCTATACTAACTTCTTAGTATCAAAATAAGTATTTGTGTTAAATTACACCCTTATTTTGTTACTTTGTCATTGTGTTGCAGTTCTTACAGCCCCAACAGATAAGCCAGGAGTGGCTTTACTTGACTTTGTCATTTTCCCTCCAAGATGGCTGGTTGCCGAGCACACATTTCGGCCTCCTTATTATCACCGCAATTGTATGAGCGAGTTTATGGGCCTGATTTATGGTAATTACGAGGTAGGCATGCTTCAGGCTTGATGTCTCTATCTATGTAAACATATGAATTACAGAAGGTTGTTAGAGCAAGACAGCTTAGGAATTTATGTAATGATTTAAGTTTTGTATAGTATTTCACATTATGATTTGTGGCGGTTAAAAAACAATAGATTACTGCTACAGGCATAGTTAAAATAATTCTTCCGATGACAACTGTACTTTTCATGGACGATTTCTCTGAAAGAAAGCTAATGTTAGATCTTGCCTGTTCTCTGGTATACTGGTATGTGTGGTTCATGTGAGCAATTTTCTTTTGATCAATGTGCAGGCAAAGGCCGATGG
Source organism: Suaeda aralocaspica (assembly GCA_016808085.1). Taxonomy (NCBI): domain Eukaryota; kingdom Viridiplantae; phylum Streptophyta; class Magnoliopsida; order Caryophyllales; family Amaranthaceae; genus Suaeda; species Suaeda aralocaspica. Next base: position 1,265,744 of record PYUH01000238.1, on the reverse strand, counting down.
ATTTCTACCTGGTGGTGCAAGTCTGCATAGCTGCATGACACCACATGGTCCGGATACTAAGACGTATGAGGTATGCCATCATTTGACTGAAATGTAAAATGTTAATTGCAATTCACTCTGTCCATGATAGTATGACCTTGTTTAAAATCCGATATTTCCACCCCCTTTATGTCTTCAAGATTTCTAAGAAGTCTTAACTGATGCTGAAGCTATTCTGTTAGGTGAAAGTCTGAAACCATCTTTCAATGAAAAATAATCACTGATACCATTTCGTCTGTGAAACTTACAGGCTACCGTTTCATGTGAGGAAAATGCAAGGCCTTACAAAATAACTGATACCATGGCTTTCATGTTTGAGTCATATCTAATTCCTCGAGTTTGTTCCTGGGCTCTTGAGTCGCCCTTTCTTGACCGTGATTACTATCAATGCTGGATTGGACTGCGGTCACATTTTCACAAAGAAGAAGGTCATAAAGCCTCTAGTAACCAGGATGCAGAATCAACATCAAATCAATATCTAGCTAGATTATTAGACTGAGATACACTACTATTAGCTTGACCAATAGTATGGTTCAGATCTTGTATTTTAGCTTCACAACTTAAATAATGGATTAGCTGCCATGACTCCATGAGTACATAAATAATGCCTATGTACCTCTGCTCCGCAAACAAACCACAATCATATTTACGAATTATGTATGTAATAGTAGGAAACTAGGAACTTCCTTCGGGCCATGTCCGGCCTGAGAATGCAAGGGTAATTGCTTGTATATATTAGACAATTGATTATCCTTGTGTGATGTATGCTATTGCTATATTTATTTAATAATAATTAGCAAGACATTGTTCTTTAAAAAATGAAATAAGTGACTTAAATTAAATTGAATTAAACTGAAAAATGAGTAGTAAGCACAAAACAAGCATTATCAACTATCAAGTAAGAAAGGAGACCAATTTAACATTCTTATGTGTCATAACTCCTTTAAGTGAGTTGATTAAGACAAACACAAGAAATTTATGGAGGGCGGTTTATATTTATTCATATGTGCGGTAACGCTACTAACTCTGTAAGTGAGTTGATATCATCCATTCATGGAGCAAACCTTACGACACAGTAGGTCACGTACAACATATCACATGTCCATACCCTTTTGAGATCAATAAATGCATGTTTGTTTGCAGGGTTAAGTGATGGGACAAAGATTTAATATCGCTCATATCTCATTATCCCTTGTCTGTTTGGGAGGACATAAGTTATCCCATGAAAAAGGTATGGGATAAAACAAGGGCTTATCCGATTATCCCTCCAATTCTATAACCGGGCAATTGGGAGTTAAAAGACATATTTACCCTTAATGAAAGGAAACATTGAATGATAAGAATTGTTAATAAAGATCATTGAGTTATTTTACCACTAATCACAATTTAATTCCAAACTTATCCCAAACAAAGAATAACTTTATTTTTTTATGCTTATCTCGCCTACCACTTGTAATATTTAATCCTTATTCCGCTTTCTTATCCTTCTCAATCCTATCCCTCATATCAAACGCCTCATAAACAAATAAATTAGCTTTCAAACACTCATTCACTCATTTCAAACTTATACCAAACAAAGGATAACTTTATTTTTATAATTACCTCATCTGCCACCCATCATCCTTTAATTATCCTTATACCGCTTTCTGATCCTTCTCAATCCTATCATTCATACTCAATATAAATAAATCAGCTCTCAAACTCTCATTTACTTATTTCACTTTCGCTCTCAAACCATTCTTTCTAATTTCTCAAACTATTATTACCGGTAAAATCATTGATTCGGTTTACGTGTGTTTGTAAGCATTATTGGCACTCTATCATCACATGCCCTCAATTCGCAAGCAAACATTTCGCTACTCGTATCAGCTCAACTGATCGTAAATGCGACTTTCTTTTAGCTGTTTCTACTCTAGTATGTTCCATTTCCATTTTCTCTTACGAAAACCTCGTCTTTAAAACACTTTGAATAATGTAGATGACTTGATTCATGGACTTAGACTCCAGCTAGTTTTGTGGCTCAGGCGTTGCCCCGGGATGCATTTGACAAAAGTTGGTGTACTTGTTTGAATGTTGTACAATGGTAGTTATTTGTGTTTTATACTATTTAAAATTTGTACAAAAACTAGCTTATATTAGACGATTTTATTTGGTAAGACTATTAAAAATTTTCAAGCTCATATATACCAAGAAATAGAGCTTTGCGCTGAATATCAAAGCGACTCAAACATAACTTTACAATGTAGCTTTCCCCCAATTTGTGATGGTGTCCATATTCGTGTTGGAGTGTCGAGGACACAACACAAGTATATGAGGAGCAATGAAGATTTCTTAGTAACATAGCTTTTGTTCACTAAGAACAATAAAACACTTGTATAATTAAGAACCATGCATAATTGTGTACGTATATACATACTATGTTTGATTTGCTTCAATTCCTCTGATATTTTGATGTAGTTCTTAACTCAGGGTGTGATGTATTTCGGCGACAAGATTGTTGTAGTTCTTAACTCAGGATGTATTTCTGACAACTCGTCTACTTGTACTGTTAAGGGATAGAAAAAGGGTGATTTGATATTTTAGAGTTTCCATCACGAGATTGCCAAAAGAAAACTCGGATTGTCTTCTTGGACATACCATTTCTCATTGGTACAATTTTCTCCCATTACTTTACTGAAGTTGTTGTGCTTTGTTTGTTAAATAAAATTTGAAAAAACTCCTCATGAATAATCATTACTGTATTACTTGGTTTATACTAAATTCATGTTACGGAGTATTTGTTTATAATGCTTATAATAATTGAATTGTGGCTAGATTTAAAGCTTTGCCGCCCATAATAGACCTTAGAATTGTATAAGAGCACACACTTCGGCCCTGAGAACAACAAATAAGTGTCTCCATCAGCATTATAGAAGGCCCAGTTGTCCATTGATATGTGGATACAAATCTTACTTCCATAATTAAAGAGTAAAGTTCATTTAGCCTAGCCAGTAGCCTATTCCTTAATCTTCCTTAATTAACAACTTTTCCAATCTCACAACCATTAAACCATATATATGTGCTTTAATAATGGCAAGGCGAAGACGATTTATCACTTCGAAATCTCGCTCAGTCAACTCATTTAAAATTGTAAAACGAAATAATATATAAGGGAAAATTGCCCTAAAGATACAAATCTTAGCCACTAAAACGTAATTAAAAATATCATTTGATGTGCGGGCAACTCATTATAGTAATGAAATTAATTTGATTGTTTATTGCTTGCATGCATGCCATAATGTCATATACAAGTATGAATCTTACCATAAGATAGTGAAATTGCATGGCAAGGTACAAAACTTTACAAAATTATAAACATTTCACTTAGTTTTGAATTCGATAGCAGCAAAGTGATGGTATTAGTGGTAGGTTCATGAGGCACATGGGTGGTGGACTTTGATCTTTGTCAGCTAGCTTGATTTTTATGGCGCTACGTAAGTACATACTCAGATCAAAACTTTTAAGTTGTTACTTGTTACGACGGTCCTTTGATGTACTAGAATTGGTATACTCATTGTGGGTCACGGGTCACCCCACCCAATTTTTCGCTCGTGTAGCCAAACTCCACATTTGGATCCACCACTGCTCTAAATATCAAGTCCCCATCAATTCTAACCATTATCTACAAGTCATAATAAGTGCTACATCCATACTATATAAATTACAACGATTTGATATAAATTAAAGATAGAAAATATCAAATTGTTGTGAGATGTAATACTACTATGAATAGTTGGATCAGGAGTATATCGACAATAAGGTGGATCTCAATCCAAGGCCATTATCAATTATCAATTTTTTTTATAAGAAATGATTACATTAAACACTTAATTTTAATCACTCTACTAAGACATCATTGGTAGTCACTTTTTAGCCCGTTATCAATTGGTAAATTGTATATTTCAATTCTATAATTAAGTCTTGAAGTATCTTTTTATACAACACCTATTTCATATTGTATGCAAGTGTGCAACACTTAAAAAAATTTTATATTTTACTAATAATACTAAATGTAGTATATACTTATATACTTGTATTTGTGGTTTAATTTGTAATTTTATATATTTTTTGTTCAACGTAAAAAAAATACTCATCCTTTTGAACCCATTTCAAAAATAACTATTGAGTAAAATATGGAGTACTCCTCCTGATTAGGGCTTGTTTAGTTCAGCTGAAAACTGCTGAACTGAACTGAACTGAGCTGAACTGAACTGATTGGAGCTGAACTGAACTGAAAGTTTTTTATGAAGGATTAATGAGTAGCAAAATAAGAGAAGAGCTGAGCTGAATTGAACTGAACTGATGAATTGAACTGAATTAATTTTAAGATGAAGTAAACAGGCCCTTATTCAACGATTAAAAGTGCTATTATAGGAAAAAGCTAAGTCAATTACAGAGTAATTCGTGTAATTACTAGTAATTACTCCCCATAATTTTGAACCCTTTTTAAAATAAGTAAATGCTCTAAATAATTTTTACAATTGCGAATTGAATTTGAATACGAAATACTAATCATGTTTTGAAAGCTCAGAACTGATAAAAATAATTTCTTTATTATTTTTTAAACCGAATATGAAAGAAAAATGGCATATAAGCCCTTAGATCCCTATAAGAATTTGACTTTTCATTTAAACATGCAAGTCAATTAACAATAATTAATTATTAGACGATGAATAAATTGGTGTATAATTGTTAGACACATACTAGTGGTTGTAATAACTCTTAGACACACTACGTACTGTCAATTGTGCATTGAACATTGTATTATAAGATCTAATAAAACTATTGAATAGTTTTATTTTTACACTATCAAATCTCAAATGAGTGTGAGACACAAATAAAAACTAAAATAATACAACCATTTTTATTTTATTTTTGCTTTTCTTTTTCTGAAAACAGAATATTCTATAGAGCATTCATCGTAATTAAGTCCTCAAGCACTGGATGCAACTAACTTGTTAAGTCATGAGTAGTGACCCTACCTTGCAAACTATATATCAATAATGTTTTAAAATTGAAATACATCCAGTGTAAATTAATTATTTGTATAAAATTAAATTATATTTAATAAACAAATTAATAGTTATTTTATGATAAAAAAAATGTATAAGAACTTTTATATTTGATATACGTACGTAAATTATTCCTATAATTATCTCAAAATTTTGATATACATTAATACATAACAATACTATTCACTTTGAAAAAAATTGAGAATTTTGTGTCATGATCACTTTTAGGCCTTTTCACCAAATATTTTATAATTAAATTTGTTAAAAACATATAAAACACATAACTAATACATATTATGAGGTTCATTTCAAATTTACAATGTGAATAAATTTTGAATAAAATAACTTGTTGTAAAATTTATTCAAAAAAAAAAA
>PYUH01000238.1:1213703-1259065 GCA_016808085.1 Suaeda aralocaspica | reverse complement strand
TCAAAAAAAAAAAAGTGAATAAATTTTACAACAAGTTATTTTTCCAAATATTTTGAGTGCTTTAAGATGTTGAGATTCTAGCATTAATGTGCGAGTAGCATTTGAGTATGTATATAAAAAGTCTTTTAAATTCATTGAAATTTATCTAAACTTATTTGTAAAATGTAGATCGATTGATCAATTATTTTATAATTGTAACCACTACCTTTTAAAAACTAGATACGTGTACTACAGCCTAAAGTATTTTCGTCTTTAATAATATAAGAATATATAAAGTGCTCCGTAAAATTATATTTATTTGGGTTTTTATTAAAAAAAAGCCCTAGTAGGGGCATTATTTGGTGATTCCACGTGCAATATTGCCTTGCTTTAGAACACTTCGTCCCAGCTATTCCCCTCTTGTGTACGGTAATGTTAGAATTCTTCATTTCATTGGTATCTCCTTTTTAATTTAATTCAATTTTTCTTTATTTATTTGGTAAGGCTATTATGGACTAATTAAATTAATAAATTTAATAAAATTTTAAAGTCGTTGATAGTACTCATCCAATAAGACGATTTTATCGGAGACTTATTTATTAAAATCTGAATTACTTATATTATTTTAGATTAAATACACAACATACATAATGGAAAACATATAGTGGGACTCGCACACTGTTTCTTATCCGGAAAAATTATTCCATTAATTTTTTATTAATTTTTTTAATCTTGACAATGATAGCACTGCACTGACCCAAAATTATTGGGTATCACGTGTACGGACCTACACACTGGTTAACCCGTTTTATGGATTTGGCCTCTTATTTGGGTCCGTTTGTATTCACTGGTCCTTCAGTTTTTGGGGACCTTTTAATTGTCACGATCTCACTTGCGACTTTAGGAGTTGCGAGTTGCGACCTTGGTAAGCAGTCAAATGCGACACCTAAAAATGGTTAATTTGGGATGGTTTCGTGGTTTTAGAGGCCGAGAAGACCTATATATACCCGTTGTTTAACTTAAGTTTTGTACTCCTTACATTCTTTGATATATTTTGAATTATGACATTATTTATGAGATCGAAAAATCTTTTAAATTACTTTCAAATATAAAACATAATATAGTTATTTGGAGTCTTGTTCAATTCTTCTCAATGACTACGTTATAAATATTCATTTAATTATTATATAATTTTTATATACACACAACAAAAGATCATATTTAAAGGACAAAGAAGTGCATTGAGATATGTGCAGGTCAAAATGTACCGAACAAATAGAAATGGAGAAAGTATGTTTCATACTAAATGTTGCTACTTAATTAAACTTAAACACCTAGTAACTTGCAGTGATTCATTCATCAAGTCTTGGAGACAAAGTATTTTTTTTTATCTATACAAATGTTGTAAAGACGATTGATATAATGATACGTACTACATGAATTTATTAGTATGAATTGAGTTTTGCATTCTTGAAAAAAAAAATGTTGGTGATAATCATGAAATTAAAAGGGTTATAATTAACTTATAAGAATCATTTTGAGTGAAAAGACATACATGCATAACTTTCTCTTGAAGAATGGAAGCTAAGAGGGTTGAAATTGTGTTGCCGTATGAACGATATCATAGTCATAGTAAATGGCAAATAGCCTTAGTTGTAAGCATACAATGGAATGCACATGCAATTGATGCAAATCCTTAAGTTTTCGTACTATTGCAACCTTACATTTATATATGTTGTTTTTATTTTTATTTTTATTTTTATAAGATCATAGGCAATGTCAGTTGATAATGATCATCTAAAGGGCCCTCAACATTATGCTAATGTTCCGCAATCCTCATCGAAACAAGAGGGGCCAAAGAAATTATATCATAATATATCTACTACATCTCAAAAGATCTTTACAAAAGTTAAAAATTATTATTGTTTTTCTAATATGTTTCGCTTTATAAATAGAGGAGATCATCAATAGTTCAATCCGATTTTAATGTTGAATTAGGTTTAATTGAAATGTATGTATATCATACTGTTGTAAAGATCTACTATGTACATAGAGTTAATTAACACATATCATTGGTTTCTCTTAGGGTGGCCGCTTTAGCTTATAGAGGATATGACCTAATTAACAATTCGCTTCATATCTCAATTCGGATAGGGCTAATAGAAGTATAAACCAAGGTTACAACTAGCTAATTATTACTTAATTAGTCAATTATCAAGTATAAAATTGTGGCAAATATAGGTCTATCAAACGATAGTCTTTTTGTTAAAGAATCACGCATTTTCTTCATTTATAAAAGATAACAGTTATTCAGATTGCAATAAGATTACTGTAAACCAGATCATCCGATACAAAATAATCAATTAGAGCGAGATTAAGCCCTTGACAATCTTTACAAATTAAAGCATGCTTTTCAAGATGCTAAACCAAGGAGCAAGAGGTATTTTTCAATATGTGAGGTGACATCATAATTAATTTAAAGAAGGTAATTTGTTAAAACATAAAACAAGCAAACTAAACCAAAAGTCCGACAACAACTTCTTAATGCAGCACTTAAAACATCTCTCATTTGATACCAACTAAATAAGAAAACAATTTAAAAGGTACATGAAAGCTTGCATATATATAATTAATTACCATTAACTCTCCCCTAATCATTGTTAATGTCTCCAAAGTACGGCTGTAATTATCAATTAAATTAAAATCAACATTAGTTCAAGCATAGCATGCATGAGATATTAAGATATGTGGAAGCTACCTAGAAGCATATAATTTAATTAAAGTGATATAGACTAACAATATAGTATGTGTTATATATAGGACACCATGTGAGTTTGATTTAGAGCCAAAGCAAACATACATTGGTGGGGGCTTTAATTTTTCAACAATGCACATGGGATGATAGCCATTGATTCTTATATACTTGTATAACTATTATTATTCAATTCTCTCCTTTTAATTTCTCTCATGATCACAGCTCACTTATTATTCATTTATTTTTTTTATAATTTTAATTATTTACATTTTTTTTTTTACGATAATGATAGGGGACTAACTGGAATCATTCAATCTAGATTGTCCGACACACACATTTGGGTGGGGAGGAAAGGAATCCTTCCAAATGTGTGCAATGAGACTCAAACCTAAGTGTCACCCCTGGAATTCGAGTATAAGAAGTCAATTCTTTTCGGTATCCTACGACTTTGAATCCTTAATTATTAGGAAATTAAAAAAGGTTTAGATAAGGTCTAATAAAAACTAACAAGTTCAGACAAGCATCAATTTTGATGGGTAGTATATGAGATACATGCATATTCAAATGGTACATGAATACATATATGACTCTCAAAGTCTCAAAGTAATTTATATTATCATATTTATATGTTAGATGCAAATTTTGTATGCAATTGTTAGAAACTATCCTAGCTTAGCTAGGTATATCCCATATAGTAATAAGATTAATAATGCATGTTTAAATTGACTATCTCACGAAATAATTTCAGCAATTAAGTTGAACAGTTTGGCCCCATACTTGATGAATGAACAATATATTCCTATGGATTGATTCTACTGTATTATCAAAGGATATGTTCTTATGTAGTAGCACTAATTGTATGAGGTAAAGATATATGCTTGCACATATGTGCAATATGCTTTCTATCTTGGGATTACATACTCCATCCATTTTACTTTATTCTTTATGTTTTGAGTATTATTACTATTCACTCATCACATTTTGACTATTGTTTGTAATTGAGGAATTTCCAACAACTTACAGTGAGATGCTAGTTAAACAACTCACAATGGATTTTTTGTAATTTCACATTGTATTAAAATGGTATCAATACATATATGTATTCAAATACCTATACAAATACAAATTATATACATACTTCTACCAACCACCACAACACTACCACTACCACCACCACAACCACCCACCCGCACTCCCGCACATAGCCACCAAACCACCACCAGCCAGCCACACCCACAACTTTGGACCACAACCCACCACAAACCACACCCAACCGCGGGTCCGGCCACAACCATAACCCACCAAAACCCCAAATCGACCACGTCCACCGCAAAATTCAAACCCCAAACCCACGACCACGACCACCGTCCAATCGAATTTTAAACCCCAAGACCACGACCACCTTCCAATTGAAATTCAAACCCCACAAACCACACCACCGACGCACGCACGATAAACCCCATGAACCACGCATGACCACGGCGGTATATAACAAAGAATAGAACAAAGGTGGATTTGACACCCAATCGAAACCCATTTGACACCCAAAACCCTTTTAACACCCAATCGAAACCCAAAACGAACCCAAATTGAAATCCTAATTGTTGTAGATTTGGGTTTGTAGTTGTATTTCGAAATCCTAATCGAAATCAAAATCGATTGAATTGGTGGTTATGGGGGGTGGTGTGCGAAAGGCGGTGGGCTGTAGCTGTGCAAGTAGGTGCGGTAGGGGGCAGCCATGAAGGTGGGTGGTGGTGGTTGAATTGGTAAGATGAGGTAGTGGGTTTTTGTATCTCTACATGTATGTCTTTTGTAGGTATATATGTATAATTATGTATATATACATGTATATACGTATATTAACCTCAAAATTGCATTTATTTACAATTTTGACATGTGAGATGCTTACTGTGAGTTGTTGGTAATTCCTCTTTGTAATTTATATGTAGGAAAAAACAAATTTATAATAAGGTCTTTTTTGATTCGTCTTGATTTATCCTATTGGAATATTAATTTTTTTTATAATTTTTACAAATACAAAATTAGAATTATAAACATTATAAAATTCATATTAATACACGTGTATAAATGAAACGTAAGAAAGTACATAATTTGTAGAGCCAAATTAAAGCCATGTGAAATGTGAACAAAAGAACATTTAGGAACCTTACTCACTTTTGCATACATGACTTTTTGGTGAAATGTGAAATTATAGGCGGATTTTGTGTGGTGATATGATAGAATATTGAAAAAGGTATGTGTAATAGTCTAAAGAAAAAAACATTCTATGTTCATGTCATGAGGTGTGACATAATTCCAAAATAAATTTCTACTTTTACATAATTCTATTTTAATGAGTTGAAATGAGATAGAGAAAACAATTTCATGCTAGATAATTATCCACTTCAAAGAATTGGTCAAAATACGAGTACTAATTTAAGAGTTATTTGTGCGAAAATTTCCATTTTGATGACTCAGGGGTATGAAATAGCATACCGATCCGATGTAAGAATCTATAAGCACATGCAATTAATATACTTAACTCATCACAAGGAGTGTCCATCGACTAATTCTAATATAATTTGATGTTTGGCACTTCTATTTTTCCGATACTTATTTTAGTGAGAGTATAAAAATGAAAATTTACGATGGCTAACTTAAACATAACTACATATGTCTGTTACATTAAACCATTAAGTATAAGTGTACACATATAACTAACTTTTTGTGTGACTTTGTTGTGAGTTCAAGTTCTTTTTATCACAAATGATGAATGAAGAAAGTCGAAAAATAAATTGTTGGCAAGTTTAGTAATCTTTTGGATATGTATTTCCGCATTCTTTTCCATGTCACGTGATCGATAGTGATCAATGTTACCATTTATGTGAAAGGAAGAGGGGTGTAGAAATATTTTAGGGAATTCAGAAATCACCACCCTAATCTTCTGCATAATAGACAAAAGCGTCCTTGATTGTCCAATGTTTTATCTGCTTTAGAATGAAAGACTAATGATTGATTATAAAATAATGATCAACACTGAATCCTAGGGTAAAGAAGGCAGAGCATGCAACATAATTAACCAGGGCTGCATGGGTAGGCACACAAAGGATTCTTACGAATATTTTCCTAGATATTGATATCAAGATAATTAATTAAGGTAGCTATTTTTGATTGATAATTAAGGTAGCTGTTGTAGCTAGCTAGGGCAATTAGTTGTAAATTGATTACTTTAATTTATTTGAGTAACTATTTACATTGCATAATTTGACTGCGGGTTTTTACTATAGTAAATTTTTAGAGCAATGTATGGCCAATCACATGATGTGATTACTCAATTTTATTCATAAGAAAAAAGAAATTCTCATTTACATGTCATTAGAGAAAACTTAGCTTTTTACTAATACGTAGCAAATGTAATTGCATTTATTCCTCATCAAAATAACTTCCCCTTTATCCTAAACGAACAATCCAATATCCTATTAAATTCACATACCCCTCATGACTCATACTCAATTATAAATTATATACTCCTTAAATTAAATAAGTGATCACAAATTACCTATTTAATTTTTACCAAAAAACCTACGAAGTATTAAAATTTCTCTACTCCTATATTACTCGCAACATTGCTACATATACTTTTATGGGATGTTCTAATACAACTCTTAGTAATATACAGAGTACAAAGTACATGTATAAAGAAAAACCTTTTTAATAGCAATCTTTAAAGGAAGAAGAGAGTAATTGCTCGAAATCACATGCCCAAAAACCATACAAAAAGGATGGCTTGTTGTACCTAATCAAGCTTCCCATCCAAATTTTAACTACAATGCACTTGGAGGTTAAGTTCCATATCCCACCATGCCCAAGTCGGGGTCATTGATGATTGGCTCACGATTTGTTGGCCTTCTTATAAAATGGGATAACTCTATATGCAAGTGAAATTAACAAATCATAACAATTTATTGCATTTTGTGAATTTGTGGTATAGACACCACGCTAGTGTAAAACCCAATTCTTTTGGTTATTTTCAACTTTTCGTTTCATTTCAATTCAACTTTAAATAAAATACAAAATTTAATTTAGTTAATTTCAATTCATCTCAATTTAGACTTCCCGTAAAAAAAAAAAAAATTCCACCTAAAAGAACAATCTTTTAGAAACTGAGAAAATAACAGGACTAGGTCACCATCAGCACGTACGTCCGTGGTGGGCCGGTGGCTGAATCTCTCTATCAGTCATTCTCTCTCATGCATCTACCTGCTAGAGAAGAAGAGAAGAGTTTAATGAAAGGGATTAAGGGAATATGTAAGAAGAGCGTAGTGGAGACTTTCCAGTAAAATATACCGCTGAGTCTCCCAACCTCTTCAATTTTTTTCCCAGCCTGTTGCTAGCTGTTTCTTAATCCCTCCCCCATGTGACCCACCTCCTTTCCTACTAAATCCCTTTTTTTTTTTCCTATGTAACATCCTCCAATAATTCTATTAACAATCTACTCTCTATTTACCTCACCGAATACAAATGCTCTTATTGGAAGACTCATTCATTATAAATTAGGTGTGAAACATGAGTGGGATCAAGATGTAGTTGGAGCTAAGCTTCGATGAACCAAAAAAAATATCTATCTGCTAATTTTGGTTTAATATGTATATAAGAACTTGGGTATCCTATTATTATTATTAGGAATAGTTATGACTTTTTACTAATAATATTTATCTTAGTTCAATTTAGTACTTTAAATGTAGAGAAACTAATTTAAACCTTACTTAATCTTTATGTGTAAGACCTATTCTTTTCAGCGTGTTTTCAATTCAGTATATTTTAGTGATTTCGGTGTAAGTAACTCAACATATTATATTCATTTAATTTTCATTCAATTTAGTTCAGCCCATTTTAAAGCATGATTCACAAGTTAATAGTGCAAAAGCAGAATATAGATAGGGGAGTGAGAAGTTATAAGAACATGTCACCATACAGTAAATTATATTCTAAAAGATCGAGTAAATAGCTTTAATTGTACCATACACAATATACAACCAAGAGACCTAATTATTATACAATGTACTATCTTAATTAGTTTTCAATTAGTTGCAACAAATAAATATTTTATATTTCAAAAAATAATACTCAACTGTTACGAATAATAAAAAACGGGTGTATTAAATAGACCATTTTATCTAGCCTACAAAAAAAATCCCCCGACACATGTTCAGAAACATAGTGGTATCATATTGTATATTTATATAATATATCCAAAAATAAAATAGAAATGAAATTGTTATAGTAGAGCATGTTACAATCTCCACACAGTATCAAGAGAGAGAAAGAAAATCTATATACTCCACATTACAAAAGAAAGAAAGAAAGAAGAGAAAAGAGAGACAGCTTAGGGTAGAGCTTATTATGATGTCTTTTGGAGATCCACTTTAATATATATTACTATATCATCTTATCCTCCTCTTCTTTCTCCATCAAAACCTTTCCTTCAAAATTTTAAGCCCTTTTTATTACTTAGGTATTCTATTGTATTGTATAACACTCTTCATTTCATAATTTGATCAAAGTTTTTCAGTTTTAGTTGTTATACTTGAATTGCACACACAAAAAATATATTCCAACTACCAACCTAAGAAGTTGTACTGTACAAAAAATTCTACACTTTTTATTGTTATTGTTGTTTTTTAAGAATGGCACAATTGCCTCCTAAGATCCCATGTATCCCTCCACAAAATTGGCCTCCTACATTCCAAAGAATGCCTTCATTAACCAACAATGTACCACAACAACAACAACAACAACCACCACCGTGTTCGGGGAACTCGACACCCCCATCCTGGGTGGACGAGTTCCTCGACTTCACCTCGACGAGGCGTGGCACCCACAGACGATCGGTGAGTGACTCGATCGCCTTTCTTGAGGGGCCACACCTCGTCGAGGAGTGTCGTAACTCTGGAGGTGGCGGCCGTGGCGGCAGCGGTTTTGATAGGCTAGATGATGAGCAGCTAATGTCAATGTTCTCTGATGACATAGCTGCAGGGATTGTGGGGGCCCCTTCATCACCTTCTGATCAAAATTCAAACAATGATGAAAATGAAAATAAAGCTATGTCAACTGACAACAACAACAACAATAATAATAATAATAATAATAACACTCACTCTAATGTGAATAATGATGACCAAAATCAGGTTATACAATGCTTCCCTAAGAGTGAGCCTGGTGAAGTTGAAAGCGCGTGCAACAACAACACTACTACCACTACTACTTCTGACAATAATAACAACCAAATCTCTGCTGCTCCTTCTGATGATGGTACTCAGCTTTCTGGTGGTGATAATAATATGATTGATCCTAAACGTGTCAAGAGGTAATTCATTCACTCATTCCCTTCAATTTTTTGTTACAAAATCGACTATTGAAGTCATAACATTATGTTAACATGTCGTGTTTGTGTCAAGTTTTGCTCAATAAGCATAATTCAGTAAACTAATCGTGTTTGTGTTTGATGTCTTAGACGAATCATATTTGGTTACGCTTAGTGTTAGTAAATAGTAATTCAGGTCATAAATAGGTCGAGTTTGTGCTTCATATTGTGAATGAGTAGTCTTTGATTGATTAGGATTAATGCTAGTAATACAAGTAAACATGTCGAGTTTGTGTTAGGTGTCACGTACGATAGTAATTCAAGTAAAAATTTAAAAATGAATCAAAACAAGTATGTTAAATTTAGATTGATTGGGTTGGTGTCGTGGTGTCTAGTCGAGGATTTGGAAATGTTGTTGTATTCATTCCATAATTCATGTTATTAATTTTCATGATTAGATCTAAATTTATGGATTTATAATATACACTTGATTAATTATTTTATGTTTTTTTGAAATTTAAGTAGAATTTTGGCGAATCGACAATCGGCACAAAGATCAAGGGTGAGGAAATTGCAATACATATCGGAGCTAGAGAGGAGTGTAACTACATTACAGGTATGTTCGTACGAATCAGTATCATTACGTGCATGACCAAATTATAACCAATAATAATTATTAGAGTGAGATTACTAATTAATACTCCGTAATTAGTAATTATTATGGAGTACTTTGTATCATGAATTCTATATCATTAATTGGTATTTTAACGCGTATTTTCCTTCATTTATGTATTCGAATATAATTGAATAAATTTTTCGTTATTTATTTTTTTTTTTTTTTTTTTTTTTTTTNCCAAGAGACCTAATTATTATACAATGTACTATCTTAATTAGTTTTCAATTAGTTGCAACAAATAAATATTTTATATTTCAAAAAATAATACTCAACTGTTACGAATAATAAAAAACGGGTGTATTAAATAGACCATTTTATCTAGCCTACAAAAAAAATCCCCCGACACATGTTCAGAAACATAGTGGTATCATATTGTATATTTATATAATATATCCAAAAATAAAATAGAAATGAAATTGTTATAGTAGAGCATGTTACAATCTCCACACAGTATCAAGAGAGAGAAAGAAAATCTATATACTCCACATTACAAAAGAAAGAAAGAAAGAAGAGAAAAGAGAGACAGCTTAGGGTAGAGCTTATTATGATGTCTTTTGGAGATCCACTTTAATATATATTACTATATCATCTTATCCTCCTCTTCTTTCTCCATCAAAACCTTTCCTTCAAAATTTTAAGCCCTTTTTATTACTTAGGTATTCTATTGTATTGTATAACACTCTTCATTTCATAATTTGATCAAAGTTTTTCAGTTTTAGTTGTTATACTTGAATTGCACACACAAAAAATATATTCCAACTACCAACCTAAGAAGTTGTACTGTACAAAAAATTCTACACTTTTTATTGTTATTGTTGTTTTTTAAGAATGGCACAATTGCCTCCTAAGATCCCATGTATCCCTCCACAAAATTGGCCTCCTACATTCCAAAGAATGCCTTCATTAACCAACAATGTACCACAACAACAACAACAACAACCACCACCGTGTTCGGGGAACTCGACACCCCCATCCTGGGTGGACGAGTTCCTCGACTTCACCTCGACGAGGCGTGGCACCCACAGACGATCGGTGAGTGACTCGATCGCCTTTCTTGAGGGGCCACACCTCGTCGAGGAGTGTCGTAACTCTGGAGGTGGCGGCCGTGGCGGCAGCGGTTTTGATAGGCTAGATGATGAGCAGCTAATGTCAATGTTCTCTGATGACATAGCTGCAGGGATTGTGGGGGCCCCTTCATCACCTTCTGATCAAAATTCAAACAATGATGAAAATGAAAATAAAGCTATGTCAACTGACAACAACAACAACAATAATAATAATAATAATAATAACACTCACTCTAATGTGAATAATGATGACCAAAATCAGGTTATACAATGCTTCCCTAAGAGTGAGCCTGGTGAAGTTGAAAGCGCGTGCAACAACAACACTACTACCACTACTACTTCTGACAATAATAACAACCAAATCTCTGCTGCTCCTTCTGATGATGGTACTCAGCTTTCTGGTGGTGATAATAATATGATTGATCCTAAACGTGTCAAGAGGTAATTCATTCACTCATTCCCTTCAATTTTTTGTTACAAAATCGACTATTGAAGTCATAACATTATGTTAACATGTCGTGTTTGTGTCAAGTTTTGCTCAATAAGCATAATTCAGTAAACTAATCGTGTTTGTGTTTGATGTCTTAGACGAATCATATTTGGTTACGCTTAGTGTTAGTAAATAGTAATTCAGGTCATAAATAGGTCGAGTTTGTGCTTCATATTGTGAATGAGTAGTCTTTGATTGATTAGGATTAATGCTAGTAATACAAGTAAACATGTCGAGTTTGTGTTAGGTGTCACGTACGATAGTAATTCAAGTAAAAATTTAAAAATGAATCAAAACAAGTATGTTAAATTTAGATTGATTGGGTTGGTGTCGTGGTGTCTAGTCGAGGATTTGGAAATGTTGTTGTATTCATTCCATAATTCATGTTATTAATTTTCATGATTAGATCTAAATTTATGGATTTATAATATACACTTGATTAATTATTTTATGTTTTTTTGAAATTTAAGTAGAATTTTGGCGAATCGACAATCGGCACAAAGATCAAGGGTGAGGAAATTGCAATACATATCGGAGCTAGAGAGGAGTGTAACTACATTACAGGTATGTTCGTACGAATCAGTATCATTACGTGCATGACCAAATTATAACCAATAATAATTATTAGAGTGAGATTACTAATTAATACTCCGTAATTAGTAATTATTATGGAGTACTTTGTATCATGAATTCTATATCATTAATTGGTATTTTAACGCGTATTTTCCTTCATTTATGTATTCGAATATAATTGAATAAATTTTTCGTTATTTATTTTTTTTTTTTTTTTTTTGTATATTGAAGACGGAGGTATCAGCATTGTCACCAAGGGTAGCATTTTTGGACCACCAAAGGTTGATTCTTAACGTGGACAATAGTGCTCTTAAGCAAAGGATTGCTGCATTGGCTCAAGATAAGATTTTCAAGGATGGTGAGTTTTTAATTTAATAATCACTAATTTAAGATTAAAATTTATTAATTATTATTCCTTGAACAAATCTCTATTACTTGAATTGATCAAGTTGATAACATGGAAAACACTGAATTGCACATGAATTAATATAAATTATGGATTACTATATGTCCTTTTAATACTACTTTTAATAATAAATCTAAAATATATATGTTGTTCAATAGTCAAGTTGTATGTGTAACTTGTGATTCTAATGAAGTGTACTACATATAAAACACAAAACATTTAATTGATCAACTTGTTCTTCTTTAATTTACCTACACATGCATGTTACCTATAATTGTAAGTCAATTTCACCATAAATTGAGACACATCAATCAATATTATTCATGTTTTTAAAAGGATGCCCAAAAAAAAGGTTTTGTATGTAGTTGAGAACATATAATTAACACGTTATGAATGGCCTTATATATGAAAGAGGACTATTTTTTTTCCACTATGATACAACCACAATTCCATAAAACTTGATTAAATTTACAAACTAACTTCTTCATATTACGGAGTAGTTTATTTGAAGCTAATTTTAGTTTGAGTTCGATATAATTCTCATGCTGAATATAAAAATGTCTGAAATATACACCAAGTTTTAATAGGATGAGAAAAATCCTCGTTCTCGAGTAAAATATTCGGCGAATTGAAATCTCAGAAGTTAAAGCAAAACCTAATTTGTATGATCATAGTGAAGATGCATATATGTTCGTTCGTTGTAGGCATATCTTTTTGGTGTAGTCTTTCTAAATTCTAATATTCGGAACTTTGTATCTCTCTCTTTTTCTTGAGCTGGATTTAGAAAAAAGCTCGCAAATCTCTTAAACACTTAAAATTCTCCACTTATTCTTTTTCTCAAGTCCAAATTTTCCACTAGTTTTTGTCAATCTAGACTTGTAGAATACTAAAGGAAATTATTTCACCTTGCATATTTCTGAAGATCTAACCCACAGCAAAAAAAAAAAAAACAAAATATTAACTATTAGTATGTTTTCACAATTGTGATACAAAGTAATGTTTAGCGATTCCCACAAAAAATTAAAAAAAAAAAGAGTAATTTTAGCGAAGACTTCATTTAATTAATATATTTTTAAACAATATTTAGACATGAACTATCTAAATAAGTTTTTTTATTATCTTTTTTTAAAAATTAATTTTTGTGGTTTATTTGTATGTTGAATACAAAAGGGGTAAAAAAAAGTTGCTCCGTATGTTCTTACGGTATAATGCGTCATTTTCGCTCCTATAAAATACGAGCTCATTACTATAGTTCTTTCTCTTTCAAAAAATGAAAAATTGATCTTATTCGAATGAGAGGAAAAGTTTTAGAAAGATGCAGACAAAGAAGCTTTAAATTTTGTAATTTTCTTCTTAAAATAGTTTTTACCTATGGTATTAGAACTTTAGAAGTGAGAAGTTTTGGTTTTGCTATTTCTGTTCTTCCTACATTAATATATTCCAAAAATATGTAATATAACAACAAAATAACGTTTCTAAATTACTCGATCGTAGCCTTTCTTCTTTTGACCTTAAACATGAACTTTTCATGCATGATGCATGCATAATTTATATTCAATTATGCTGATATATATTTAACACAATTAATGCATCCGCTTTTTTGAGTTATTTAAGATGATTAAACCACGCATACTCAAATGTAAAAATAATTTTCACATTTCTATGAATAATTTTCCGACACCAAGCCCTAGTTTTTGAAACTAGTTCTAACAAGTCACACACGGTAATGGGAATGTACTCATTACATTCAATATTATTTGACGACTTAATTAAGTACGTAATATGTACGAATGCACGTAATATGTAGGGTATTATCATTGCATAAACTAACATCATTTGTCCATAACCACGAATTATTATTAGCATTAGTGAATAATGATGCTAATTGAATAGCAATGAATGCATGATATCTTTTTTGGGAGAACTCCATAATATACATTATGAGCAACTTTATTCATCTTTCAGATCCAAAACAAACATATAATAATTACACCAAATTATTATATGAAAAGTAAAATGTTACATCTAAAAAAACACATAACATTAATTAAATGATTGATTTATCCGTACAGCTCACCAAGAGGCATTGAAGAAGGAAATAGAGAGGTTGCGATCGATTTATCAACAACAACAACATCAACAACAAAGCCTCAAGAAAATGAGCAACTCCAACAACAACAGCAACAATGTTGCTGCAAATGCCTCAGATCATAACATGGGATTTGCTGACAAAGAGCAACTTATGACTTAGATTTTTTTTTTTTTTTAATTTTTTAAATATCTGATTTAAAAAATAAAAATTAAAAAAAAGGAGAGAGAAAATGATAAGTAGTGGTGGTGGGATTAGCTAACCTGTGAATTCACATGACATGTTCCCTTCTTCAAACTTTTTTTTTTTTTAACAATTTGGGATTTTTATTATTATTATTTTTTTTTTTGGAAAAAAAATTAAATTATTTTTAGTCAATTAATTTTATTGGGGACCAAATGAAGTTGGAAGATTGGAGGATGGTACACTGACACGTGTCCATCTAGTATGAGGTAGAGAGCATTGTTTTAGATTACTCTCTTAGATTTTTTTATTGGGTGTATTTTGTATTTTTATATTTTGGGGTGATTTTATTTTATTTTTTAAAAAATTTATGGGTTATTTTTGTTATTCTTTTTAGTAAAAAAAAAATGGGGGTATTTATTATTTTTTTAGATGTGAATTTTTGGGAGGGTGCAAAAAGAGTGGGGGAGTTGTATTGGGATGTATGAAAGGGGAAAGGAAGTGTGAAGAGGGTGTCAGATTGACTAGAAGTGTTGTTCAATGTCTTATTGTGGTAGACTTCTTTTCATTTTGGGTTATAAATTTAATTATATGGTTGTAATAATGTTTTAGTATATCATTATTCTGTTTTTTTTTAGTTCTAATTATTATTGGTATGCAATGCAACTGTATAAAGGAGCTTCCATTTATGAAAAAACACCAAAAATATCTTCAAATTGTGAGCAGGTTATGCTTTTTTGTTTAATTGTTATGAAGTGTGAAGGTTTTTACTGGTCAATTAGGTATACCTTTTTTTAAGTTTATAAATCAATTCGAGATGACAGTTAGATTGAGCATTTTACCATGAAAGTAACATTGCATTTGCAATAAGAGATAACTCATTTGGTTAGAGATTCCATTTAACTAATTTTCGAAAATTATATAACCTATTTTACTATCTATGAAGTATTTGTAATTGTGACTCCTGGCGCCATTAAAAACATTGCAATAAGCTTCTAACCTCAATTGAGCTCAATAATCAATATTCTCTACATAAGAAGGGAAAAAATTATACGAAAGTACTATATTGATGATTTAATATAAATGCTAAAAAGGTTTGTGAAGATGGGCTCATGGATCACATGATTATTGATTAGTCTTTGGTGGTTTTCTTTTGCTTTCAATCTTTCATTAACAGATTGATTGATTACTCCGATCCAATATGCTGGGGGTCTAGTGGCCCTTCTAACAAAATAATGATGATCAACAAAATCCAATTAGCAATTACATATAGTTGAGAAGGAGGGAAACACACAATAAAAATAATGAGAAGTAAACAAAATCCGGTAGCCCTTCTAACCGATTTTACCTAATCTATCCTCCTTAACAATTACATATAGTTGAGAAGGAGGGAAACACACAATAAAAATACTATCTACCATAAGATGATCAACATTTGCAATCCAATTAGCAGCTCCATTTAATTTCCTTCATGGTGGATATGACCAATAGACGTAACACTGAAAGTTTGTGATTGTGACACTTATTTCTTGAACCAAACATTAATCTTCCAAGGTGGTTTGAATTGAATAGGCATTTGAAAGAATTAATAAAGACTAGTTGTTGTCGTCGTTCTCAAGCTAGATAAGTAAAACCCTCGGCCACTGCAAAGGTAAGACCTACCATTTGTAAGAGCACTAGTTTCAGCTAAAAGTGGAGAAGTGTTGCCTAAATTACAAGCACAAGCAACCAAACATATACAAGGAAATCACGAATAATGAAACTGGCTGACCTTAATCATGTAGTAGAGGAATCATCGAAATTGAGTTTAACTGTAGAAGCCAAATTCTTTTTAGAACTCAGTACCCTATTACCACTAAGGTTGGACGGTGGGCCGGCCCGTGCCAAGGCAGTCCAGAGGGTGGCTCATGCCATGTTGTGCTAGGCCACGAAATGGCAAACCATAGCCCATGACACAGCACGAATTATGGGCCTAGTGGGTCATGCCTGGTATTGCCTCAGGCCATTCGAGACTTTTATTTTAATATTTTTTTTTTATTATTATACTTAAGTATATATGTTAATTAATATATTTTTATATTTCTAATTCATTATTATTAGTTTATTAATTTGTTATGTAATTATTTTTATTTTTATTATTATTATTATAGTGTAAATATGCTCATTCTTTTGTTATCAAATTTCATTATTATTAGTTTATCACTAATTTAAACATAGTAAAATAGTTTAGTAATAAAAATAAATGAGCACATTTTTATAAATAATTATATTGTGGGTTGTGTCTTGGGCAGTGCTAAACAGGCCAAAGGCGGGCTCGTGCCAGATTCCTAATTTTATGTCCACAGCACGACCCACGGCCCACACATCGTTCACTAGGTCGTGCCGTGCCATGCCATCTCCAGACTTGGGTCGTGTCAGGCTGGGAGCGTGTCGTGCCCAGGCCACCCGCGGGCCAGCACGACCCATGTCCAACTTTAATTATCACCAACAACCACGCTCATTTCATGTCTAACTAAGTAACTATATTCGTAATTGTTTTGACACAAAAAATTTTAAGTGTTTAATATAAGATATACGGGCCTTTTCCCTCAAAAAAAAAAAAAAGATATACGGGCCTTTGGACCTACCCAAAAAACTATGGCCTTTTTTTATGGCATAGGCCTTCTTCTTGATAATATTTGGCACAAAAACAAAAATAAAGTCGCCTTTTCTTCTAACAAAACGTGAAATAAAATAACAAGTTAAGCTATCTATATGCTCACCCCCACAACTCCACTAAGTCACTAACAAAAGTTACATATTTCCAATCCTCCCTCACATAATACTCTCTTCTTCAGTTGATTCCAGTGTAGGCTCTTTCTTTGCTTTGCCTCTATTTCAGACATACTATCATCATAAAACATAAATACATTTATCATATCCTCCTACATACAAATTGTTACTAACCATGTCACCCGTTCACGGTGACGGATCGTTTCAAGGTATGTTCACTCTTCTCCGCTCATTATAGCATTAAAAAAGAAGTTGTAATAAGTTTTACTATCTCCGGTGTAATAAATAATTTATTAATTTTTTGTTGCAACTAAAATAACGGAGATAGTAATAAGCTATTTTTACTAAAGGGTAGAACAGTCAAATCAAAGATCAAAATGATCAAATATGGTCCGACCATAGGTTTCGGACCTATTTGATCATTTCTATGCTAAATTTCTCAATTGAAAAAACTTTATTTTGTTGTCAATGTATATTATTAATAATATTTGAGTACTCGTAATAAATTTGGGATTTTGTGGGGGACGATGCAGATGAGGTGACAGAGCATCTATTAGTTAACATTGAAGAAGGAGTTGATGTGAATGAAATTGACAACAAAGTTGATAAAATCAATAGTGGTTGTGCTGAAAAGAAATTCAAAATAAAGAATTTGAGGAAAGTATCAGATAAGGGAGTGTGCATATTAGATGGTGTGAACTTGGAGATACCCAAGGGCATGATCGTAGGGATCATAGGACCTAGTGGTAGTGGCAAATCAACGCTGCTTAGGGCGTTGAACAGGCTGTGGGAGCCTCCGGTCGACACGGTGTTTTTGGATGGCTGTGATGTTTGTGATCTTGACGTGCTCTCCGTTCGACGTCGTGTTGCCATGCTCTTCCAACTCCCTGCTCTCTTCCAAGGTAACAAAGCTGACCGAGAATATAAACTACTTTTGAGTCTTAACCATTAGTTTATAGTAAATTGTGATCGTTAATACGGAAATACTAGTATGTTTTGTTATGCATTTTATATTCGGTATTAGTTGCAAACAAAACAAAAGAAGGATGTGTAACGAAGTGAGCTGTGAGTAATGTGCACATAAGCTAAATTTGATATACAAAAAAGTAGTTGTGAGTTGTGACTAGTAATCAAAACCTAAATTGATTATTAAAGTGCAATTTATATTCTAATACAAGGAGAATAATTCATGGAAGTTGGAATAACAACCATTATTTCAATCTATGATTTCTCAATCAAGTAAAGTTGAAATAAAAAAAAAAAAAAATATCAAGCTATTTTGTTGTTAAGTTGCAAGTGTGGATTCAGTGTAAAGGTACCTAGCACACTATCACAACACTTTATACAGAGTACTCTGTATTATAGTAGTTTCTTTTGGCATTTCTACAATTGCAAATTTATGACTTTAGCTAATGAAGTACAAAATTGTTATGTTGATTAGAAGACAATATGTAAGTATACACCTATGTTAGTCTCTTGTACTAATTTGTCAATGTTTCGTATTTGCATTATGCTTCTTGTTATCATAATATATAGTTTAAACAAGTGCATATATGGAATGGATCTACTAAAGATTGAGCCTTCAGACATCGCTTGTATGAAATTGTTTTAGTAAGCTTGTGATTTGTGAATAAGAGCATCTTCAACGCTAGGTCTCAAGTCTGATCGAACCTAACCAAGATATAGAGGGCTAGAGGCAAGTTTTCGCTTTTACTCAATTGAAGTGACAAAATCATAAACTCGTAATGTAGAGAGGGTCGGAGAAACACTTACTAATCCACTATATTGCACAACGTTGTACAAAATTATACTGCACTTATTTTATTTGATGGTTCTTAGATAGTTAGATGATTCCTAACTCCTAGGGGATGGACCGATGAATTGCCAATAATACATGAGTTTAATAGAGTCTTAACTCTTAAGTTGATGGATTTCTGAAACATCATGTGTAAAAGGTCTTTAAGACAAGACTTAGGTGATGATCTTGCTCTAATTTCTATAGAAAGCTATGAAACAAAAGCAAGTATTATAGGGATAATTGATAGTCTTTGCAGTCGTCAAAGAGTATTGTGAAATCTTGAAATGAGACCGAACTAATGTGATAATGTTGGTATCACAGGAACAGTGGCAGATAATGTACGTTATGGACCGAAATTGAGAGGGGAGAAATTGAGTGATGAAGAGGTGCGAAGGTTGCTAAGTGTTTCTGATCTTGATGCCTCTTTCATCAATCAAAATGGCAACGAGCTATCTGTCGGACAACAACAACGAGTTGCACTTGCAAGAACCCTTGCCAATGAACCTGAGGTACTTACCCATTGTCAATG
Source organism: Suaeda aralocaspica (assembly GCA_016808085.1). Classification (NCBI taxonomy): domain Eukaryota; kingdom Viridiplantae; phylum Streptophyta; class Magnoliopsida; order Caryophyllales; family Amaranthaceae; genus Suaeda; species Suaeda aralocaspica. Next base: position 1,239,384 of record PYUH01000238.1, on the reverse strand, counting down.
ACTGGACTTGTATATTAGTAGTTATACAGTTAAAACTCCCTTTGTCCTGTAATGGTGTACTACTGTACTGATGCACAAAGGGAGATATATTATACGGAGTAGAAAATAAGGGTTATTCATTTAAAACGAGATATATTTTGTAACAAAGCGAACGATTTTTAGAGTCTAAAGTAGCAATTTCATTCTATGGTTGTTTATCCAATTATTTGGTTTCGAAACTGTGTAGGTTTTGCTACTAGATGAGCCAACAAGTGCCTTAGACCCTATATCGACTCAAAACATAGAGGAAGCCCTTGTGAAATTGAAGAAGACTCAAGGAATGACAGTGATCATGGTCTCTCATAGCATAAGGCAAGTGCAAAGAATTGCTGATATTGTTTGCCTCTTAGTAAATGGCTCGGTTGTCGAAGTTTTGCCTCCTAACCAACTTTCTGAAGCTAAGCATCCCATGGCTCAAAGGTTTCTTGAGCTCAGTAACTAACTTGCAACAACTACTAAGAAACACCCTTTAATTTGGAGGGAAATTTAATTCTTCCTCACAATGTAAAGGTTGTATAATATAATAAAGATTTTTGGAGCACAATTTTTCATTATATGTACTCTTTATATAGGAAAATTTAATGTTAACATTTTTGACTATGGTTGAAGTTAAGTTTTTGTTCAGATTAAGATGTACGTTATGATGAAAGCTACAAGCCTACAATAATTTGAAGCATCATTCATTATGTTATATAATCAACACATCGTTACATGAAAAATAACATCCTCATAAAGTCATAAAATAAAATTTTGATTACAATTTGCACACACACTTTAATAATGTTTACAATGTAATATTATTAGTTTATTGCTAATTTTGAAGTACAAGTATAGGTAGTTATTGCTAATACGTTGCAAATTTGCTATTCAAGGTATCTAAAAATAGCTTCTTCGAGATTCCATCAACCTAAAATTTAGAGATTGCCCGTTTTTTCCTCAATATCATTTCTTTTAACCGTGCATTGTTACAACAAAAATTAAAGTATAAGTATCATTCATTATGCTTATTATAGACGAGGGAAGGTTGTAGGGAAAATGGTAAGAGTTTTTACAATGACCATAATTTTTTGCCTTTTGGCGTTCCTTGGTATCAACCAAGGCTATGGTCAAGCTAATAGCGTAGCCAATTTCGAAATTCATGGTCGTGTTTATTGTGATCCATGTCGTATCAAATTTGAAACAAGACTCAGCTATCCCATTAATGGTGAGTATGATAGTGTTTACATTTTTTTTAATCTTATAAAAATCTTATATTGCTGAGTCATTTTGAATTATCTATCTTACAGATGTGAAGGTTCAGCTAGAATGCAAAAACATAGAAAATACGACGGTGACATTCAAGACACATGTAAAGACGCAACATGATGGGACCTATGTTATAGACGTCCCTGGCGATCATCAAGATGACTCATGTGAAGTATCCTTAAGGAAAAACAATAACCAAGAATGCGGTGAAGTCATGAATGATCAAGACAAGGATCGAGTTAGTTTAACTACTGAGTCTGGAGTATCAGGAAAGATTCGCTATGCTAATAATCTTGGATACATGACCAAAGATGTTAATCCTCAATGTTTCCATGTTTTTCAAGAATTAGCTATTGTCCCTTGAGATGTAGGCTCAAGGGAAAACTATCTCTTGCCTTTTCCCTAGACCTCTCCCTTTGAACACACTGCAAAATTCAAGAATGATTTTAAAGTTAATTTAATAATCCTTATTGTTAGGGTTGCATATGTTTTGTTGTGATTGTTATTGACTGATTATGATTGTTACTTGTTAGAATTGTTTAAGCTAATTAAGTGAATGAAATTCCACCAAAAGTTGGCGAAAAACTAAATGAAAAAAGTTAGAAATTTAATCAAAAAGGTGAAGCGAGATGGGAAATGACAACATTTTAAAGACAAAATTGATTTTAAAAATTAAACTAATATACTTTTTAATTCACTCTCACCACCACCATGGCACCACCACCAAACATAAAATATATATATAAAAAAAAATTAAAAAAAAAACGTGATTTTTGAAAATGTGCTCACCTCATCATTGAAGCTACATAAAACTATAAACAAGCATGTATTAGGTTGTTAATTGACTTTGGTCAAGGGGTACTTTGATTATATTGAGAAGGATTTTAAAGCTTTCCAAATAAGAGTTAATTATAAATAAATTAGGTTAGCTCACATTTGTTTAATCCACTACTTACCAGCATCAACTAATGTTAATCTCGTCATAATCATAATAAAAAAAGATAAAAAGTAAAAAGAATATATGATAATATGTTGTGCATTTTTGAGTTTTATAAATGTATGTATAGTCTAAAATGTGATTTGAGAAAAATTTTGTGAGTTTATATAGTTGAATAAAATACATAAAGTTACACGAGTGATATTTTTTCCTAAAAAGAAACATCAATGTAGTCACAATGTCATATTCACTCCTATTCAAGGTTCAATTATGGATTATTGGTTTTTAAACTTTTTTAATCTTCTCTTTTCATTTCATTTTCATTTCTCATTGAAGTGATGTGGATTTATGATTCATCAATTTGCTAAATAAGTTTTATCTACAATTGTGCGTTGAAGTTTAGCTTGATGGACACCCAAATCGAATCACATTTGATTATGTTGGACCTTCCAACAATTTTCAAATGTAAATCAATATGCTTAAACATTATTTACAATAAAAAAAAACACCCTACGTATTGTAGTAATGATAGGGGACGCTAGCTTTAGATTAAAGTTCTAAGTTTGCAGCAATGCACCCATCTTACATTGCTTGGACATCTAGAAAAGAGAGGATAAGGAATTATCCTGATGCAAATAATAAGGTTCAAAACTATATAACATGTATTTCTCGTCGAATTTTCGGACTACGCCATCCTCAAAAGGCACCCCATATACCATTTGCATTTATTTAGTCCAATAAATACAACAATAACAATTAACAATTAACAATAAATACAATAATTAGAGGGAATATTAGCTCTGTTCTTAGATCCTAATTTATGTTTATAAAAATAAGATAGAAAATACTCCCTCCATCTTTTTTTACTTGCTACATTGAATCAAAAACTGTGAGAGCTTTTTTAGTCCAATGTAGCAAGTAAAAAAAGACTGAGGGAGTAACAAATTAGGAAAAGAAACTAACAACGCGTAGAAATGAAGCAGGCCAAAACGAATAAATAAGCGAAATAAACCCCCCTTTAAAAAAAAAAGTCAAAACCTTTTAATTATAATTAAAAAGAGAAAATTATTTTTCCCCCAAAAAGAAAGAAACCACCAAACAAGGTCTTATTAGTAGCGAAAACAAAGATCAAACCTCATTCATTCATTTCTATACTGTAGCTCCATTTCATTTCATTTCATTATTATTATTTTTTTTTATTTTCTTCTTCAGTGAACCAACTTTCTCTCTCTAGATTCTCTGAATCACACTTTCTCTCTCTTCTAAACCTCTTCATCAATGGCGAACAGCAATTTACCTCGAAGAATCATCAAGGTTTTTTTCTTCGATCTTTTTAACTTTTAATTTACTTCAATTTCGATTTTTTTCGTTTTTTTTTTTTTGCGATTATTTCGTTTCGATTGTTTTTGCTAGGGTTTTTTTTTTTTTTTNACTTACCAGCATCAACTAATGTTAATCTCGTCATAATCATAATAAAAAAAGATAAAAAGTAAAAAGAATATATGATAATATGTTGTGCATTTTTGAGTTTTATAAATGTATGTATAGTCTAAAATGTGATTTGAGAAAAATTTTGTGAGTTTATATAGTTGAATAAAATACATAAAGTTACACGAGTGATATTTTTTCCTAAAAAGAAACATCAATGTAGTCACAATGTCATATTCACTCCTATTCAAGGTTCAATTATGGATTATTGGTTTTTAAACTTTTTTAATCTTCTCTTTTCATTTCATTTTCATTTCTCATTGAAGTGATGTGGATTTATGATTCATCAATTTGCTAAATAAGTTTTATCTACAATTGTGCGTTGAAGTTTAGCTTGATGGACACCCAAATCGAATCACATTTGATTATGTTGGACCTTCCAACAATTTTCAAATGTAAATCAATATGCTTAAACATTATTTACAATAAAAAAAAACACCCTACGTATTGTAGTAATGATAGGGGACGCTAGCTTTAGATTAAAGTTCTAAGTTTGCAGCAATGCACCCATCTTACATTGCTTGGACATCTAGAAAAGAGAGGATAAGGAATTATCCTGATGCAAATAATAAGGTTCAAAACTATATAACATGTATTTCTCGTCGAATTTTCGGACTACGCCATCCTCAAAAGGCACCCCATATACCATTTGCATTTATTTAGTCCAATAAATACAACAATAACAATTAACAATTAACAATAAATACAATAATTAGAGGGAATATTAGCTCTGTTCTTAGATCCTAATTTATGTTTATAAAAATAAGATAGAAAATACTCCCTCCATCTTTTTTTACTTGCTACATTGAATCAAAAACTGTGAGAGCTTTTTTAGTCCAATGTAGCAAGTAAAAAAAGACTGAGGGAGTAACAAATTAGGAAAAGAAACTAACAACGCGTAGAAATGAAGCAGGCCAAAACGAATAAATAAGCGAAATAAACCCCCCTTTAAAAAAAAAAGTCAAAACCTTTTAATTATAATTAAAAAGAGAAAATTATTTTTCCCCCAAAAAGAAAGAAACCACCAAACAAGGTCTTATTAGTAGCGAAAACAAAGATCAAACCTCATTCATTCATTTCTATACTGTAGCTCCATTTCATTTCATTTCATTATTATTATTTTTTTTTATTTTCTTCTTCAGTGAACCAACTTTCTCTCTCTAGATTCTCTGAATCACACTTTCTCTCTCTTCTAAACCTCTTCATCAATGGCGAACAGCAATTTACCTCGAAGAATCATCAAGGTTTTTTTCTTCGATCTTTTTAACTTTTAATTTACTTCAATTTCGATTTTTTTCGTTTTTTTTTTTTTGCGATTATTTCGTTTCGATTGTTTTTGCTAGGGTTTTTTTTTTTTTTTCAATTTCGATGAATGAATTATTAAACTGGTTGTTTTTCGATGAATTTGATTGAATTGAATTGAATTGAATTTTGCGCAGGAAACTCAACGTTTGCTTAGCGAACCAGGTATAAACCCTAATTAGTGTTTTTTTTTCTTATTTTTTTGTGTATGTGATGATTTGATTGGATATGTACTGAATTTCGAAGGTGATTATTGTTTTTAATTTGATTTTGTGATTTGATTGTAGCTCCTGGAATTAGTGCGTCGCCGTCGGAGGACAATATGCGGTACTTCAATGTTATGATTCTTGGACCTTCACAGTCTCCTTATGAAGGTATAAGCCATAGTCTAATGTCGTCTGTTTCGAAAGGATTTTTTTTTTTTCGAAATGATCATGATTTTATTGAGGTTCCTCTTTCTTTTGTTGTGAATTTATGATGATTACTGCCTTATAGATACAAGATTCTGTTGTGGTGTTATTAAGGAAATGAGTTTATTATGTGTACTATATATGGAAGTTCTTGGGGATGAGATTACGAGTGGTTGAAGTAGGGGTTAGGGAGCAAATTAGGAATGTAGTGTCGAATGTTCATTTGTTGGCTTCCAGCGTAATGCTTTGTTGGAGCTTCTTGCGTGATTCTAAATGCTTTTCTGTGGGATTGACAGAAGGAATTCCACTGATGGGTTGATTTTTAGACTAGGGGTTTGCTGGGTTGCCCTTGTCAATGCCTATTGACTTCTTAAGGAATCTTGGTTCTTTTATGTTTTCTATACGAGATGTCTTCTTCTTTCTTTATAGTGTATGTATATTGGACTAGTATCAATGTTTGTAGCTGGAAGGATCGTCAAAAAATCTATTTTATATACGGATATTATTTTTGGGTTCAAAACTACCTTTTATCAAATATATAGTTGTAAGAAGGTACTTTTTGCCGACTTACGTACCATTGACGTGATTTTTCAATTTACCCATTACATGCTTAATCAGAGTATGGTTGAGCATTTTAACAAGCTTCACCATAATTAAGTTAAATGGGTGACAAATTGCTGGAGAAACAAGTTAATGGTCCTTAATATGGCAAAGGGTTTCTCCTCGCAACGAAAATGTGATTAAAGGTTATTTCTTGTCACATGTTTAGGGTAGTGTTGGACCAAAAAAAGAGATATTATGAGATCCTTCTAACAAAGTTTCCATTTTGGTTGTAAGGGAAAATAGGGCTCATTTTGAGGCAGTTATTGTTTGTATTTGATATATGTACGCTATCCAGGGTTACCGTTAGTACTTAGTATCATCTTAGAATCTTAAAATTGAAGCTATAAATCACACATTGCTACCCAATGGCTGTATCAATGTTTCTCTAGCTCGTACTCTCTCCTGTTCAAACAAAGTATCAAATAGCCTTTTCATCTTCAAATTTAACTTTTGCCTGTGTTTCCCTTTCTCTTAATAATATTCTTTGTCTATCTTTAAATTTTCCTTTCAGTTAAGGGGTGTGCCAACTTTAGTATGCTGATGCTGCACACCACTTTTTTACCTATACCTACTTTTTATTGTGTCTAAATTCTTTACAGTGCAATTCGTGGCCAATTGTCCACTTGATGTTGTAATGTATGGACATGCTACTATGATGCATGGATTATAGCAACGATGTTCCTATGTAGTGCTAACCGATGTTGCCTTAACGTACTGGGGTTTACATTTTGTTGAAGTACCTGATTTTGTTACCCATCTAAAGTTTTGTAACATTTATTACGTGTAGGGGGAGTCTTTAAGTTGGAATTGTTTTTGCCCGAAGAATATCCAATGGCTGCTCCAAAGGTATGCCCATCTTATCTATATCATTCTATCTATTTTTGCTGGTTTGCCAATAAGGTTCAAGCTTGTCGCATACTTATGATATTTTTTCGCATTTATGGACCGAAAAGTACAAATATGAAGCTATCTCAAAATGCTATGAGGTGCTATGCTATAGTGTTAAAGTAAAATTTGAGAATTGCTAGTACTAGCCCACCTATTGATGGTTCTTTGATGTTTATATAAATTTTTATTTACCTTTATGAGAACAGTTGCCTTTACGATGAGGCAGATCTCTATCTTCGGATTCCGACCCCTATTTTTTTTCAAACCAGATGAAAAATAAACTTTTTCTAATGCTATTTCTAGAATGTTAATTGAAGGACAACACGCTTTTGCAAATAACAAGCTTAATTGAACAGAGTGAAGTGGACTTGAGGATATATATCTTAATGGAATGTGATATAATTTATTGTTATGAACATCCAAATTTTGCTTATTGAATGACTTTTCAAACTCCATTTTAATGAGATCAATGGCACAAAATTGCCTGCCTTTTTGTGCTCTTGGACCTAATTAATGGCATGAAAGTATGACATGGGGCTAGTTGCTCCATTCGTTAATAGCTAATGGCCCAAACTCCGAAGAGACATTTGGGAATAATCACTTGTTATGCCTTTGGGTTTGTTTTTTGTCGTCAAGCCTTTTTGAATAATATCCCATGAAAAAACCTTTCCCTTTGTTAGAAGTTTGATTGCTAAATAGAATTAGAGCAGTGCCGATTTTCCCCCTCCCTGCTAACCACAAACTTAAGAGGCGAATCATACTAGCAAAGTAGCAAGGTAACTTTTGGCCCAAATATAACAAATTAGTTACCGATTTGCAAACCTATAGCGAATTCCATATTAATGAATCCAACTGAATTGGAGACAAGGAAAAACGATACTTGTGGATATTTTTAAGTGTCCACAAAGAGAGACAAAAAATGTGTTGCAAGTTGTTGCTTAAAGGTGGAATTTGTGTAGGATTGTTATGAAATTTGGTGGTTTGTTGCCTACGCTGCTCTCATAAGCAAATCTCAACCTGTGTCTTCAGTTTGAATTTGTCCATGGAAAGAGGGATAACGAAAGCAGCATTGATTGGTGAGTTTATGTTACTGGTATGACATTTTTTGAGGGGATAGATATTTTTGAGGTACACTTGAAGTTGAATGAGATATATTTTTTCCATTAGTGAATTTCATGCTGATTTTCTCATTATAATATCAAATGTAATTTGTCATGGTTTCATGGGTTTTAGTGCATCAGACTTCAGTTGTTTGATAAACACCATACTTGGGGTGAAATGTTACCTGTTGAGCAAATAATTTGCGTTTTGTGCTAAGTCGAGGATCTAGATTTCTGATTGGAAAAAAAATTTGGGTTATCATGCATAGCACCTAAGAGCCCTGATCACATTACTTTGTTGTTCTTCCTTTTGGCTTCTAATTTATTTGTATAGCGCATTGCTTGAGAGTTTTAGCATAAGATTATATTGAAAGTTCATGTTGTTATTGGCTGAGCATTACTGGAGTTCTTGGCACTAGACCATTATGTCTAATGGATGTAACTTTTGAAATAAATTGGCTTAGACATTTGCTGATGCTGAAGATGGATTGGTGTATAGACTACTTTTTGTAGCTTGATGGTGTTAGTGCAGATGTGTGTGAATTTGTATTCATTGAGAATTTTGGCCTTTAAGGTGAAAAGTGGATCGATTTTCAAGAACTTTCTTTTGGCATGTTTGCTGCTGAATGACCTTTAAAAGCTCAGTTTGAGTTCTTATAGACTTACATCTGTCAATGAAGCAGTGATGGGTGAGTTGGGTCATAGAATGGTCTTAAATGTGTTTGGAACTCTTTCTTTTGTAAGGGAAAGGTCGCAACTTCCATGTTCAATAAGAATTTAAAGAACTTGATGTAGGTGTTTAGAGCGTAAAAATGTTTTAGAATCATATTTGGGTTTGAAAGAACCACCCCCCAAACAAAACAGAAGAAAAAACTCTCTAGGTTGCTTACGTTCCCAATGTGAGCTATTTCTTTGAGGAAAGGATTATTAGTGTGTTTGTCACTTGATTGGTGGTGTCAAAGCTAGTCAAAGAATGTGGTTGCTAGAAAGGAGAAGAGCCCAATGGACAGAGACAGTTAACCTTTAATATATCTAGTGCACGAAGAAAAAACTTTGTACATATATTACTTTGTGATTTCAGTCCCTTGCCTTTTCTCTTACCTTTCAATTTTCCTGCATGGCAATTGCTCTACCATAATGGTAGCCTCAGATTTCAGAACACTCCAAAGTAATGCATTTTACATCAGAATAATATGTAGCAAACTAGCAGTAGACGATAGATGTGTACATCAAAAATTGGGAATCTAGCGGATGAAAGAGGGTTCAAACCCTGATATCTAGTTTCACATGACTATCAAATTTCTGTTGAGGTGAAAGTGCTGCTATTAACCACTTAAGTTTCTGGTGCTCTGACCAGTAAACACCAATTCTAGTTGGTTCAGAATAAAAAATACTCCAAAGTCACCATTTACCAAGTAAGGGTTTAAAAATCTAAGACTGAATCAACTGACATTTCTAGCCAGGTGTCTTTCACTGAATGATGAGGGTTGTGATTATAAAAGATGGCAAGGGAGAATGAGGATTTGTTTGGGATGTACAAATTTGCGTTCAACGCATCAGAAAAAGAGAAAGGGGGTATACAATTCTTTAGTCCTAGACGAAGTTGGAGCTTTATCTATTTTAGGCTTTTGTTGTGATGCAAGTTAATTTTTGTGAGGCCTGGAGAATCTAATGACCAAGAGGACAAGGGAATCTTTGTTGTAAAGCTGCAGCCTCTTCATTTGCAAATTTCACTTGTGTGAAGATTTTGGGATAATTTAATGGAAATTGAATGTATATAGTGTGTGCAGAGGGTGGGGAGTTGGGTTGCCGGCCTGCAATGGAGGAAAATGGAAAGAGAAGGGATGGGGAATTGTTGGTGGGGCTTTAATGTGAAAGGAAAACACTGATTTTTACGTGCTCTAGTTGCTGGAATTTATGATTTTCCTTTAGTTCAGTGAGACCCGTGATTGCAGAGGGGTAAGGGTACTATCTGTAATAAATTTTTAATATTCTGACATTAAAATGGTTAAATGGGAAAAAAATTATATTGGCAAATGTTTTGTATGGAGTACCAAATTGATTTGGGAATATATTAGCATATTATGTAGACTTAACAAGGCTTTTCTGCATTTCCTGATTCTTGAAAATCGAAACCTGCCTCTTTGTCATCACCGTTTTGTAACTTGTTAATTTGTTTATAAGAAAAAGAAGTTTTAATTGTTTTTTTTTAAGCTAATGGGATAGTTCATTCGGCTATCTGCATTGGCTGATTATATTGTGTTTGCGGAATTACAGTTCAGAGTATAATCACTTGTTAGGATCCAAGATTCAAAGTACCCTGGGGTTTGAACAGATGGAAGCTTCAGGGGGATGACTACCATTTGGCCTATTGCCAGTGTTGGTGTCTTTAACATTACCAGCTATTCAGCTAATGACTTACTAAAGCTTGTGTGTTTTTTCTACCATGCTTCCACTGCTTTGCATGGGACTAACCAGGGTGCACTGTGAAAGCACTCCTATTGTTTTGAATGCCTTACCTGTGCCAAGCTTCTCAACTTGGCAGCGCCTCCTCCTTTTTAGATGACCTAATGGTTCATTATTAACCTGATGTACCCGTACCACTTTGTTTTCTCTGCATTCCATTATTTGATGTATCTTGTTTGGATGCTTGTAACAGGTTAGGTTTCTCACCAAAATATATCATCCCAACATAGACAAGGTAAGGTGGGGTTTTGTGAGCTGTTGTTTTCTTCTGAGTTGAAGTTATCCATGTGTTGATTAAACTCTTTCCTACAGCTAGGAAGAATATGCCTTGATATTCTCAAGGACAAGTGGAGTCCTGCGCTCCAGATTCGGACCGTACTCTTGAGGTAGCCCTTTTTTTTTTTTTTTTTTTTGAAAAAAATTTTTCCAACGATAATTTGAAACATCTACTTTCAGATTTTCTTTATTTTATTTGAACAACGCTAAGTTTATATCTTGTAGAGTTGTAGCCAAAGCCGCTAACCCCTTCTCATCTTTAAATTTACGTGAATTGAATTTTTTATCTGCAATTTGTATCGCCACATTGACACTATGGATGTAAAATTCTGGGAAATGAGGAGAATACCATGTAATCAGCCACATTGAATTTTTTCTTTGTTCATTGCGCCATAGTCTACTGAGTTGTTAAATGTGTGATCATATCTTGTCCTGTATTCTCTAGTACTTCTTTCATTCCTTGCCCCCAGTTGATAGCTTTTTATGAGGCTAATGATTGCAATACTTTGCCTAATTTTTGCAGTATTCAAGCATTGTTGAGTGCTCCAAACCCTGATGACCCTCTGTCTGAGAACATTGCTAAACATTGGAAAACAGATGAGGCAGAAGCTGTTGAAACTGGTGAGTAACCAATCTTCTTTAAAAAATTTCTTAGTTTATACTTTCTTTATTTGTGAAGATTTCCATTTATAGAATCTGCAAATGAATTGTAAGTTCGCAACATTTACATGAAAGCAATGTGTTACATTATGTATTCTCAATTATATTGTAGTATTAAATACTAACAGACCTTTTCTTTCCTGTTTATAAATTTGAAAGGCATTTGGGCTCATTTTTGAGTGGCAAAGAGTTCTAGTAACCCTGGAAAGAGGTTTTCACTTTATAAACTAATCAAGAACTTCATTCTGATGTGCCTTTTTATATTGTAATCTGCAGCAAAAGAATGGACTCGTCTATATGCTAGCGGGGCTTGATAACAATGGCGACAACATTCCCATTTTCAAATAACGATTGTGTGATGTTTGTTATCTGACTGAACTCTAAACCCTCTACTGTTGGAAATTGAATATGAAATGATATTTAGAAGAAATGATGATCAAATGTGATTATAAGATAGCTTAAGTTTCTGTTATACCATCTTCTCTTCCTGGTGGGTTCCTATCGTTGGAATTGTGTAATTAGACAGGTTGCATACTCTTTTTATTTAACCTTCATTTGCATTTACCATATGGAGCTCATAGAAGGAAACTTCAAAAATATTAGTTACATGTAGAATTTTCAAATGGGTTGGTCGGATTGGATCTTGTTCAAATAATTTTATTGGATCACATTATGGTCTTCTGCCCAGATCCTACAAGTTCAGCTAATGGTTGGATATTATAGAACAGTGTTGTATCCCTCGTTTCCTCTCAAACCAAAATCTGTAAGCATGGTACAAGGGAAAAAAACGAGTTTTGCAATTGTGCTTTCCACGAAATCTTTTTTTATATCAAATCATATGATATACTATATACGAAGTATAATATAGTTGTGTGTAATGTCTTTGGTGAAATTATTTAGCTTTGGAACTTAGGACGGACCATCTCAATCACAAGAGAATTGTTCCTAGTTGTCAGGTTTGTTTCAACTTTGCTTGTGTTGTGTCAATGGTTGTAACACCCCAGTTTGTCAATGAAAGTAAGTTTGATGTTTGAGCTTTGGGATCAAATATGAGTATCTCAAGCACAAGAAATCCGAGTGAAAATCCAATTCCTAAAATAAATACTGATGGAATTTTTTTTTAAAAGTCCAATAACGTTTTTGGTGGCTAATTATGTGAAGAATAGTACAAATATGAGCATGATATATAAAGGTTCCAAAATTATAAAATGGTAGTCTAACCCCACAAGTCCACAACTAATAATTACAAACCTAATTTTTCGGCTTATGATTAAAGCTCTACCCTTTTATTCTGAAAGAATTAATATAGGACATCCACTAAACTGCAGTACAAGAGACTACAAAATGAGTACAAAGGCAAAATATCAACTTTCACCAACAAAAACTATAGTATTCATACTCCGTATTAAATGTCCATTGAATGAGGAGCTTAAAAACAAAAACAACCGTTACACCCCTCACTTCTCAATCACTCAAATGACCTCATCTACCTTCTTAATAACATCTTCCTTAGAAAGTGACATAAAAATATAGACCCTTTGAATCCATGTGTTGAGTTTTGTTTTTAGCTTTTTTTGGGTTTTATAATCCATGTGTTTAGTGAGTAGGTTTCAATTAATCGAACTTTGATGGCTATTGAAATAACATACACATGACAAAACACGATCAAATGAATAATACGTAGTACATCAAATTAAGAAAATAAATTACGATATAAATAGGAATCATGTATGTATATAATGAAGCTTTTTTTTTTTTTAGGAAAATGCTATTTGTAGTCCTAAGGACCATGTGCTTAAAATAGAAATTATTTTTTCATACAAACATTAATTATATAGATGTTTGTATGGTTTTTATTGAATTTCATGAATTATTACCATTTACAGAAATATATTTAATACTTATACTTAGCCCTAAGGGCTATGTATAGCATTACCTTTTTTTAAATTGGGACGGTAGTTGCTATTTTGAGTGTGCAATCCACGTGTTTAATATGAGGATGCAATTAATTTGATGCAAATTTAGTTGTGAATTGAATATAGACATGAAAACAACCCGAGCATAAACATTGCAATCATCAAACGGGGGAGGAATACATAGATCTTAAAAAATTAATGTTTCCATGAAATTTAGAGCAGTCTCATTTATTATTGAGGAATCAATCATCAAACACAAATGATATATCAAAAACCAATTCGAAATTATTAGAAATTTAAGTAGCTTAATATCAAACTTTAAATTTAGCTAATCAATTTAGTCTAATATTCATTAACCTCATAACCTAGTCCACTACGTAAGTCGGTAACTTTTTTACATATATAAACATTTTTATCTTTCGAATCGAAAAAATTATAGAACCATTCTCACTATAATGACAATTCTTGTTAGTCACACACTCACACACACCATTTGTTCTCATAGGAAACTTAAATCTATAAATGCACACACACATACATATAGTGAACAAATTTGGTTAAATCATCCAATCCCTGAAATTCAGAGAAGAATGTAGTGTAATTCATCTTTCACAATAAATCCATAATATGTGTCACATTCAAATTACATCATACATATGTTAATATTATGTCACCCTTCTTGTCAAAACATTTAACCAAAAAACAAAACAAATTTTGCAGGAAGTCGCCTTCTATCCAGCCGAGCAGCCGGCTCAAGCCTCAACTACCCCCTCCATTCTTATGACACATGACCTTATTTTTTCCTTCTCAAAAACAAGGCACAAAACAAACAAAAGTTAATTAAAGCCACCTACTTACTACTACAAGTTACAAAGTTACTACTAGTATAATAATAATAATAATAATAATATTATTATTATTATTATTATTATTATTATTATTATTATTATTATTATTATTATTATTATTCACTATGCTATGCTGACATGCGTTCTATATCTTTTGTCCCGGCGACTATGTAACTATCATAGTTAGTCTCGTGTCAGACAATTTGATAGATAACTTGTAACTAAAATTTTCTAAGCTTTTGCCCGCCAAATAAGTTTATAATATTAAAAGTTATAATTTTAATATTGAAATTTATCGGTTAAAAGTTTTCATCAAACTGTCAAGAATGAAATCGATTAATTCTCATCTTGCCACATACGAGCATATGTTATAGTTTGAAGATATATTCAACTCATGTTGTATTACAAATGTCATCTATGTTTGCACCCAAGCACAAATGTCATATATCTTCTAACTTTTGAAGGATTTTTTTAAAATTTTGTTTACTCAATTAGTTAGAAGGGGTGGGTTGTTCCTAGGGGTTAGCAAAATCGGATAATCCACCTGATTTTAATTTTTGAGATTCTGATTAGAGATATATGCTTTTTTTAATGCTGGATGACAGAACTTTTTTATTCTTATTTGCTGTATAATAACATGAATATCCTAAAGACCGAAAGTATTGCCTAAAATCTTTCAATTGAATATAAAACAATTAACTACTGTCATTTCTAAATCAATACTTATATTTGGATTTCTAATATATGCATTGGTTGTCTACCCTTCTTCCACATACAAGTATATCCAATTGTTTTGAACTATAAAGAATGGAAATTTATAGAACCTAGTCATGGACATTTCGAAAATTCAAACACTTAGAAAAAATTTGAAAAGGTTTTTAAAATTTAATTTAAAAATAATAACGTTTCCCATAAGTTATAGGAGCAAATTTTATGTGATGTTAATTGAAGTGTTGCGGAAACTATGTGGCCTACATACAAGCATATCCTAATGGCTAATGTCCTCAGGTTCCGATTTATAATCCTTTTTATGACCCAACTCAACTGCCCAATTTACATTTATTTTCCAAATTCCCCCAAAAACATCGAAAAAGGGTAATTCTTGATCTCCTGATACCGTATTATTAGTTTTCTACCTGGTTCAAACCGTTTAGGGGTTTTCCTTTGATTTGAGAATCAACATGTAAAATTTTAGGCCAATAGTTCGTTTCGACATTTGGAGGATCTTTTGGGGCTCCGTCTTGTTTTCTCAGCAAAGTTCACTCACTTGTTTCTGATAACCATTGGGATGGTCCACGAACCACTAAAAACTTGTTATGTTTTCTATTTAGAAAATTACCGAAAAAGGGTACAATTGTCTTTTTTGTTATCCTGAGATCTTTTTAATGCCTTTCGATCCCCGAATGTTGTCCAAGGGTTCTTTGGGAACACCATGGAAAATTTTTGAAATTTTTTTTGGTACACCGGAACCTTTGAAAACTGTAAATTACAGCTTTCATTTTCGGCTTCCGAAGGGGTTTCCCATAATCCATCTTGTTATCTCTCTATATTTCTCCCATGCATTGTTGGTGATCCCATAATGCCTCACACTTGGTTTCAGTCTCAAAAAACCTATTATCCTCACTCTATAGACAATTTTGAAAAAAGGGCACACTAGCTATTCTTTTCGCTCTCCTAAGACTCATCTTATGAATTTTTGTATCCCGAATAGTTGTTCAGGATCTCTCTTTTCACCATATGGGCACATTATAAAATTTTCAAAACCTTTTTTTATAACCCATAATCCCCAAAAAGTATGAATTATGGCCTTTGATTTCGGCATCTGGAGAGCTATCGCGGACTTCGTTTTATTTTCTCACTATATTTTTCCCAAGTGTTATTGGTGACTCCATAATGCCTCACTCTCAGTTTCACTCTCAAAAAAACATGTTATCCTCCCTCTATACAAAACCTTTGAAAAAAGGGCACACTAATATTTCCGCTCTCACGAAACTCGTTTTATGGCCTTTTGAAACATAAAGCTATTCAAGGTTCCTCTTAACCATAGGAGATAATGTGTACATTGTAAAATGTTCATGAATTTTATTTCGAGACACCGGAAACCTCAAATAGTGTGAATTATAGACTTTATTTTCGAATTTCGGGAGGTTGTCAGTATTGTTTTTTTCCCTTTATTTCTCCCTCGCGTTGTTGGTGAACCCATGAAGCCTAACACTCTGTATCAGCCTCAAAAAACCTATTATCCTCCCTTTATAGTAAATTTTTAAAAAAGGGGCACACTATTCTTTTCGCTCATCCAACACCTGTATTATTTCTTTTTGAATATGAAATGGTTGCTCAGATTCCCTCTTTTGACAATTAGGGCATATTGTAAAATTTTCAACAATTAAATCTCCGAAAACTGTGAATTGTAACAAATTCGTTTTCGGCTTCCGAAGAGTTGTTGCGGACTTCATCTTGTTTTATCCCTATATCTTGCCAATGCGTTTTTGGTGACCCCATGAAACCTTAACTCAATTTCATCCTCAAAAAACTTGTTATCCTCTCTTTATAGACAATTTATTAAAATTGGCACATTAGTCTTCTTGCTCTGCTGGAAACCGTATCTTGAACTTTTTGAACCCAAAATAGCTACTAAAGGTCTCTCTTTTGATCATAGGGGCTCATTGTAAAATTTTCGAAAACTTGTTTTTTCCCGAGAACATAGTTTTTCCAAAAAGTTTGAATTATAACATTCGTTTTAGGCTTTCGGAGGGCTATCCCGTACTTCATCTTGTTGTCTTCTCATATTTTTCTTTCGCGTTGTTGGTGACTCCATGATGCTTCACACTCGGTTTCAGCCTCAAAAGACTTATTATTCTCCCTTAATAGACAAATTTTAAAAAGGGGCATATTAGTCTTTTCGCTCTCCCGGAACTCATTTTAATTATGACATTTGAATCCCAAAATAATTGTTTAGGGCCCCTCTATTGTCCATAGGGCATATTGTAAAATTTTCGACAAATTTTTTCCTTGGACACACCGAAACCTCCGAAAAAGGTAAATGATAACCATCGTTTTCGGCTTTCGGATGGCTATCCCAGATCTATGTTTTCTCCCTATATTTCTCTCATACGTTATTGGTGACCCTGTGACATCTCACATTCAGTTTCAGTCTCAAAAACTCTATTATCCTCGCTTTATAAACAATTTTTTTAAAAAGTCACGCTAGTATTATTGCTCTCCCTCTTTTCAGGTTTTCGGAGTCCCGAAAAAAAATTGTCAAAATTTTTACAGGGTGATTGTATGGTCAATATATGAACCCCGAGTAGCTAATCAGTGTCGAAAAGGCCGTAAGAACGTCCTTGCCCCTGGGAGAGCGAAAAGGTTGTTCCCTTATTTCGAAAAATCCTCGAAAGAGGAAAATTAACATGTTTATAGAGGTCGTAATCGATCTTGGAGAGTCTTGTGATAACCTAGAACACGTTGTAAAAGAAAGGGGGTGAAAAGAAGACAAATGCCGGAAACAAACAAAGGATATAATTGACAGTTTTTCGGGGTCTTGGAAAAATGTCACCAAAATTTTTATAGGATACCTGTATGGTCGGAATATGAAAATTGAGGAGCTAATCGAAGTCAAAAAGGTTATAAGACCGTCTCAAGAGAGCAAAAAAGTTATTGATCCATTTTTCCCAAAAATTCTCGAAAGAGGGATGGTAACATATTTTTATAGGTCGAAACTGATCGTGAGGAGTCTTGTGGTAGCTCAAGATACAAGGTAAAAAAAACAGGCAAAAAGAAGTTAGAGCTTGGGACGATTCCTCCTTAGGCTGAAATCAAAGGCTATAATTCACGGTCAAGGGTTCCAGGGTCGCTGAATAAGTTGTCAAAAATAATACAGGGTGCCTACATGTTCAAAATTTGAACCCTGAGCATCTACTTGAATTTTAGTTATAAATCTCTGTTTCTTAAGTGAGCTCGAGGAGTTGTTTTGAGATAAGATTATGGTCAAAGTGTCCATTTTCTAGGGTTCCAATGAAATCATGATCTGTTTTGAGTTCATTCTACCAACTGTAATTACTTCAGAAGTTTAAGTATAATGGATTATATAAACCTAAAGTAACCCTATAAAAGATGGAAACTTATTTTCATAATTAAACTAAATTTATTTATTTTTTAAAAAAAAAAAAAGAAAAAAAAAGCAGTAGAGCGTGGATCAAGGAGAAAGTATAAGACACAAATGTTAGTCCCAAAGAATGAAATTTCTCCAAATAGAAAATGTTTAGTTGGTTTTGGGATTAATCAACATTATCAATCATAATGGTCGGTTTATAACGTGGGACCCAACCCCATTATAAACTGACACACTATATGGAAATTGCGATCTATTTCACATGACATGAGTTCTAATTGTCCCATTGCCAACCCCCAAAAACACTAACATTTCAATTATAAAAATTTTAAAAAAAATTACTTTGACACCCTAATATACCATTAACGTCCATCACATGGTTCCTTGGTATGATTTATAACATAAATGACAAGTTCTAAGTTTCCTTGCAAAACTCGGAGAAATTAATTCCATATGTCTTGTTTTGTTCCCTCATAACAAAATCATATACACCACCCTCCTTTGAAGCTACAAATCTAGGTTTCAAAGATCTTGCATTCTAGTTCTAGTATTAATTAAAGATGTCTAAATGTAAATGTATAATGTGATGTCTCTTACATGTTCAATAAGGCTAATACACAATTTTTAGGATAGATTATTAGTCGAAGGGAGGCCGCACCAATCACCAACCCAATGGTTAGAAGGAAGATTTGGATTCTAAACATGGTTCTAAGAAATGAGTCGTATTCATCTTATTACTCCTTCAATATACCTAAATGATTCCTTAAATGGTTGTTAGAAAGAAACTACACCTTATCTCAACCTACAAATCTTTCCCAAATTACTTAGGACCTGCTTACTTCAGCATAAAATCAATTCAGTTCAACTCCGCTCAGTTTGGTTCTTTTTTTATTTTGCTACTCATTAATCCTTCATAAAAATGATTAGTGAATAGTCATGTTTTGTTTTCCCAAAAATGATTCCAACAAGATTTAAACCCAAGAAATTTGTCTACTAAATAATTGATCTTACTCATAAGCAAAATAATTTTTTATTTTTTATAAAGTATTGCCCAAGTAATAGCCGGTCTAATATACTAGTTTGACAACTAACTTGAGACGAAAAGAGTATTAAACGAATTACGAGTAATCAAATTTTGCAACCAGAAATACCAATCACAATAATAAATGATTGACTAGTCAAATAAAGAAGAATAAATAGGGGTCCAAAGTTTTTCCTCATTTTATGAAACACATAAAAGATGAGAAAGATGTAACCTAGTGGATTCCAACGTGTACAGAAAGGAAAAAAAAAGTTCAGTTGGTATGGGGACAGTACACTGGATAACCACAGTAACAATGAATGATATCAACCACCATTTTTTCAGCCCATAAATTTGAATAATAATGACCAAAAAAAATTAAAGGAATTACAAAATAATACAGTAATATACGTCTTCTATGAAACAGCCTCAAAAATTTAAGACATTTCACTTTTATTGCAACCAAAAAGACCCTCTACTCTTGTGATAAAGTAGATAGATTACTATCATAAACTCTTGTGAGTCAAAATAGCAGCATACTATCATTGCAAATTGCACTGGGAACAACAAAGTAACTCAAAACTAAAACAATGTACGGAGTACTTACTAACAGTGGCAAAATTGTCATAATGCCGAGACAAAAAAAAATCGGAGACAAATCGGAAATAGATGGGGAAGAACAAGAGAAAATTTCCAAAGTGTTTCAATAATAACTCGATTAGCAACAATGACTTATAAATGTTAGAGACCAGCACATTCCAATCGGAGGAACGTCAAATATGAAAACATGATGGCAATATGCGTATAGAAAAATTCGACAAGGAGCGTGTAAATGAGAGAGGAAGAAGAACAAATGAACACGTTTCTCAGTTGGGGGGAAAATTGGGGGAGGAATTTTTATTGATGAAATAATTGAAATGGTTTAGCAAAAGTAAAAACAAATATAAAAATAAACATAAATCTGATCATATTCATCCTTCTATTCACTAACCCATTAAATTACCCACCAGACATTCAATCTCCATCATGGCCTCTGAATTGTAAATTTTTTTTTGTATATATCATCAACATATATACATGTACAGAATCCCTCTTTCCTACCAGCCAGCATTGCCAACTACCTCTCTATTCCGTCTGTCTCCTTCCATCTTTTTGACTGCACCTATCTGACCAAGTATACACACATCTTGATTTTCGCTCCTTTCTTTCTGTTCCGAACAGAGATTATAGGCAAGAGTGGGGGTTTTACAACAATGGTGCTGGCTTAGTGAAAATAAAAAGAAAAATATTGGGAAATAAAAAAGAAAAAAAAAAGCCAATGTGGGGGTCGATGAGAGTAGAACCAGAGAGGAGAGTTGACAATGAATAAATAAATTTGATATGGTGCAAAGGAAGGAGAAAGAAGTTTCTAAGCTATCTCTCTGGTTCCTCTGGTATTGGCTTCTAAAATGGGAAGGATTATTGTGCAGCTCGGGTTTTTTTATGTCACAAGTGAACTAGCAGAAATCCTCACGTCTCTCACCGAAAATGATTGAATTTGAGTGGAACGAATCCCACTAATAAGGGTGGTTTACGGGCATTGGTTCGGGTTTGGCAGGGTTGCAACAAGAAGAGAACTTCCGAGAAATACTCAACGTAAAAATTATAGGTAAAAAGTATGATGTGTTGTTAAAAACTATAATGTCTCACCGAAGCTTCCAACACATCGCTTGTTGGGTTTACCATCTCCTTTACACGACTACCATTCTTGTATATCTTGAACGTTGGTACAATCCTCACATTTTCAGCGTTAGCTACTTCTGCATTCTTCTCAACATTCACCTTCATTTGTTTAAAAAAAGAAACAGAGCATAAGCGATTGCTGAACATTGTTTTATCAATCCCTACCATTCTTGTGGTCGATAACATGTCCTTTGTTATATTCAAGGAAGAAAGGCATAAAAAAGGCATCATCTAGAGCCATGAATCAAGGCCAAGTGTGATAGATAGTTAAACCAACCTTGAGGAAATTGATGGAAGGATATCGACCACACAGTGAATCCAAGAAAGTAGATATTCGCTTGCATTGTGGGTTGGAGGGGATTTCAAAATGAACCACGGAAGCACCTACAACCCCAGAGTTCTGTGTTAGAGATTATTCATAAATTTTGTCCTCTCTTTTACAAAGCATTTTAAGGATGGGGGAAAGAAGAGCAGATACCTGGGGAAGCTATTGTAGCTCTGAATAGCTCAAGGCCAGAAATTTCTTCAACATCACCACCAAATTTCATATTGAAAACCTCTTCACCTTGGGATTTCTTTAATGCAACTTGAGCATGAAACAAGGCTTCAGCAACCTCGCTGTCATGTGGAAGTTGTTTCCTCAAAATTTCATAATCTTTTACAGCTTCGGTCCACCGCTCAAGCTACAACCAAAAGATGCCAAAGGTTCAAATATATACAGATTTGAAGAAAGTAGAAGAAAGAGATATCAGGTGCATTATATTATACCTTACTGTTTGAGGCAGCCCTTCGAAGAAGGGCCTTAGTATAACTAGGGTGAATACGAAGGGCGGAGTTGCAATCGTCAATAGACTTCTCCCACATCCCAAGTTTAAACCAACAGGCAGCTCTGTTGCAGTACAGAACTGAGTTGGAAGGGTCAAGCTTCAAGCCTTCACCATAAGCTGAACAAGCTTCTGTAAACCTTTCAGACTTGAAGAGATCATTTCCACGTGCACGAGCTCTTGCAGCTTGCCTCACATTGGTTAGCAATCTTGCAACTTCAATATTCCTAGGGTCAATCTTCCCGGCTTTCTCAGCACAGGTAACTGCATTATCAAACCTGCAAAGATATCCATCATCTGTTCTCACTTTCCCAACAAAAGCCTCTAAACCGTTTTCACGCTCCTGATAATTTAGACTTCCTCTACTCACCTTCCGAGTGCCATCTCGATCTGGGCCCGAACATAAAAGAGGTAAGCCTCAGAAAGCATCCCAAAAGACTTACTCTGTGAACAGCAGTTTGGAGATGGTTCAACTTTCGGTATATTCGACAGTATGCCGTCTATATCATCAAGTTGCTGAAGCTTTAAAAGGGCTTCGGCTCTACAAGAGAAAAGCTGGACATCCAATTGAATCACTTAGGAAAAATTCAAAATTGCACATATTATCGACTTTTCCAAAATAGAAAGTCCATATTTTAATAACCTACTGACATGATTTTAAAAATTTGTTCACCTGAGGAGAAAAGTCAGCTCCAGCAGCAATTGCCCCGTTTGTTTCCCGCAATGCACTTTTCCAGTCTCCAATTTTCCGGGCATCATAACATCTATTTAGATACTTCTCCACTGCTTGTAATTTGTGGAGTTCTTTCGGCTCAAGCTGCTGTCCTCCATATAATAGATGCTTCCTAGCAGCCTCTACCTGTCCTAACCTAAAAACATTTAAAGACACTCCATAAATAACTAAAATATACGGAATAGTAGTGAAATTATCAAATTATTAGTGATTCATAGATTATATTGGCAAGAACAAAACCCATTCCAGATTGATGACATATAGTAAAATTCAAGCAGTAAGAAAACTAAACGTTAATTAAACTTTTAACATGGTTACAAATTTCACTACCGTGATTAACAAATAATTAGGGTCCCAAAAAACAAGTAAATGACATCATCAATCAACTGCCACCGTCTGAATATGACTTCTGGCTCTTAAAGCACGGTATTCTTGCACATGCCAGTGTATGAACAATAACAAATCATGTGCAAAGACAGAATAGCTAAAGTTGCTAAATTAGCATTATTAGAACTAATTGAGGCAACATGCTCTACAGCAAATCATCAGGTGACAAGCTACCCAACAAATTTAATTTAAGCATGCTAACCATAATTCGCCATCGCAATAGAGAATTAAGACAGCCTGAATAAGGACAATGACAACTCAAGATCAATGGCGAAAAAAGCAAACCTTCTATGGACAAGACAACCCCATGAACCCCCACATCAAACGCTTGCGAAAATCACAATTAGCAATACCAGAATTGCTGAAATCACTAATTAGTTGGTAGATCAATCAAGGCATTATTGAGCATATAGCAACTAAGCAAGACACGGTCTAAGGTAACGCCAACTATACACCCAATCACAAAGACAACCAAAAGGCTTGACATTGTGCTGAAAATGAAATTATGACCATAAACATTGCCAAGTTGTCAACACAAGAAGTAATACAATTCATTAAATTACAACTATACCCATTAATTATCTTCATTGTCTAATCAAGTAATTTAGCAATACCCAAATAACCCAGCATATAAAAAAAAAAACTAGAATTATCAGATCTAAAAAGTGTGCAACAATCAAAATTCAACAATGTACAAAAAAGTAATTAAATTGATCAAAAGATATGATGAAATCACAACTACTCACCTAATGAGCAAAGACCCTAATCTCAAGTGAGCCCTTCCATACTCAGGATCAGACTTTATAGCATCCTCACAATCCTTTATGGCTTCGGCAACCCGGCCTAAACCTATAAAAGCCGCTGCCCGGTTACTCCGGTAAGCGGCATTGTTCGGCGAAAGCTCAATTGCTTTGTCATATAAGCTAATTGCCTCAGCAAAGTGGCCTCTTTTATAGTGCTCATTCGCCACCCGTTTATACTCCTCCGGATCCGGGCTACCCGCCACCCGTTTCGGCTGGCTCCCTGGGGAGCCACCGACTTGTAAATCTCCTGACCGCGGGGCAGCATTACCTGCCCGCATTATACTCCCGTGACCGTAATTCCCCGTCCCTAACCCCAACACATCGGTCCGGGTAGTGGGACGGGCAGCCGCCATCCCCGTCTTCAACGTCCTGCCCGACGGGCAAATATTTCCCGTCGGCAGAACATTCAACGGCGGCGAGTTCACCGACGATCCACACCCACCCGAGTAAATCAACGGGTGGGACCCGGTCGACCCGCACGAATCGGACCGGGTATGACCGGGCCGGGTCCTCGGGGTTGAATCCGTGGACACCGTCAGCTCCCCGGAATGGGCCTTATTAACCCCCGGATTCTGGCCGGCCCGGCCCGAAAACGACCCGGAAGAACTAGAAGAACTGCTAGTTGTCGTTGTAGTGGTAGTAGTGGTGGTGGTGTTAGTCGTAGTTGGGTTGGGCCCACTTGTTCGGGTCCGCAACGGCGAAACGGGTGAACCCAGATCGAGTTCACGAAAATCGGGTTTATTATTAACATTATTATTATTATTAATTTTATCGAAAGAAAAAGAAGTGTCTTTGAGTCGATCTGAAAGGGTTTCAGTATCTAAACCCATATCAGAAATGGGTTTTCCCGTATTCGCCATTTTAGCCCTTGATTTCTCAGAAATTCAAATTATTAAAAAAAAAAATCAAAAAACCCCCAGAAACAATGTGAGTTAATTAATTAAAAAATTGAAAAGAGTAGTCAAGTGAAAGAAGGAAGAGAGAAGAAGAAGAGGAGGAGGAGAGAGAAAGAATGGAGAAAAAGGGTAGTAGAAGAAGAAGAAGACATGTAGAGAGAGAAAGTAGAGAGAGAAGGAGAAAAATGGGTGAAAAAAGAAAAAAGAAAAAAGAAAAGATGGGGGGATCTCGTGAAAGAAAAGGAGAAAGCAAAGAATGTGAGTGTTATTAAACAAAGAAAGTTAACAAATTTTGGGTTTTTTTTTTTTTTTTTTGAGAAGAAGAAGATGTAGTTTGAGTGTTAATAATTCAGCAGAGGAGGAGAGAGAAAGTGGAGGAAGAAGAAGAGGAAAAACGAAAAAAAAAAAAAAAAAAAACCCGGCCCGAAACGACCCGAAGAACTAGAAGAACTGCTAGTTGTCGTTGTATTGGTAGTAGTGGTGGTGGTGTTGTCGTGTTGGGTTGGGCCCACTTGTTCGGGTCGCAACGGCGAAACGGGTGAACCCAGATCGAGTTCACGAAAATCGGGTTTATTATTAACATTATTATTATTATAATTTAATCGAAAGAAAGAAGTGTCTTTGAGTCGATCTCGAAAGGGTTTCAGTATCTAAACCCATATCAGAAAGGGTTTTCCCGTATTCGCCATTTTGCCCTTGATTTCTCAGAAATTCAAATTATAAAAAAAAAAATCAAAAACCCCCAGAAACAATGTGAGTTAATTATTAAAAATTGAAAAGAGTAGTCAATGAAAGAAGGAAGAGAGAAGAAGAAGAGGAGGAGAGAGAGAAAGAATGGAGAAAAAGGGTAGTAGAGAAGAAGAAACATGTAGAGAGAGAAAGTAGAGAGAGAAGGAGAAAATGGGTGAAAAAAGAAAAAGAAAAAAGAAAGATGGGGGATCTCGTAAGAAAAGAGAAACAAAGAATGAGTGTTATTAAACAAAGAAAGTTAAACAATTTTTGGGTT
>PYUH01000238.1:1191233-1212770 GCA_016808085.1 Suaeda aralocaspica | reverse complement strand
TTTTTTTTTTTTTTTTTTGAGAAGAAGAAGATGTAGTTTGAGTGTTAATAATTCAGCAGAGGAGGAGAGAGAAAGTGGAGGAAGAAGAAGAGGAAAAACGAAAAAAAAAAAAAAAAAAAGAAGAGAAAGCAATAAATATAGCGGGGGTAATATAGAAGACTATGAGAAGAGGCAATCTATATATGTATCTATGTATCTCCGTCTTCACGAGACTACTCGTTTTACTAATTCACTTGTTTTTTCACTACTAATGTGAGAGAGTGGGAGACTATTCACACTTTCACTAGTGATTAAGGAGGGTAGTTCTAAATTAGGGAGTGATTGGGGGGAGGATGGACGATGGGGGTTTTAACGGCCTGGTGATTAATGACGTTTTGATGTGGTGGTTTTATGATTATTTATTAGGGAAAGATAGACTGTTTAATTGGTTATAGTTTTGATTGTAAGGGATTTATGAATTGATTGTTAGTTGTGCTAGTGTAGGTGGAGTTAGGTGTGGAGTAGTGGCTTACTCCTAATTTAGTGTCTCTCACTACTTAGAAATACTCACGCTAATGTTTTCACTAGTAAGAGTGATAACTAGTATTTAAAAAGGGTAGTAAAAATTAGGGATCGGTTGAAAGAGAGAGGGGAGTGTTTGTGTGTTAATTGCTCCATGGTTTATGACGTTTTGATGCGATGGTTTAATAATTATTATTAGGGGAATGTGTGAACATTGTTGGATCTAGTTTCGTTTTTTGTTGTAAGAGACTCATCGATTGATTCTCAATTTTGCTTGTGTAGGTAGAGTTAGATATGAAGTAGTGGCTTTGCCTACATCTTTGATCCATGAATTTTGAGATTGGAAACCTCATATCAGCATTAGTGTTGGGACTTGAGACTTCCTTAACTATCAAATTAAATCATCAAGTTCTACCAAAGTTGTAAAGAGTGATGCTATAAGTGAAAGAACTCATAGAGATCTTACCTTTGAATGGTTTAAGCCAAACTTTAATCTACATAATTGGATGTATATAATTTAATCAAAACTGGGGGTTATTACGTTTTAAACAAGGTTTGACAAGATAGATTCTAGTGATGTTCATTGGTCCAAAATCGGACTGAACCAAACACTGATTTTTAAGAATTGGAGGACTGATTGTGACAGACAAAATTCATCCAAAAGCTTGACTATACCATTTTGGAACGGTGGAATAAAAATTCATCTTAAATACACTTTTTTATATACAATTAATGTCATGAAATTTTGGAAGATAAATAGAAGTAGATTGTAAAAACATGTTTTTTGTAAATTATTAATGAATAAAATTTATATTTTTTTTAGCTTTTACATATTTTGTTTATAAAAACCGGTCCAATCCAAGATCGATTTTGGTTTCGGACTAGAAATCGAAAATTTATTTTTTCGACCCGAAGACTTGACCAATTAAAATCGACACGAACTAGATTTTGAACACCTTAATGGATTCATAATTACACTACAAATTTAATATCTTTTAAAGTTCACGGGGCGAGTGAAAATAAAAAGGGGTCTGGGAAGGCCCCTTTGAAGGCCTCGAACAAAGGCTATTATTCATTTTTTTTTTTTTAATTTTCAAGTTCCCGGAAAAAAAAGTTACCAAAATTTTTGGGGTTGCCCGAAAGGTTAAAATATGAACCCAAACCAGGCAACTTAGGGTGAAAAGGCCTTAAGAAGGACGATAACAAATTTTTAAAGGGTCCCTAAAATAGTTGTTTTTCCCTTGTTTGGAGAAGGCTATAAGAGGTATGATAACATATTTTTAGGAGCTGAAACCCATCTTGGGGAGTCTTGTGGTGGACCATAGCATGTGGTAAAAAAAACAGAGTGTAAATAAGACGGATTTCAGGAAAGCCTTTCCGAAGGCCTTAAACAAAAGCTATTATTCACTGTTTTTTGAGTTTCTAGGGTCTCGAAAATAAATTGCAAAAACCTTTCCGGAGTGCCCTTATGGTTAAAATATGAACCTAGATAAGGCGATTTGAGGTGAAAAATCCTTAATAGGTACGATAACTTGTTTTTAGAGGGTCCGTGAAATAGTTGTTTTCCCATTGTTCGAAAAAATGCCATAATAGGGATGATAACAGGTTTTTAAGAGCTGAAACTGATCATGAGAGTCCTTTAGTGGCCCATAGAACGTGGTAAAAAACAGGGTAAAAATAAGACGGAACCTGGGATGGCCCTTTGGAGGCCTCCATCAATGCCAATAAACACTGTTTTTTGGGGTTTTGGGGTCCCAAAGAAAAAGTTGCCAAAACTTTTCAGAGTGCATGTATGGTTTAAATATAAACTCAAACCAGGCACTTTGGAGTGAAAAAGTTTTAAGAGAGACGATCAAATGTTTGTAAAGGGTTTGTGAAATAACTGTTTTTCTCTTGTTCTAAAAAATGCCATAAGAGGTATGATAATATGTTTTAAGGGGCCGAAACTAATCTTGGGGAGTCCAATGATAGCCCATAGAACAAGTTTTAAAAAACAAGGTTAGAATAAGACGGGGCTTGGAAAGACCCCTCTGGAGGCCTCAATCAAAGGCTATTATCCGCTATTGTTTGAGGTTATGGGGTCCTGAAAAAAAAGTTGCCAAAAACTTTTCGGGGTGCCCGTATGGTTAAAATATGAACCCAAACCAAGCAATTTGGGTTGAAAAGGCCATAAAAGGGACGAGAATAAGTTTTTAGAGGGTTCCTAAAATAGTTGTTTTCCCCTTGTTCGGAAAATGCTATAAGAGGTATGATGACAGGTTTTTAGAGGCCGAAACCGTCTTGGGAACTAAGTCCTTTGGTGGCCCATAGAATGTGGAAAAAGAAAAACAGGGTGAATTAAGACGAGTGTAGGGAAGGCCCATCTGGAGGCCTTAATCAAAGGTTATATATTATCCACTATTTTTTTTTTTTTTTTTAGTTTTCAGGGTCCCGGAAAAAAAAAGTTACCAAAAATTTCCAAGGTGCCAGCATAGTTAAAATATGAACCCAAACTAGGTGATTGGGGTGAAAAGGCATTAAGAACAACGATAACAGTTTTTAGAGGGCCTCTAAAATAGTTGTTTTTCCCTTATTTAGATATGCCCAAACTAGGTGATTTAGGGGAAAAGGCCTTAAGAACGACGATAACAAGTTTTTAGAGGGCCTCTAAAATAGTTGTTTTTCCCTTGTTCAGAAATGGCATAAGAGGGATGGTAATAGGTTTTTAGGGGCCGAAAAAAAATTCGGGGACTCCTTTAGTGGCCTATACCACATGATAAAAAAAACAATGTGAAAATAAAACGGGGCTCAGGAAGGCCCCTCAGGAGGCTTCAAACAAAGGTTATTATCTACTGTTTTTTGAATCTTTAGGGTCTTGAAAAAAAGTTGCTAAAAGCTTTCCACGGTGCCCGTATGGTTTAAACCCGCATGGTTTAAATTTGAACACAAATCAAGCGATTTGAGGTGAAAAGGCCTTAAGAAGGACAATAATAGGTTTTCAGAGTGTCCCTAAAATAGTTATCTTTCCCTTATTCGGAAAAGGCCATAAGAGGGATGATAACAGTTTTTTAGGGGCCGAAATTGATCTTGGGGAATCCTTTGGTGCCCATAGAACGTGGTAAAAAACAGGTTGAATATAAGACGGGGCCCGAAAAGGCCCCTCTAAAGGCCTCAATCAAAGGCTATTATCCAATGTTTTTTGAGGTTCCGGGCTCCCGGAAAAAAGTTGCCAAAAACTTTTCGGGGTGCCGATGTGGTTAAAATACGAACCCAAACCAGAGAATATGGGGTGAAAAAGGCTTTAAGAAGGACGATAATTGGAATTTAGAGGACCTCTAAAATAGTTGATTTTCCTTTGTTCAGAAATGGCCATAAGAGGAATGATAAATTGATAATAGATTTTTAGGGGCTGAAACCTATTTTGAGGAGCTAGTCCTTTTATGGCCCATACCACGTGGTATAAAAATATGGTGAAATAAAATGGGGCTAAGGAAGGCCCATTCGGAGGCTTCAATCAAAGCCTATTATCCATTGGGTTTTGAGTTTTCGGGCTCCCGGAAAAAAGTTTCCAAAAACTTTTTCAGGGTCCCCATATGGTTTAAATAATTAATATGAACGCAGAACAGGTGATTTGGGGTAACAAGGCATTTATACAGACGATAACAAGTTTTTAGAGGGTCCCTGAAATATTTAATTTTTCTTTACTTGAAAAAGACCATAAGAGGGATGCTAACATGTTTTGAGGGGCCTAAAACGATCTTGGGGAGTCCTTTGGTGGCCCATAGAACGTGGTAAGAAAACCAAATGAAAATAAGATGAGGCATGATAAGGCATCTCTCGAGGCCTCAATCAAAAGGCTATTATCCATTGTTTTTTTAAGATTTTGGAGTTCCGAAAAAGAAGGTTGCCCAAAACTTTCCGGGGGGGGGGGGTATGATGGATATATGAACCCAAAGACGATTTGGTGTACGTGAAAATACCTTAAGAGGAACAAGAACAAGTTTTTAGAGGGTCTCTGAAATAGTTGTTTTTCCCTTGTTTGGAAAAGGCTAAGAGGGATGATAACATGTTTTTAGGAGCCGAAACCGATCTTGGGGAATCCTTTAATGGCCCATAGCACGTGGTAGGGAAACAGGTTGAAGATAAGATGGAGCCTGGGAAAGCCCCTTCGAAAGCCTCAAACAAAGGCTATTATCCACTTTTTTTTGGGGTTTTGGGTCCCGAGAAAAATATTTCCCCAAAATCTTTTTTTAGCAATTGAATATATACAATAAATTAGCTTAATTATTTATATAAAAAAGTTTGTTCTAGTGGTAAAACTCTTTTTTATAACCAAGAGGACACCCCCCACCCCCCAAAAAAATTTTTTTTTTTTGCAAGATTCGGCACTGAAAAGCTCGGTAACTTCGTTTGCAACTTTATAATGAATGAATTCAGATCTATCATTTTGAACTTATATTCTGACTGGACTAAACTAAACTGAATTGAAAGGCACTAAACTTAACTTATTTATATTTATTTACTTTTATTTTATATTTAAACCTTTTAATTTCTATTTTATGTTTAATTTATTTCTATTTATTTATTTTTATCCTTATTGAGCTTATTTTTATTATTTAAAATAATAATTTTATTTTTAAAAATTAAGAATTAAAAATAAAAACAAAGATAAGTGAATTGAGAATAAGTGGACTAAAATGAAATGAACTGAATTGAACTAAGTCGAACGGGAATTAGGCTCAAAAGAAAAAGGCCTTCATCACCTAAAGTATAACAAATTGTCAATTTCGTATTTACATCCTATATAATGCTTGTATGTTTAATACCTAATTTTTTGCTAGTTTAAATGAAACTATACAAAGACTATATTTATATATATATTTCAAATTACCTTCTACATAAGTACTTTGGGTATGCAGATTCCGGATTTCTATTAAGTGGGTTCAAGCTTGTTCAAAAACCAGGTCTTTGCATATTTGGGTGTAAGGTCGGATCGTCGGATATATATATAATAACGGATTTCAAACTGTAATATGCGAAGATCCTAATTAAGAAGAGGGGATGAATTTGCAGAAGATTTTTGGGATTTCCTAGCATTATTTTTCCAAAAATACTCTAAACCCTTCATGGTCTATATGAAGCAATCTACACTCGACAATCGACATGAACACAATATTAATAATCATTGTCAAACTAAGTAACTAACTAATCTGATAGCAAATGAAATTAACCATGAAACTAATAAATCTAATTACAAATGAACAATTAATAACTAACAACATGAACAGAATGAAATTAAACTAACAAGTAGCAATTAGAAAAAAGAAAACTACAAAGTTTCAATTAACATTTCAACCGAAGAACATCTAAATTCTAAATTTTAAATAATTCAATTGAGAAATTAAAATACTCAAGAACAACGAAACTAAAATTTAAACAATCAATTAAATTAAAAACATTATAGAAATAAAAGTATAAAGGTAACAAAATTGCACCAACAAATCGCAACAAATAATTAAAATCACTACATTTAAAATCCAAAAAAATGCACCAATAAATTGAAATATTGAGGAGCTAGCCGCGGAGGCCGAGTAGGCGACAATGGTGCAGCGGCGGGCCGTTGGGTCGACGATGAAATAAGGAGGCAGCAAGGAGTGGCGAAGCAACGAAGGAGTTCCGGAGTGTGCGTTTGGGCGATTTTTTAGGGGATGGGGATCAGAGCTTTTGTTTCAAACTTGTTACAGAAATTTCATCAGAAAAAAAGGCCTTTAGTATTGAAGAATGAAGTTGAACGAAAAAAGTGCCCATCAAAGGAGTCAAACCCACAACCTCGTTTCAATAAGTTAGTGCATAAACCATTGGGCTGCATGTTCTACTTTGTTTATTTGTTGTTGAGAATTGTATATAATCAAATTTAAATTTCTTAAAAAAAAAATGAAATTATCCGGTTTTTCCTCGGAATTCGTCTGGGTTCAATGAACTCACCTGAACCCACCGTAGCTCCGCCATTGATGTGTAATGCATAACATTTGTCATTTTACCTAATTTTTTTTAAATCGACTTGTAAATATGTATATGTATTAACGTGTTATAATTGCAAGTTTAGATGCGTTCGAGAATAGCTTTTAGAGTAGATATTAGGTCAAAGATGCATATGTATTAACGTATATGTATATGTATTAATGTGTGTAGTGCAAAAATGCTATTGTTCCCGTATTCAGAATGAAAATCCTTTAAAGATAAATCATAACAAGTTTGTAGAGAATGAAACAAAGCTTGGACAATTCCAAGATTATCAGAAACAAGCAAGTGACTCGAATTTTTTTAGTAAGGGAAAAGTGTAATAATGAATAATCTATAATAGATGATGTAGTCTAGGGCAAGTAATAAAACAACCTCATTCGGTGCCTGATACAAGAACGGTGCATTATGATTTTTATGACTAAAATTATCAACCTCCTCAATCCTTATTATAAATGTCGAAAGTGCACTAAACGTTACTTTAACCTCTTTTTTTCAATTATTAAATTATATACCGTATTTCCCATTGCAAGTATTAGTCAATGATTCAATAAGGCAATAACCCTATTAATCAGTTCAATTATTCTAGAGAAACACTATGGACTTGCAAATCTACAATATTTGAAAGTATTTTTGAATCAATAAATCATTTGTGAGCTGTAACACTAATTTTAAGTTTGAATTTGCACGGATATCACATATAAATAATCTGGTATTTCATTACGTAGCCTGTTTTATTTGTACATGACAATAGTCTATATTGGGATATAAATACATAATACTTCGTATTTGTTTCCCGATTATATATATAGCATAGGCACGTAGTTGAATTTGGTTGTCAACTAGCTTCGCTTGAGAGATGATACTCAACAAACCAATACAATAGATCAAACATTTTCCACTTAATTGCTCTTGTGGCGGCTCTCTATGCACCTAAATTGTTGCATTTATATGCACGACTAATCAATTTTAACAAAACATCTATCTCATGAGTCATGATGCTTTGAGAGTAGAAAAGTTTACTCTTAATGAAAATGGTAATCGTATATCACGATATTAATTAGCTATTTTCAATTTTAATTAACATATGCATATTAAGATTGTGTAGAGTTTTTTTTTTTTTTTTTAGAATCTACAGTTCATTAGATATGTATTTTTTTTATATAAGATGTACTTAGAGAAGAAAAAAAAAACAATTTTCAAGGACTCAAAAATAAACTTGGTTGTTACATATGAGGAGCAAATGTAGAGTGTATAAAATGATATATACTACGTACACAATTATGAAATAGAGGATTTCAACCCATGCATGTATATATGTACTAATGTGGACATTATTGTTGGAATAAGCTAAGTTACGATTTCATGCATGTTAGGTGTACTTTAAACATTTGAATGTAAAGAATTTTTTTTATTCTTGTGCTTTTAATCATTATTTTGATTGACTAGCAATAATATTTACGAATTCAACTTAAGGGTAATAATACATCAAAAACTACTAATTAAGGGAAAATTAATTGCGGAGACCATATGTAATAATTAGAAAAGGATTATTATGTATTTGTGTCATTAATTATGAACACCGATCTTAGTCTCTATCTCATAAATTCATATTGCCTTATCTAGTGCTATGATTTCTTTGTTGTATAAGAGTGAGGGATAGGTCGTCTATTGTTTAGAGCTTTCCTCCCAACAGTTAAAAAGTTGTAACATATATAATTTTAAATAAGATGTATGAGTTCAAATTATTACTCGTAATATTTTGGTTTTGATACACAACAAACAATTATATTCTCGTATTCCCTTTTTAATATACATTTTTCAAGTTAATAATGTCAATCATCTAATAGTTGTGAAGAAAATGGTAAAACAAAAGAATTGCCAAAGTGACAAATAATTAGAATCGGAAAGTTTTTACACCGTATAAAATAGACTAATCTGATTCTATAATATCCTAAATCAATTCTTACCACTTGTTCTTGTGGCTCCCTATCTAGATATCAGAAGATTAATTGTAAAGATTAATAGTGAAGTGTATCAATTTTTAATCTCATTCTAATATTATTGTACGGAGTAATTTACTTCTCCAAATAAATAAATTCGGAGTACATTAAATACAACTTAGGTTTTGTCATTTGACTTCCACCTTTGTATATCTTTCCCAACTTGTACAAAAACAAGTGATGAATTTGGAAATGACACATCAATTTCCTAAAAGCCTTTAATAGAAGTCTAGCTATAGGCTCCTAGAGCTGAGCCCTTTAATTGTTAGCCTTAATCTTCCAACTAATACACTGACACCAAAGTACTAATCACTTTATTAGACTTAATTAAGGACCACAAATCTATGATAATTTCATTATCACTTTACAATTTCCACTAGTCCTTATTTTGAGCTATATTGGTTCATGACAACTGTTAATTGGATCATTCATTTTAGGATGTACGTACGTGATAAATAAGTTAAATACTTAGTGTGAGAAGTTTGTATAACATTAGCAACTTAGCAAGGCATAGGTTTTCGTTTTCTAAACCCTCCTTGGCTACTACCAAACTGAAGGAAGTATTAATTTGTACGTTTTCGATCGTCGGTCCACAACTTAGAATAATGCTTACCTCAATTTTCATTCACCGATCCAAAAAATTAGGGAATCGCTATCCACCGGTCTAATGTATAGGCTCAATTCAGTCTTGGACCAGTGCATACAAGCTAATACAATATCCAAGGTTCATATCATGCATTGATGTATGAACATTCACTTGTCGATGAAATTGTACTATAATTTGGAAAGCATAACAGCATATATATGTTGAGTACTCACACAATAAACAAATTAATGAGTCCATGCACATTTCTAATTAATTATTTATAGACGCTTTAGGCATACATAAGAAAGGGCACATTTTCTTTCCAAAATACTTGTAAACCATGTATAGAGTTGCTTAAGAAGTACGAAATGGATATATTTAATCATTTTGCGAAACATCCTATAGATTGCTCTTGGGGTTGTCATATTTACTTTATGTTCGTGGATCATATTTACTTTGATTCCTTTCTCAATAGTCAATACGAAGTACCAAAGCTCTTCTTTCAAAATATAGATCCACCAAATCAATTTTGATCATCTTATAAATAAATCAACCCAAATAAGTTCAGATGAAATTGATTAAATCCAACTCAAACCGCAAAATTCGGGAAGAAAAAAATAAAATAAAACCAAACCAGTTCTAGTGAACTAAACATAGGATAAGAAATATTTTAATTGGATAAAAAATATTTGTGAATCCAGCGTCCATAAAAAAAATACTAATATAGTATAAAACTACTCATGTGACTCAACCATTAGAATAAACTTTTGATAAAGTTGATTCTAACATAATAATAGCACCAGCGTGACACAAAGGTCATGAGTTTGAATGAATCTCATCCACCAATCCTTTCAAAGTAGAATTATTAAGTGGTGGATATGGGGTCCATGTTGTATCCATAGCTATAGCCCGAATGACTCTCGTGTGAGGGGCATTATAGAGTATAAAACTATTAATGAATCTCAACCATCAGCTTATGATTTTAAGATCCAATTTACACGTGATTTCCCCATAGATTGAGGTGTAATAGAGAAATATGCCGAAGGGCATTATTATAATTATTTACGTAGATAGTAATACTCGATACACATATAATTATATAAATATATACTATCAGGACACTCGTAATTTGGTGAGTTACCAATCATCTCCACAAAAACAATAGTCGTCAACTATGAAGCACGGGTACCTTTGGGAACTTGGCGAATCCGTACTGGGGTCATTTTGGGGA
Source organism: Suaeda aralocaspica (assembly GCA_016808085.1). Lineage (NCBI taxonomy): Eukaryota > Viridiplantae > Streptophyta > Magnoliopsida > Caryophyllales > Amaranthaceae > Suaeda > Suaeda aralocaspica. The sequence continues at coordinate 1,202,449 of PYUH01000238.1, read as the reverse complement.
CGAGGACGGTGCGGGGACGCCTGAAAAACTTCCTGGGGTCGGCATCAATTGGGCAGGGACGGGTGTACTACTTGGGGGACGTTTCGGGGTCGGCATCAATTGGGCGGGGACGGGTGTGCTACTTTGGGGACGTTTCGGAGTCGGTTTAGATACAAAATAAAAGTCTCAAGCCTTTTTAAGACAAAAGTCCAAATGCAAATAAGAGTCCAAGGCCCAACATTCTTAAAATGCCACTCAAAACCAAAGTCTAGGGTTTATTGTGTGACAAACTACTTCACCGACCTTCTTACTTGGTTACTCCTCTAGTCCTCTTCAATTCTCCATCTCTTTCATTCCTTTTACTTCACTAAATTTTTTACTCCTCTAGTCTCTTTCAATTCTCTCTAATTGTTCACTCAACATTTATCTCTTTTAATCTGACTTCTTCCCTCAACATTCATTATTTGCTTTTCTTTTCACTCGACATTCATCAAATCATCAAATAAAAAGTGTCAAGCGATAGCGACTTGGACTGAATTCCAGGTGAAGTTTGAAAGAACGACGGCGAGTTTGAGGGAGACCACGACGATCACGAATCGATTAATGATAATGTTGTACTTTAAGATAATGTTGTACTTTAACGTCTTATGAATTAACTATTATGTTACTGTTACATTAAAATATTAAAGACTATTGTATTTTAAATTATTTTGTGATTTTTTAATTGTCGATTCCTTACCGTTCCCGTTTTTAGAAATTTTGATTTTGCCGTTTTTCGTTTCCATCCCCGTTTTTGACCCTATTTTTGAACCCGTGCAACCTAGGTTATCACTACTCACTAACCATATTCCCAAAGATCATTAAACCCCTATAATTTCAAACAAACAAATAATATAATCAGATTAAATCACAATAAGAACATCATCTCATTCTAAGCACCGCCAAAGCCCGTGAGCCGTAGCATGAACCAAAACTAGTTGTTGTAAGTTGTAACACTTGTACCAAAAGTAGACGACAAGGAGAAAACGGTGTTGACAAAAATTAGGTCTAAATTAAATTAGTGCAATTATATAAATGTGCAATAAGTCTAAGGTATTTAAGGCAGAATCTACGGGCATAGTTCTAATTAGTAGTCGTTGCTTGAATTTTACTTTTGGCATCATTACATATTTACTTTTCTTTATGCATATTAATACTCCGCATTCTTATTCTCTATAAAAGTTAACTGTGTTAACATAAATTACACACAAAATGTCAAATTCAAGGTGATTTGTTTTACTCGTTTACATTGTTTTAAGATAAAAAGTATTAGTACGTAGCTTTTATGCTATGTTAGATTTTTTTATTGACTTTAATTTATATGGAGTGCAAAAATATTATTCCCTTCGTTCCCTATTTTTCTTTACTGTTTTGTGATGTTTTATATTTTTCTTTAACAAACAATTTTATTAGGTTTATAATATTTTTTATTAAGATAGACCCCACACATCACCCACTTGATTAGTTGCAAGTTGTTTCTCTTTCATCAATTATTACCCCAATTTGACCCCACTACTATTATTATATCATATCCCATAATGAAGAGGTAAATAGTGAAGGATAAGGAAAATAGGGAACGGAGGGAGTATAATGTATGTACATTCAGTTTTATAATACAATCGGTTGTACCTTGTTGTAACCAATTAAGATAATTTTGTTTTCATTTGAATTGAAATATGCTTAAAAGTGAGGTATAATCGATTGTACCATGTACATTCTGAATTACTACTGTTCTTCACCTTTCTCTGCCCATGCTCATGGTACAAATACCCCTAGTGACAAAACAGGGTCATAGGAAAGGTTGTCAAAAGGTAATGAGACGACAGTAAGAATGACCAAGGGGTCGTGATTTCGAAAATCCTCGGTAGAGAGATCATAAGAGGTCTTTAGGGGCCGAAATCGATCGTGGAGAGTCATATAGTGGTCCATAGCACATGGTAAAAAAATGGGGCAAAAAATTGACGGGGCCCAGGACGGCCCCTACGGAGGTCTGAAACAAAGGCTATAATTCACTGTTTTTTGGGGTTCCAGGGTCCCGGAAAAAAATTGCCGAAAATTTTTCGAGATGCCCGTATGGTCAAAATATGAACCCAAACCAAGAGATTCGGGGAGAAAAAGTTAGAAGAGAGATGATAAGAAGGTTTTAGATGGCTCCATGTGAGGTTGTTTTTACCTTCTCCAGAAGAGGCCATAAGAGGGATCATAAGAGGTCTTTAGGGGTCGAAATCGATTGTGAGGAGTCCTATAGTGGTCCATAGAACATGGTAAAAAAATGGGGCAAAAAATTGACGGGGCCCGGGACGGCCCCTACGGAGGCCTGAAACAAAGGCTATTATCCACTGTTTTTTGGGATTCCGGGGTCCCGGAAAAAAAACTGCCGAAAATTTTTTGGGATGCCCGTATGGTAAAAATGTGAACCTAGACCAAGCGATTCGGGGAGAAAAAGTTAGAAGAGAGATGATAAGAAGGTTTTAGACGACTCCATATATATGAGGTTGTTTTTACCTTCTCTAGAAGAGGCCATAAGAGGGATCTTAAGAGGTCTTTAGGGGCCGAAATCGATCTTGAGGAATCCTATGGTGGTCTATAGCAGGTGGTAAAAAAAATGCAACGAAAAAATAACGGGGTCCAAGATGGCCCCTCCGGAGGTCTAAAACAAAGGCTATAATCCATTGGTTTTTGTGGTTCTAGGGTTCCGAGAAAAAAGTGCCGAAAATTTTTAGGGGTGCCCGTATGGTCAAAATATGAATCCAGTCCAAGCGATTCGGGATGAAAAGGTCACGAGAGGGATGATAACAAGGTTTTAGATGGCTTTGTATGAGGCTGTTTTTCCCTTCTCTCGAAAAGGCCATAAAAGGGATAATAAGAGGTCTTAAAGTCTGAAAACGATTAGGGGGAGTCTTGAGGTGGTCCATAACACTAACGCGGCGAAAAAATGACGGAGCCAAAGACGACCCCTATGGAGGCCTGAAACAAATGCTATTATCCACTATTTTTCGGATTCCGAGGTCCCGAAGAAAAACTGCCAAAAATTTTCCGAGATGCCTGTATGGTCAAAGTATGACCCTAGACCAAGAGATTTGGGGTTGAAAAGGCCTTAAGAGGGATGATAACAGTTATGTAGACGGTTCTCGAAAGAGCATGTTTTTCCCATCTCCGAAAAAGTCCATAAGATTTAATATAAGAAGGCTTTGGGGGCCGAAATCACTCATAGGGAGTTTTGTGGTGGTCCATAGCACGTGGTAAAAAAATGGGACAAAAATAACACGGGGTCTAGGACAACCCCTCCAGAGGCCTCAATCAAAAGCTATTATCCAATGCTTTTTGATGTTCCAGGGTCTCAGAAAAAAGACTTTCAAAAATTATTTGGGATGCCCGTATGGTCAAATTATGAACCTAGACCAGGTGATTCAAGGTGAAAAGTCCCTAAGAATGCCCCGTGAGAGCAAAAAAATTCTTTTTTCTATTCTTTCGGAAAACAACCGATATGGAAGAGGAATTTAAAAAGTTTTTAGAGGGCGGAATCGATTGTTGGGAGTCCTCGGCCATCATCCATGGTTTTGGGGGGTTTAGGTAAAAAAAAATTGCCATGAATTTTACGCGGCACCCATATGGTCATAGATAGGTAATCGGAAGGGAATCCTATTTTTATTTAAAATTACACATACAAGATACTATGGGCCTATTTAATTAGTTCAGCTTAAAATCAGTTTAGTTCAGTTTAGCTCAGTTTTTCTTTAAAATCCATAACAAAAACATATAGTTCTGTTCAATTCAATTCAGTTTCAATCAGTACAGTTCAACTGTTTTCAGTTGAAGTAAACAAGCCTTACGTAGTTGAGTTATTGTTCACAAGTAAGTTCTACTGTGAGCCTGTGAGTATCAATTAAGTTTGAACGATGAACTTCTAGCTGCACTGATTCATTGGAGAGTTCAACAACATAGAGCAAATGCTAACGCGTTGTTGTTGACTAATTAACAACGTTAGAAGTTGACTATTCGAGCATAATAATTAGGTTTTGACTTTGGATACCTAGTTTCACGCACCTCTCAAATGTAAAAGATATTCAATTGACTTTTGAAACAAAATGCGTGAATCCGTGATGCATAAATGTACCCTATTTTGAGGAATTTCTTACAAAACATTTTCCAAACAAAAAAACTGCACAATTGTTAATGTTCTGGACTTTTGGACTAGGACAGCCAAACTTGCAAATTTGCAATTTTATGCTTCTTCTCCTTAGATATTGAAATAAAATGTTGAGGATGTCCTTTCTCCCGTATAAATAGTGTTGATGTGGGTCCGAGTAGACCGTGTTGCCGGCCAGGACGAAAGACGATATAGATCGAATCCTCTAACTATTAGTAAAATGGATTGAATTGACGAATGAGACAAAAATGTGTGGCTTTTTAGTAAAGAGGATTGAATACATGACGAATGAGACAAGAATGTGTGGCCGGCCTTTTAGTACACGCAATAGCATCCTAATGAATTCCGATGTCATTGTAATCATTTCATATATTTCTAGGGTGACCATAAGACCATATATATGTGCCTAAATACAAATGTACACCATTTTTTCTATGATAAACAAAATAACATTGGCATAATTAAAGACTCTATCACTACAACTTTCCAATAGGTCTAAATTAAATCAATATTAATGTTGAAGTTTTTTCTTGAGGTTTGTCTGTTATATTGGGTAAACTATCTTAAATCGGGGTACATTCCATGGTTTATATTTACAGTGTTACTTCACCACAACATATATTTTTCAAATATTATCCTAAAGAAAAGTCATTTGGTTGCCAATTTTGGTACATAACCTTAACAACCATTTTTTGATAATTTGATGCCAATTTAGCAACCAATTTAAAATCGTTGCCAAAATTGGTTGCTTGACGTATTTTTAATTCTTGTAGTTCGTGGTATGAAAACAGAGCAAAATTTAGGAGGAGCACGGTGCGTCCTCTTCAGAGGCCTCAAACGAAACCTATTATCCACTACTTTTTGACGTTGTAAGATCTCGGAAGAAAAGTTGCCACCGTAAGGTGAAATATGAATCCAGACCAAACGATTTGGGGTAAAAAGACCAAAAAAGGGATGATAACAAGTTTAGTTACGGTTCTAGAAATAAAGATGTTTTTCTGTTCGCCGGAAAAGGCAATAAAAAGGATGACAACAGAGTTAGTTTTAGGGGCCCAAGACAGATTGTGGGGAGTCCCTTGGTGGCCCATTGCACATAGTTAAATAAACCGTTCAGAGGAATATCTTAGCTAAAAAGAGTGTAGTCAGATCTTAGATAATCCGCTCCAAAACCGACTCGTAGACCACAATTACTAAATTGGAAACATCACTAGCATGTGAAAATTGTCAATGATGCACAATTGCATGTACAAATACACACATCAAAGAAGTGTACTGTGTACGTGCATGAAATTTTAGTTGAAATCACAAGCCTACGAATTTGACCCATGATTATAATTAATTATGCAATATAAACATTTAATCCCTTATCATGTAATTGGACCAAAGCGACCCCATTCATCCTCCTTGAATTGGTCAATCTCTTATTAATATTTTGTTGACGTTCCCTCATTGGCTAATTAGCTACAAATAGTGAATTCTTTTTCATATTTATTAGTTACGTTAATTCATGGAGTTCAACTCATCAATTTAATCTTCATTTTTTTTCCCCAATGTTGAATTGTACTACACTACTATACGCATGCACATATATACTTACTTTTGTGTGTGTTAGGAAGTGAAAAGGGCGAAGATAAGAATCGATCCAATGATTTACTTGAACCGAAAGAGAAGCTCTTGCCAACTGAGCCATCCCTTACAAGTATACGAGTGTAATTGCATTTTCTCTCAATAAATAGTATTATTCTTGATCGGATTTCTTACAACTTATGCACACTTCTGTCAACTTCAAAGAAAGTTTTGCATGTCTTAACCATACTAAGTAGTGTTCCTATATTGTTCCCTTATTGAAATAGAGAGAACCCTATAGCTATATAAACTACGAGTATCCATATTATAACCTAGCTTATTCTTCAAAATTTGAATACCGTTAAGATCATCCAAAGTCTACTCTGTTGTGCTTGGCGTCATGACCGATACATATTGTGTAATATTGTAACATAATTTATTCTTAAGGGCGTGAATTAAACAATAGCTTAGTTAATAAAAGTTAGCTTTAAAATTGATTAGTACGTGTATCAGTGTATGGGATCCAACATAACTGTACGAGTTCACACACCTTAAGTATGGTGACTTGGTGTTGCACAATTACCCATCTTAAATTTAGGATTTGTGCCACTAATTGCATCCATCATTATATATGAATATATGATGCTATAAAGTATGCCGATTTTATACATGTTATATGTTATATCAATTCATACACCTAGGCTATACTAGTTCATAATTTCTTATATATAATGTATGTTATGAGGTAAAAAAAATACTTCAAAGAAACAATGATGGATCATGCCACTATGTACTAAATTTATATTCCTAATGTATTGACCTTTCGTCCGTAGGTGGGAATTGTATGGCCATTATTATGGTGCCTGTCGATGTTAGAAGGTACACATGAATCATTTTAATCTCTAAGAAAATTAAAGTATTTTATATTTGATGTGATCAACTTCTGCCTATATATTATAATCGGAATGGTCCAACTTAAAATTAATGATCCGTTTTACCATCCACTAAATTATTGACACGTGTCATATTTTCTTAATACTAATTGATTTGATAAGAAAATAATTTATTTTATCTTTTTCATAAAAATTCCAGCTAATCATACGAAAGTCTAGTGGATTGGCCACATCAAGGCTTGATAATTACACTTCTAACAATCATGTGGCACATAATTACAAGTCTCTTGTCACCATGATTTAGAAAAACTTACTCAAGTAAACACCTTTTTTAAATAAAAAATAATAATATATATATATATATAATTATTTAGATTTATATTATTCTTCCAAATTAAGCAAGGTTCAATCGTGACAAAATTATTTCTACATCAAACACCCAAGAAGAGAAACATTAATCAAATCTTCTTTTTTAACAATACAAAAGTGGACATTTACACTGTTGTACGCGTGAAAGTATTTGTGATCTTATTATACAAAGAGTTCATGCTATACCTATTTTCGTTTACCGAACTTATTCCTGGTATACTAGTATGTGTGAAAACTAAACAGAAAAGTTTTGTAAAGAAAAATAATGGTATAATCATGCTTGGAATAAGCCGCGACTTATCTAAAGGGTGTACCACCTTAGAAAGCCGCGGGGATGGAGAATGATAAACGAAGGAGTGACCGAGTGAGAATTCAATCCACAAACACAAAGTACTTTCCTAGAGATCAGGAGGAGCCAATTACAAGTCGCACCTTCTATTGTACAATACATATAGTTATGGTTTATCTCATATCATATACTACATCCGATCCTTTATCAATAAAATGCAACGATGCTATATGTTACATAGTAGATAGAAAAATTTGTCTAATTGTTGCATTTATTATTGATATCAGAGTTATCCAGTAATTAAGTTTTGTGTTGCAAAGTATACAACTACTATTAGAGGAGTTTGTATACTACAAATATGTTGTCAAGGAATTACTGTGGAGTAAATTATTGATGAAATGATGTTGTGTACTTTGCAAAATATGATACGGAAGTACATAATACTCCGTAATATGTAAATGGGGACATAATTATGTTGCTTACCAATAAAGTGCACAATTGACAACTCTTTTTTTAAAATATATGAAGGTTGACTTTATTTTTAGAGAGGTAATGGTTGACTTTTAATGATGCTCAAATAATTTTAGAGCAATAATAATAATACTCCATATATATAGAAAAATGGATGATGGTTGACTTTATATGCTTCCGTTGGGAATCTATCATTTTGTGAGTTGCGTGGAGGTAATTTGGATTTAAGTAGTGAAATTTGGCTTGAGTGGAGGATGGACCCTTGGGTGAGGAGATAACTTTGTTAAATAGAAAAAAGTGATAATATTGTTAAAGTATAAACAAAATGGATGTATTCTAAATTCTAATACAAAGTTCATGTCTATTAATGCATATAAGTTTGCATAAGTTACAAAAACTTCAGTTTTAGCGCTTCTATAAATTATAATTACAATCAAATGTATGGTAAACATAATCGTTGATGTAACTTCAAATAAACTTCATCCTATAATATGTAAATGTCAAAGTTAAAAATGGTTTAGCCATAACTACATTAGATCTTACATACAGTGGCGGATCTAGAAATTTCATCCTACAGCCGTTTAAAGTATATGAGCAAGAATTTCATCCAACAAGATTTTACACCTTTACAAATCTACTACAAGTTCACCTAAACACGGCAAACCCATAGTGGATCCGCTATTGCTTACATTTTTTCAATCCTTTCCTACCTATGAAGACAGATTTTGCTTCAAAGATTGTGTTTAAATATTTATAAGTCATAACATCTCATTAGCTTCTTTCCCATGTTTTATAAATTTCTTTTTGATCTTGGGTACTTTCTACACAACTTGCATGTTTTGTTTTCGTGAATTCCATATACTCCACTCAAGCCTTTAAAATGCATGAAATTTTGTCAAAAGAAAATAGGAGGTGATGAGAATTAAAAGTAAGCACAAGTATGAGCCATGTGTTTAAGAAAAACTTTACCTTTGTCCCCTGTGCCTCCTTAAATCATTTCATCTGTACTTTATACGTACGTTACTTTTTAGGTTAGTTTTATATGGTTTTCAGCAGTATATAAATTTTTATAATATAAAGTCTGAAAATTAAGATTATTGTTTGATGTCATTGGTGGATTTTCAACGATGTGGTCTTAAATTTATAGGTTTTGAATCTTGCCGACTTGGGTGAAAGAGGTTAACGGTGGTTGGATTGATGATAAAATAGAATCTTAATTAGATTGGGAGCATCGATTTATAATCAAGAAAGAGAATTGATGATTTTTGCAAGTGACACTTTTTGGTTCAATTCCGAACAACTCAACTCTATTAAATTACTTTATTTTAGTTCATTTCAATTCACTATGGTTCAACACCACTAATTTCATTTTAGATTAATTTATCTACTTTGATAGGGCCTTAATTGTCAAAACCAAGGATTGAACCAATTCAAAATAAAAAAATTAAAGCAGATGCCCGTTTGCCGCCCTTTATTATTTTTAGATTTTTATTTAATTTTTTTGAAAACTAAAATTGCAAAACAAAAGGTGTCGCTAGATGGCTTTCAAATATATAATGTCATAATAATGTCGAATGAGGCCTAAATAATTTTATATTTCGCATAATGCCTTATATGTATTCATATAAAATTTATTCCTGAACCACAACAACCATGGGCGGAACTAGGAAAAATATTCTAGTAAGGGTCATAACTAGACTTTCACTATTTTAGAGGGGCTTGAAAACAAAAATGAGCCCATTTTATTATTTTAGCATTTTTTTAAACTAATTTTTACGAAAAAAAAAAACATTGGCGGCCCTCATCCGCCCCCTTATGTTCCAAACCTGACCACAACCATCGAGGCCAACTTGATAATAAGGTCACAAATGATTTGAATTCCATACGTATGGTGTTTGCTGTCCAAGTAAACGATTCGATTATATAGTTAGTGATAAATTGATGATACAAACCCTACTTAGCTGTTCAAAATTAGGTTTATTATAATTGAAATTAAGACATATGATAACCTAACATTATATCTAGGAAATATGGCATTTAGGTAAGGGTGCCCTAAAAATGGTGTAGAAGAGAAAAATTGAAAAAATCAAGTTGATGTTAATGGGCTCTCATATTCCCTTATTCTTATGGGCAGAGGGCACATGGAGCTTTAGAGGCAATATGGTGGGGTCAAAAGTTTTTCCTTTTAAAAATTATTTAATTTAATTTTTTAATTTTAAATGTGGTTAGTGGGGTATTTGTTGCTTCTTTTCTACTTGTATTATTTTCATACACTATTTAAAGACAGATATACAAGAATAAAAAGAGAGATTAAGATGTTGGATCTTGGAATATATATATTTTTATGAATTGATTTATATTGTAATATTAATATAATTTGATTTGATATGAACTCTGATTATTAACTATGCTTGTTTGTTTCTTGTTGCTTCCTTTTTTTTTTTTTTTTTTTTTTTTTAAATTTAGTTTTTGTTGGGAGGGTGGAGGCTTTATGGCTATTAAGGATTTGCCAGATAGTGTAAGATTTGGAAAATTAAAAGATTACTTGTAACACCTTGAAACAAAAGCAACAACCAAAAGAGTGGGAAAAGTATAATATTATTGATATTAGTTTTGAATCCATTTCAAGTTTTCTTAAATGCTCGTAGTATGTTTGAATAGCAATGGCAAACATGGTAGGAAATGACGCGCTAGTTTGATATAGTAGACTAGCATTAAACCTTTCAAGTTTTTAGACATTTTTTGACCATATTTTGGAAGAACAGGAAAATCAATGATCCATCTACATGTTATCATTTGGCCTTGTGTTTACTTTGAATAGTTATCATTGTTAAAATTAGCTTATTATGCTCATATAAACAAACAACGTTGAAGCTGTTCACAGAAAGTTACTTCTATCTAGGTAAAACTTATGAGTTAATGAGATTGAAGCTTGATAAAAGTTGATAATGCATTTGTGGTGTTTACATTTCATTACTTGTGATGCTGATTCAGATTTTCACAAAAGGTTGAGGTGATGGTCGACGAAATAATGGCTAGCTAAGTTGAAATAGTGGTATGTGACCGCGATAAGCTTAGGCTCTGGACCAAACATTTTCGACTAAAAACCATTGAATTAGACCTGGTTTGGCGGGCTTCTCGGTCTTTTAAGGTTAAGGAAAAAATAACCTAGAGTCCTAGACAATCTTTAGAAAAAAAAGCCGAAAATTTAATCCCAAAGTCAGGACAGGCTTTTGGACTGAAAGTGGGTTAAGCTACCTAAACCTGATATATTATCATATAGGGTCGGGTCTCGTTTGTTCGGCTTTGCTATAAGGTATTAAGGGGGTAATGAATCAGTTCATTATGAAACAGGAAATAGCAAGAACTAAGAAGGGGTATGTGCTCAACTGCTCTCGTCAACTTTCCAGAGTTTTTTACCCAAAAAACAAAAAAAAAAAAAAAAAAAAAAAAAAAAAGG
>PYUH01000238.1:1095098-1191221 GCA_016808085.1 Suaeda aralocaspica | reverse complement strand
AAAAAAAAAAAAAAAAAAAGCAGAGGTTGCTATCTTATGGAATCAAGAATGATGACAATTACCTATACAAGGGAAAACTCTCAGTTATCAGCTATTACAGCTCACACAAGGACCAAGCTGAAGTACAAGTTAATGTTAGTCAACAGATGTGAGCATTTAGAAGTGATCGGACTGTCCGAGTCTCGGTGAAGGCAATGAGAAATTGCCATTCGTAAATTTCTGGCAATATGTCATTGGGTATGAGTACGTCCAAGATCAGAACTAATGGCATATACACACGCTTACAGTGATGTTGCCCCCTACACAAAGCCATTGTTCATGTCATTTTAGCCAAAATCTCCCTCTTTATTTTGTTTTTTTTTAACGTGTTTTGTTTGCCAATTAACAACAAATGTTAAAATTTTGAATGACAAATGTTGAATATTAAAAACCAAAATATCACCATTATGAATGCCATATTAAGACAGTGACATTTTGGGTTTCAACATGAATGACAACAATTATGAAAGTGATAGCCCTCCAAAGACAATTTTGCGCCTACAAGAAGAGACTTTGATGCTTTGAGGTTCTTTGACTTCTTGCTAGGGGCTCAATTGATTGCAAAATTACAAGGAAGTGCCTCCTTGCAATGTTGACAACGGTGTTTTAATTTTAATTTTTAGGGTGTGTGTGGTGTCTTAGCAGAGTCCACTCCGGCACAACCAACAAGCGTTAGGGCGGTCATCTTATGGCCAAGCAAACGGCTCCATGTTGTGTTTACTCTACACTTCATAACACACACTAGGAAATTTGTTACCCCCATAACACCTCATGTTTGGTTAAATAATGTACTCGTAGCATTTTTCATATTTTTTGTTTTGGAGGGATGGCAAAATATTGTAGCACAAAATAACAAATATTAAAGTCGGAAGTAAATGCAACACAACGAAGTTAGGCCCTATTCAATAGAACTTATTTTCAGTTCACTCAACTTTAATTCCTATAATCCATTATTTTTAGTATGAATAATATTGTCCAAAAGAAAATGATTTTAGACCAATACTCATGTTAGTAATGTAGCACATGACAAAACAACCAAATGTGAACTTAATTTTGCTCTAACCCCCACATAATCTATTACTTAATTATAAAGACAAAAATGTCAATTTTCCATGCATTAGACATCAAATTTTCATTATTCACAAGTTTTCGCAAAGTTGGAGGATGAAAATGAAAGCATTGATTCTTTGATTTTGAGTACTCTTCCCCAATCCAATTTCAGTAGCATGCATCTATTTTGTGAGTAAAGTCATTAATCTAAACAACAATGATGAGAATTGAGCAACATAATTTGCTAAATGTATATTAATCAATTGATACTTCACAAAATCTACATCTCTCCAGTATGTAAGCTATTGTAAGTTGTAAGCGCCGGTGTTCAACCAATTCTAACTACAAAATGACTAAGGAAATTTTTTTGTAAATTTTCAAGGAAGAAAAGAATACAAATGAAACTGTTGAGGGATAGATGTATACTAGGATTACGGATAACAAGAATGCAAAGCACCTTTGTGTGAGCAGATTTGAGATGAATGCTACTCACTGATTGTAGGTTTACCTGAGCATGCTTCCATTTTATGTAGCTCCAGCATTCTTTCTTCAGGATTACAAAGTCCTGCAGACAAAATTTATTGAAAATCAAATTGTTGATTGGATTCATAAGGGGAATACCGGAGTAGAAACCCAATAAGGAATCTTTCATGCATCTTAGGTATCACATAGTCTAAGGTTTTCAGTGTTGATCATAAACACAGTTAGCAATTAGCATCAGAGTATGTAGCTTCTGGAAAAAAGCATATTAGTCAGAAAATATCCAACAACAAACCAAGGTTATGCTTAAAAACATTGCCACCGAGATCAGATAAAAAGTTCAACCTCGGAGACAGATTCATCATTATTTGAATTAAAGGTGACCCAGCAAGTCAGCAACTGCCTTTAGCATGAAAGCATAGTTGCAGTCTTGACACATTGGAAAACTGCTAGAAGCTGAGGATGAACTATGTAGAGTGTAATTGCATGAAGAATGCGCAAGTGATACTTTGTTGTACTAATGCAATGAATCCCTTTTGTCGTCAGTTTGGTGTCCTTGGCTAGAGCGCAGCCATGGTCATTTTCCTTTTGCGGCCTCAGTCAGCCCTCTTGTTCGCCGCCTTGATGAGATGAGTCATCATACTGGTCTGATTTGTTTATTATTCCTTCAGATAGATGGATTCTTTAGTACTTGGTACCATATTTTTTAATTGTGTTTCATGATAGCTTTTAAATTGAGCATGTTCCTTTTGTTGTGTTCTGCCGCTTCGGAATTCTATCATATTTCCTAAAGTTTATTTAATGTCTTTTTGTGGCTTCTCTTGCTAGTGTTTTACCGTTTGAAATTTTTGTCTCTGGTGGTTCTATGCTCTAATACTGAGTTTTTTTTCCGAGTTTGATTCATTTTTAGTCACATATTTAGTCATCTTGCGGGTTGAACTCGGTTTCTTTAGCCAGTTTCACCCGCTTTACTCAACTTTCTGTGTTATACTAGAAAGGCAGTCAGAGCTTCAGGGTTGCACTTTTCATGGAGGAGTTTAGGAAGCTTATTATTTGGGTACAGTTTGTCTTGCCCATCATTATCAAGGGTTACGTGAAGGCTAACTTCAGACGGGCCTGAGGAGTTGACATGAATTGCCGCGACGGAGCTAGTACTATATGCTTTCAATGTGCTCTATTTTTCTCTGTTCTTTTAACCATGAGCTTGTAAATTATCAATTTGGATGGTATTTGCCTATTTGGTTCCTATGTATGTGCATAGGAATCAGTTTTCTTTTCTTATAAAAAAAAAACGATTTCCACCAGAATGTCTTGCATATATACACAAGAACATAACAGAAATCCCCAACCTAGGACATGAAATATGTAGAAGTTGAATCTGACAAGTCAGAGCACAAACCTGAACATTTAGGTATGTCCCACACAGCTATCGAAGTTGAAGTACACTCTCGTGCACACAATTCAAGATTGTTCTCATGATTAACATTCATTGCAAGCATCCATGCTCCAATTGTGACATCCTCATTGCTAAACATTCGGAAACTGCAAAATATCACCATAGAATAAATTAAACAGCATTCATGTTACCCATCAATGTAGCAACGAATTTGTAGTGTCTCCTCAAGAAGTGAGATGGGAATCCCATTAATATTCGAGGATACGATCCTGAAAGCGATTGAGATCATGTTCGGAATCCTGAGCCCACCTATATCCACTTAAGACAGGGTCCTGAAAGTAATGGCATAGTCCCAACATAGGCAGGAAGTAATTCAGTACCAGTTGTTCCAACTTCCATCATAATTGAAATGTGCAAATATCTTATCTATGAAAAAAAAAAAAAACNTTTTTGTGGCTTCTCTTGCTAGTGTTTTACCGTTTGAAATTTTTGTCTCTGGTGGTTCTATGCTCTAATACTGAGTTTTTTTTCCGAGTTTGATTCATTTTTAGTCACATATTTAGTCATCTTGCGGGTTGAACTCGGTTTCTTTAGCCAGTTTCACCCGCTTTACTCAACTTTCTGTGTTATACTAGAAAGGCAGTCAGAGCTTCAGGGTTGCACTTTTCATGGAGGAGTTTAGGAAGCTTATTATTTGGGTACAGTTTGTCTTGCCCATCATTATCAAGGGTTACGTGAAGGCTAACTTCAGACGGGCCTGAGGAGTTGACATGAATTGCCGCGACGGAGCTAGTACTATATGCTTTCAATGTGCTCTATTTTTCTCTGTTCTTTTAACCATGAGCTTGTAAATTATCAATTTGGATGGTATTTGCCTATTTGGTTCCTATGTATGTGCATAGGAATCAGTTTTCTTTTCTTATAAAAAAAAAACGATTTCCACCAGAATGTCTTGCATATATACACAAGAACATAACAGAAATCCCCAACCTAGGACATGAAATATGTAGAAGTTGAATCTGACAAGTCAGAGCACAAACCTGAACATTTAGGTATGTCCCACACAGCTATCGAAGTTGAAGTACACTCTCGTGCACACAATTCAAGATTGTTCTCATGATTAACATTCATTGCAAGCATCCATGCTCCAATTGTGACATCCTCATTGCTAAACATTCGGAAACTGCAAAATATCACCATAGAATAAATTAAACAGCATTCATGTTACCCATCAATGTAGCAACGAATTTGTAGTGTCTCCTCAAGAAGTGAGATGGGAATCCCATTAATATTCGAGGATACGATCCTGAAAGCGATTGAGATCATGTTCGGAATCCTGAGCCCACCTATATCCACTTAAGACAGGGTCCTGAAAGTAATGGCATAGTCCCAACATAGGCAGGAAGTAATTCAGTACCAGTTGTTCCAACTTCCATCATAATTGAAATGTGCAAATATCTTATCTATGAAAAAAAAAAAAAACTAGTTCCCGAGAAAGTCAAGTATAAATTTTTCATTGGCTTCTTTATAAATTATATATTCTAAACCGTAATATAACTACAATATATAAAATCTACACAGGGAGTCAAGGACAGTCCTAGTACAGTTCTAGGCAAAACAGAAACAGCGTAATATTATAGTATGCTGTGCAAGGCAAATGAATAATATAGCTCACTGATAATTATTAAAATTGTACTAACTCAGTCCAGTGAAAGGATGAGAGAAATAATTTATAACCTAAATTATATGGCAATCAGTAATCCAGTATGGATCAGGTAAGTATTAATCCCAACCTAACAACGTTCGGTCCTTCTAAGACTTACAATTTTGGGGCCTAAATTATCAAAAAGGAAAAGAGAAATTATCCAAAAGGAAGCTTTGTTGTCCTGAATTATTATAGAATAAAATTAAAAAATTTGTATTTTAAGGACTGATGGATCACTTGAAAAGAATTGTAATCCTGAATCCAGGCTAAATATAATGAACAATTATAGATGTAGACTTGAACTTCGAACCTGTCTTTTTACTAGCATGTTTCTGTTTGTCTAATAGTCTGGTTTTATGGGAGATCCAGATAATCCAAGCTTCGAGATAGGTAATTTAAACATGAATATTCCAAGTAAAGCATACTGCCAAAAAAAAAAAATTTCAAGTAATTAACAAATCCAACTTGCCTGTCATTCCTAAGGGCAACCAAGCTTTGGACAACTTTGGCTGAAAGGGCATAAATCGGACCATAAGCATGGAGAAAGTACTCTGAGCCGAGCAGATAAGACATGGGTTCATACCTGCATATTGCAAGTAATCAAGATCATTTGAACAGAGAAATCTCAACACAATTTGAAAATTTTAAGTGAAACAAAATCCTAGCAGATTGAACTAATTAATCATACCAAAAAAAATTGGCCTAGTACCAACTCAGGCCAGTGACAGGATGATAGAAATAATGTGAAACACCTAAATAAAATCATTTGATACAAATACAAGTAAGCTAAGTGTTACCTAACTCACAGTATGCTGAGCGAGAATGAAATAATATAACTCAATGATATAGTTTAAATGGAATTTAAATATTGATAAGGGAAAAAAAATCCAAGTCTTGACAAAATCAAAAGTCTTCAACAGATATTATCATTCGAATTAATAAAAAAAATTATTCCAGAATATTATTCAAATGCTTATGCTGATGATGCTGGTAAGAAGTACCGTGGATTTTGTGAGAGAAATGCAAGTTAATGTAATTTGAAGCTTAAATGAATCATGAACAACAATTGCAAAAAAAAAAATTGTGAAAATTAAAAGCTATTGGACAAGGCTAAATGCTGACCATTTAAGCTTTGGACTGGTGAAAACTGGTCCCTTTTTCATGCACCCTAAATAAGTCTGTGGATCAGACCTCTCTTTCGCCAAGAGGAGTAAAAGGCGGTCTGTCAATTTCATGAAACAGATAATTCATTGTTATTGCAAAACAGATTAAAGCAACTTAATGAGCTGATACAACTTACGATTTCATGGTTTGAGGGGGGGAAAGGGTGGGAAGGTGTAGTTTATATAATCACCTGGCTTTAAATATATGTCATCATCCGCTTTCACATAGAAATCAGCATCATATAGCGCATAAGCTGCTTTGAAGAATGCTAACCTATAAGACATCACTGCAGTTAGTGACCTATAGGAACCTTAAACGCCAGAGATGCAAGGGGAAAAGGCAACTGATTAAAGTTAACACTAACGTTTTGTAGGGGAGCTTGCTGTACTCTTCCACTATATCTAACAAAATGAAATCATCATACTTAGAAACCTCCTTTCTTAGCACTGACATTTTCCACTCGGCGCTTGTCTTGCCTATGATAAACCTGAAAGCTAGACCAGTGGCTTCTTCCAGTCTGCAATCACGCTTATGTTTTAGAAGGTATAACATATTCGCAACAGCTGCACACTGCAAGCAACTTATCCAGTAACCACAATAGACAACAAAAAACTTGCAACAACCTGATAGACATAAGCAGTTGTATAGCAAAGCTTAACTAAAAAAAAAATCAAACGTGCGGCAATAGAAATCTGTACAGAACTGACCCAATATGCTTAAAGAAAAACAAGTTTCTTCTGGTAGATTTCGCGTGCCACTATAAAATGCAACAGATTCGAAAGCTACAAATTGATTCACAATAAGAATCCTAGAAATAAACAAGTTGAAGCCAACCACCCGTTCTTAGAATTGAATAACGAAATGGAAAAATCCATCAATCAATCGAAACCTTAGTCCCATAATTGGGGTCGGCCATATGAACTAAAATTGATCATTCCTTGTGGTCATCCACATAAATTTTCCTTCTCCATCCCCTACGATTGAGAGTATCATTCTCCTATAAATCCAATAGCTTCATATCTATTGTAAGTCCTTCCAACCAAGTCATTTTTGGTTTCTCTCTACCTCATTTAAGATCTCCCAAATCCTGGTAAAATAGAGAGAGAGAGAGAGAGAGAATAGGTTATATGAAAAATTCTCCATCACCAAATCCATAAGGTTAAGCTTATAAGCTATACAGTCCAGCTCAATTGACCAAAATAAGTTGACTCCAAAAGGCGAGAACCTGTGAAGTTCATGAATAGCATTGGTTGCAGCATCAAAGTAGATTGTCTTCATATGAGTATTGGGTGTATCAAAGTTATGGAACAGTAGCTCCCCAAATACTTTCTAAGTAAGCTTGCACATTTCAATTTTTACCACAGGTATTTAGAGAGACATTGGCCAACCCCTTCATCCCTTCTCCCCTAGCATTCTCTTAAAAAAATCGGCCCTTCACATATCATTTATGTTGGTGTGGCTTGTCTAAAGTAAAAAACCCAGGTGGGGCCCTAATTACTGTTGAACCTTAAGCTCCGACAATAAAGCTTGACAGATTTTCACAAGAATGGTTAAAGTCTTGAATAGCTATCTCAACTAAGGTAGGTTCCACTAACATTGTTAATAGTTTCATGCCAAATGGAATTAACATATATGTATAAGGTCAGTGGAAAAAAAAAAAAGAACAGGCATATTTAAGAATAATTATTTCATTTTACGCTTGCTTGATTGCTCACTATGTGCTTTGAGAATAATCAAAGTACTAATTGATTAGAAGAATTCCGTAGTAACAAAGTCTATGAGTCATATAATTGTTTTCATCTCTTTAATCCTCCAAAACACTATGCCATATACACTAATTTTCTGATCTTACTATATGCAGACACTAGATTGCTCTAGAGTTCGTCCAGCCAAACAGCGCAAAGTTTCACAAAGCCAATGTTATCTAAATCACAGTGAACACAGATGCAGAATTTTCTGTCTAATTTCGTTAAAATAGCTCAAAAGTGTAGCACTTGCACCAAGCATAATTCATTGCGTACCACTTTGAATCTTTCAGATAAAAATTTGTGGCTCAAACCGCTCAATGGCAGTATCAGCAAATTGGGTAACACAGCACAAAATTATAGATGGGGCAAAAGAAAGCCTTTAGGCAGAAAATCAGAAACCCTGGTCATTTAATTATGTATAATGAGTAAATTCAAGCGTGGCACACACCATAAAGTCTAAAGCAAATGACAGAATAACTATTATCTAAGATACAAGGCATTCTGGTTTCCTGCTACAATTAAAGACATATAACTCAGAAAAGCTCTACAAATGTTTATGCTTATATCCCCAATGTCCAGAGTCTCATCATAATTGAATTGATAGATGAAGAAGAATGGACAGCGGCAATAGAGCCAATCTCCATTAAGATACTAGCACCTCATCACATGTACAACTCTACAAGTCTAAAACCTTCAAAATAACGAGATAAGTATCAGGGTTTTGTAGCACTGCAGTCTCTGATACCCTTTACCAGCTACACAAGATGCCTGACGCTACACTGTTTCTTACTGGCTTGAATCCAAGCCCACACTATACTCGAAAGAATGCTATTCGACTATTCCAAAAGCATACACCTTAAATTAAACATGTACCATTTATTCTACAATAATGAGTTTCACACTTGCAGTCTGGGGACACCCTTAATTAAACTTCATAATACCTTTTATAAAGTAAGGATTTGAAATATTACTTCTTTCTTCTCTCTCTCTCTCTTTCTCAAATCTCAACCCCAATAATCATTTTCTCTCAAATTCCCAACGCTATTTCTGGTAAATTACATTGTTCTACTCTATGATCAGAATACTATGTATTTTTTATCCTAACCTCAAATGAGAAGTTCATCATAAATGTAAAAAGCAGTAACACATACCCATTTTTTTTTCCCTCTTAACTATCATAAATGGAGAAGTTCATCATAAATTATAAAATAGTTGACGGCTAAGGTCAATCACTAGTTAAATAATAATAACATGCTCCAAAACAAAAACTCATCACAACAAAATGAACTTAATACATTGCTATCGTTGTGTAGTAGGCCACTCTGCCCCTTCCACCATCCATAAGATCATATCTCATAACAATCCATCATTAACCATTGAGTTTGGGTTCCTCCACAAGGCTGGTGTACAATTAGCACCGCGTAAAGTAGAAAAGTACAAATTCTAAAGCAGACAACTAAAACTACTATAATGTTGGTGACCTAAGCATGATTTAATATACAATGAAACCAATTGCAACAAGTGAAAGTCATTCAACCACAATTATGTTCTCAGAAACTCTTCTTATAGATGAGTCCAAAAGAAGTATAAGACATTAAGGACCGATATTAAAACTGGGTTTCTTCTTTTGTGCTTCGTTGACCATAAGATAGCTTTAAGAGAAAAATTAATGCTGGTTTGCCAACGAGTGAACAATACAAGGTGTCCATGTTGAGGGAGTAACAATTTAACTTATAAAGCATACATTACCTACAACTCAAGCTATATACAAAATACAAAACACAGTCTTAAGAAATTAAATCCAACTCGTACTCATCCAATATTGAAATTTCAGCCTTCCAAGAAAACAATTGTCAATTACTACCTTGTATTTCTCCAAGATCGAAAATTTCAGATTTTTAAGAAAAAAGTTGTCAATTACTAGATTCATTCTCTTTGACCTAAATCAAATAAAATTTCTTAATCAATGTTCTAAATAAGGTCAATGTTGATCGATCAATGTACTAATGAACCAGATTAGTTACTAATCAATGCACTACTTAACACCATCAACTTCAATTATCCTCACAAATGAATCTAACCTATCAAAAGCGAACCTTACTAACCCATCAAAGCAATTGTAAATTACTAACTTGTATTTCTGCAAGATTGAAAATTTCAGCTTTTTAAGACAATAGTTGTCAACTACTACCCCATCTTAAGAATTGGCTTCACTCATTTTTGACTTTAATCAAATAAAATTAGTCAATCAATGCTCTAAATAAGGTCAAATTTGATTAATCAATGTACTAATGAAGCAAATTAGTGATTAATCAATGCACTAAGTAACACTATCAAATTCAACTATCATCACAAATGAATCCAACCCATCAAAACCCAAGTTTCAAATCACTTCAACAACCTTATAATCCCCACACAAAACCAAAACCAAATGTTAAACACTAAACATGCATCAACGAAAAACAGTTGATTACCCACAAATTTACAACCACATACAAGTTAATTCAAACATAAAAGCATAAAAGAAAGCAAATTAAAGCCATATAGTAAAGATTTCACTAAAATGAAAAATATATTAATTAATCAAATCAAATAAAAATAAGAAAAAGGGGATCAAAAAGTAGCAACCTTTGAAGAGACTGAGGATCAGAAGGAAACCAAGTTTGCCTCAAAGAACGACGTCGTCCAACAGATCCAAACCCAGTAAAAATCCCAACAAAACCTTTAACTTTATGTCTTTCATTTGAATCACCATTACTAGTTTTACTAACATCAGTTGTATCCCAAACAACAGAAACGGTTTTGGATTGAGTTGAGTTACAGTTATTATCTAAAAGGGTTCTTGAAAGTGCAACAAGAATGAAGATTAGTGCACTGAATCCAAGGAAAAGGAGTAAGATCTTGATTACAGGGTTTCGAGGAAAGGGAAATGGAAATGGTGATGATGAACGTTGGTGAAAGATTTTTGGCCCTTTTGAAGAGGGCATTTCTGGGAGTTTTTGAATTTTTTTTTATTGAGCTTAATGAAGAAATGGAAGTTTGATTTCAATGGAGTTTCTGTGTTTCGTTTAAGGTAGTTACTTGATTTTTTTTTTTTTTTTTTCTTCCTTCTATTTTTCCCTCTTTCTTTATGTTTATAAAGTTGGAAGTTGAAACCACAGGGTTTATTTGTCACGGTGAGAGGACTCACTCGAGATTTGGGAGTGTATTTGATTTCTAATTGTAAACATCTAACAGTGGGAAATTTGTAAACGATAATTGTAGATCACTCTAATATGTATAAATAGAAAATTATATGTCATTTTTATAAATAAGTAGAAAACTTTATTACCCCATTATCCCTTAAAATACATATAAAAAGACGACTTTATAACATATTACCGTGTGATATGCAATTTTGCATATCACAGTGATTTACCTATCAAATAATAAAATGGAAAAATCAAAACAAATCATCGAATCGTCATATTTACCAAATCTGCAAAAAAGACAAAATGCTCCGTTTAAATATTTGTTAAAATTCTAATGGTTAAAAATAAGGATTTACTTGACTCACTCACTACTTTGAGTGATCAAATGAGGGGAAAGCAAGCATCTACATAATCGGTCATGTCTAGACTCACAAAAATGGTGCGTGCTTTTGAGGACGGTGTTTGGATTTTAAACTAAATATGCATTTAGTTGCTTAAACTCAGATGTTTTTCTAACAAGTTGAACCTGTGTCGGTAGGCTAGGTTATTGATGACCACCTCTATTCACTAGCTTTGGTGACCGGTAACACTGAGTACAGTAGTAATCGATGAGTTTTCAATTGAATTTGAAATAAGCCATTTTTTAATTTTATTTTAAAGTTTTTTTCTCATCTTTTAGCAAAAAATTAAAAAATAAAGAAAATCAAGTTCTCTTATAAGGTACACACATGGGTTACATTAAGCATCAATGAAGACCTCATCAAAGCATATAGCCTTTACAACTCAGATCAAACTAAGTCACAAACTCAAACGCTTACACCAAAAACTTGCAAAAACAATAATTCTTTAATAAGACACTTCCCAACATTGCAAAGACAATAATTCTTCAGTAAGACACTTCTCAAGCTGTTGAAAAGGATAGATTGATAACTGCTTGTCACCAATGTGGTCCAAGATGATAGGCATGCCCCTTGGCAGATTAATAACAATAATTTTTTTGCAATATAGTATTGGATAGTATTAGACAAGCATAAGTTTGAGGGCTTGAGGCTACCTTGACACAAAATACTGATACTCTCCGTATGAGAGTGTAATTTTACTTTACTCACACAACAGCTTTTAACATAGTCAAAGGAGTGTCAATATCACTTTCTAAGCAAACCATGTAAAGTATCTCGATCTTGATAGGCTCCTACTTCATTTGACAATAAGCTATTCCATATTAGTTGACCGTTTAATTAATGTAGCTAGTTGTTTGCATACCTTATTTGACTAATTACCAGTCTACCTTTTCATGTAAAAGTTTAGAGTAATAAATTATTTCTAGAAGTATTATTAGCTTCTTTCTCTATTTATAATATATAATAAATAATAACAATTGGTCAATAACCTCTTTCGAATAACATATTTTAGCCTTTTAAGGTAGTCAAACCTCTAAAAAAAATTCAATAAGGTCTTACAAAACAAAGCAAAATATCTTAACTTAACAAAAATATTATGGCCATAATTAAAAATATTAGATAAACAATTACAAATTACATATTCAATAACAAGTAATATCATTTATCTATAGGAAGAAGTTAGGAGATTGTGGGCATCAACTTGTAAGAACATCTATAATTTTTGCTTTTGAGGACTCGCTTGTAATGTGTGTAAATGTTGTGGATATAGCTTAAGTCGCTTGATTGTTGGAATGAAGATGCAACCTACTTTTAAGACCAGACCAACAGTGTAGCTTAAAAATATTAAAAATTATTAAAAAAAATACATAGGCAATAATTATGTGACAATTAATTTCAATTATAAAATTGATTTGGTTTGGCTAGTTAAAAAAATAAGTTTCATGCAAGCTACCATAAGGGCAATATGTGGGTTAAAAATGTGTTAGTTTGAAATGAGTAAGCATGTCAAGATACAACCGCTTACCATTGAAGATGCTGGTGTATTATTATATGCAAGTGTAAAACCATGGAATTGGTCCCTTAGCAACTTAAGCAAGATGTTTGGTATCAACACTTCATGACTTGTCTTTTGATATTGCAACACATTGTCACTATCACTACGAACCCAATACATTATTTTGAGCATAAATTACTTGTTAACTCCGTACTTATCGCTCATTTAATTGACAAAAAAATAGACTATTCAGTGACACACATTTAATACTCTAATTGATATTTTTTACGATAAAATAGAAAAACATCAACTACAATGATACAATAAAATTTAACAAAAAATAAATAAATAAATAAATAAATAAATAAATAAATGAATAATGAATCAAATGGTAGAAAAGATTTCTAAAATGATGGTAGGGCCATTACTTCTCAATAATGGCCTTCACATAATTTTCTTTCCTTAGATCCTAAGCGCTAACTAAAAAAAATAGTGCTCATCACACGTAAATCTTTCTTACAACTGCTATCTCTTAATGAAAGATTTCAAAACTGATGGTAGGACCATTACTTCTCAATAATGGCCTTCACATAATTTTTTTTCCTTAGATCCTAAGCGCTAACTAAAAAAAATAGTGCTCATCACACGTAAATCTTTCTTACAACTGCTATCTCTTAATGAAAGATTTGAGGTGGACTATCACTTTCAACTTGGTGATCACTAGTCAATACTTCAAAGCATGATAAACAACTAAATTGAACTCATAAAATGGACCTAACATGAATTGAAGAACCTAAAATGAATTGAAAGAACCCAAAATGAAGTACAACCGATGGACACAAGTACAATGAATCAATCATAGCCTTAATCCCAATAAATTGGGGTCGGCAAATATCCTTGTTACATCAATCAGACTCATGCTATGGTCAAATTTGCACTTTGCAGTGAACCTGTTAATTGCTTCTCAATTAGGGCATACACAGGAAATAGAATCACCGTGCTTACATAGTTCTTAGCCCCAATATGATTCAAAAGCACAGCTTACAAACCAAAAGAACAGAAGCCAAGAAGGCACAAGTCAAGAGCTCATAACAAACTAATTAGCCTAACTCAGCTTTTACATACATAGAGATAGTCAGATAGATTAAGAAGACTACAAAAGGCAATTGACAATAGTGTATGTCCAGAAATCCAACAAAATCTCAAGGTAAATTTTCCAACTAGTACACAAATGGGTAAACAAGATGGGATGATTGATACAAACTTTGAGGAAAATATAAAGCATGACAATAGTTTAATTTGACCAAGGAGATAATGGCAAACTACACCTCTCATCATTCAACATAATGCATTGCTTTTACTTTAATTGCATTGAAAATGTTGACATAATGCATAAATTATAAACTAAAACACAAACTTCTCATCCAATACACCTTTCAACCTTGAACATCATCAACTAGACCTCTCATCATTGCTCAATTACACACAATCCTTCGGCCTATCATTTTATAATCAATAGCTACATGGTGACTCCAATACCTCTCATCCTTGAACATTAAACATCTCATCTAACATTTTTCACATCTTTGACAAAAAAATTCACATCTAATATTGCATCCTCAAAATATGAACTTGTTGAACTACATCTTAACCTAAAACATACTTCTTTGTCTTCTAGGGTCCGTTTGGTAGAGCGTAAAACGTTTTCGGATGAAAAACCTTTTACATTGAAAAACCCACTTTCATAAAAAATTTTCATTGTTTGGTTGCATGTAAAATAATTTTACATTTTAAGCATTTTTCATTGTTTGGTAGGATAAAAAATACACGTATTTTTAATCCAGCTGTAACTTAATTGTAAACACGTAGGAGCAACTTTTTTTTTTGTACCAGCCAATAATTGTAATATGTAGTAATTATTATTCCGATGATGGAAATGGTACAATCAAAGATAAAAAATAATAGAGTAATAATAATAATATAAACAAATAAAATTTTGATTTGAATCTGATTTTATCTTTATAGTTATGAAGAAAACCAGTAGTGGGTAATTTGACAACATTAGTTTTGAAGAAAACTTTTTTTTTTGACTAAATATATACAAGTAGTAATTATAAAACTCAACTAATTATTCTTTGGGGAAATAAAATTGAAAAAATAAATAAATAAAAAACTCAACTCAATTATACCGGAGAAATATCTTTTGATTTAGACAAAAGAAATGAATTTTAATGATTATTATTGTTTTTATTATTATCATTATTTCATTTTCTCACATTTTTCGAATATTTTGAACAACTAAATTAATTTTCTCAAAAGATTTATCGGATTAATTTATTTTATTGAGATTTTGAAGAAATTAAACTTTGAAAATTGAAATGATTTTACAGCCTTTTTTCACGTTCCACAATTTTTATAAGAGTAAGGGGCAGCTTCGCCCCTAGTTGTCAACTATGAGTCAGAACTAGTATTTTGTATACCAACCAAATCATTTTAGGCTTCCTTATCAAATCCCCAAAAAAATAGAGAAAAACATGTGTTTTCCTTTAGAAATCATGCGGCATCTTCATCTTGCTATGTATATAATACGTAGTTTAAAGTGTACCAAAATATATGATAAAAATAAAGTTTACCTCTAACAAAACAAATACCGCATAACAGTTTTTACTATGTATATAATTCTATTTGTTATAAAAAATATAAAATAAATAATCCATCAAAACGTACAAAAGATTTGATGGCTACTGGCTAGTAGTCTAGTACTACCTTCATGCTCTATTCGATCGTCTTTTATTTTGTGCAATGTGCATTTTGAGCATACAAGCCAATGTACCCTTACCTTTTGGTTATACTTACAACGTAGCCAAAAGTATAGTAAGGTAGTAAATGTATGTATTCCTTATGCAATTTGACAAAAAGAGAATGCTCCAATTTAGACATCAACGGTGCAACTATTAAATTTACTATCAAAAACCATTGAATTTAATGCAACTACTATAAATATTCATAACTCTATCACTAATCTGTTTGTATAGATGTTGGTAGAGGCTTTCCCCCAATGTCTTTTTACGTTTTGACGCTAATCATACTTTAACCATTTTTCACATATATGTAGGTAAAAATACATTCATAAGAGGTATTATTTGATTCATCGTGATTCATCCTATTAGAATATCACCTTTTTTAAATTTTTACAAATACAAAAATAGATTTATTAGCATTATATAATTTGTATTGGCAAACATGTAAAATTGACACAATAAAAAATAAATTGAAATTGATCGAGTTATTCTTTTAATAACAAAAATAGCTTAAACTTTTTTAAATAGAGAGAAAAAAAAAAGAGAATCGTACTGCATTCAACCAAAATTTCCATACATTCAATTATGATAACATTAAATGGTACATGGTAGTTAAATTTTGATAAATTTTTAGTGTCAAACAAGAATTTTAACCCTAATGAAAATAGTCATACAGTCATTCTACTATCATCAGCTGACCCGTCCACACAGTCAAGGTCACACTGCTGATTTACATTCATACTAGTGCTCGAAAAAATCACCAATCCTCCGTTACAAAATTGAAACTACAACAAGTCCAGTAGTCGACAATATCAACTAAACACCAAGTAACACAATGTGCTTGTAGAGATAATGGTCATTCACCACTAATTCAGCTACATACTTCGCTATAATTACAAACACTAGCATCATGTAACCCCTCTTCAGTTTTGAAACCTCCATTGTGACTTGCATGTAACAAGTCCCAATAAACAAAGGAATAGGCCTATAACAAGTAGCTTAGTTTGTTTAATTGTATTTACAATAATCACTGTGCTTATATTGTTGAATACTATTGTAGTTTACTGAAGTCAATGCTATCAACCAAATGAGATTATCCAACGGCCTATTATAGTGGGAGAATTGGTCAAATACAAGGTTGTGTATAACAACAATATAAGCACATAATTCAAAGAAACATTTGACATGAAAAGCATATCTATACACTTCTTGAGGTTTCTCTAAACAAAACAGGAGCAGGCAAGGGGAATAAGCATTGGACAATGTCTCAGCCACATAACAAATCATAATTGAATTCACAAAATCTCAAATAAGGCGAGTGTAGTGATTAGTATAAGACGGGATGTGATGCTATCCTAAAACAGCAAAAGTCACAAATGGTTCTAAATTACCCCAATAGACATGCTTCTCCCCAAAACTTTTTGTTTCATTCAGGCTGGACTGATACTCAGAAGTCACAACTAAAATTCTATCGAGAAAGATAGATGCCCCAAAAGATACTTTTGAGTACACAACGCTATACTTGAAACAAACTAGGGAATTTGATTTCCATCATCACCAAGTTATAATAAGTCATCAATATCAAGAAGCCATACTAGACCTGAGCTGCTGAGCAGCGATAAATCCAGCATTATCAACATCATAAAGTAGTCTACACTCCCTATCATGCATTCAAAAGATGTCACAAAGAACAGCTGCAGAAGCTAGGAACTGAGGGATCTTTTCTTAAAAGGGCCAAGGAAATTCATACAGCAGCTACAATCACTAGCATCCTAAAAGCGAACCCAATTCATATTGGCTCAAAGAAGCATAAGGTCAGGTCTTCTATTCAACAAAAGGAGACAGCAATTTGGAAAAGGAGACGAATTCAACTCAATAAAGCAATAAGTTCAGTAAGTTGATATTGCACCTGATCAATAACAAAGAAATATCAACGATAACATGACAGGAGTACATATAGGTACCCAAGGAATGTCATCCATGAGAAGAAGTTCGAATCACAACAGCAGGTTCTACTTATATGGACACTTTAAAATGACAATGGAAGACTAGGAAAAGTAGGGCATTGTACAAATATTAGACAGAAAGCATATAACACAAACTACTAATGTCGCTGAAACAATACAGGAAGCATTTGACACAAAGCGCCACTGAGGACAGCAGAAACAAGACAAGCATTTAGGAGCATGGTCAAATTTTCACAAAGCAAAGAACCAGAACTATTTGCTCAGCTTCTCCCAAATAATTGCATCACATTTAGACAAAATACACAAAATAGAATCACCCCGTTTGCACTCTGAGTAGCCCCAAAATAAGGAAAAGGCTGAACTTGCCCAACCAAACAGATGTTAAAGTTTAGCATCAAAGCTAAAACCACTAGGATATGAATTTCTTTTCAATAGCAATACTAAAACAACATATCAGCAGTCAGCAGGCACAACAGCAGAATATCTGTACTAAAGCCCAGTAAAGAGGGCACAATTTTATAAGACTACCAAATCAAATACCATGTCAAAGAACAAACTACCCTTCAACTCCAGTAAACATAACAAATTAATCAAATACTATTACACCAGTTGAGCAGGAAATTCTACCAACACCAGCTAACTTCACACAACTAGCATGAAGCCAAGACGGCACAAGTCAAGAGCTCATAACAAACTATCTAGCCTAACTCAGCTATTTCGACTACCATCAAGATGACAAATCAGAAACTGAATGAAATAGGTGCAGTTCAATTGAAGAGGCGGCCAAAAAGTAACAGCAGATGAATTCATCAAGCCATTGTTCACATTGTCGGCATTCACGAAATCACCAGAAGCATTACAATCATCAGCGCCCAACAAGCTTTTTCACACATCTGAGCCAAACATTCACTGATCTTTAATAAATTAAACAACAGCATCCAAAACAAAACAAATGATAGATTAGGTAGACCAAAAGGCAATTAACAATAGTACACAGATCCAAAAACTTGAAACTAACGATTACGACAGGCAAATAAACAGTTTGTTGATTAAAAATTCTCATACAGCACATACATGATACACCAGCCTAAATTTAATTCAAACTTTGATGCAAAGTATTATATAGTATACAACAATATTGCAGCAGCAAATTAACCAAGAAGATAATAGCAAAGTGACCAAAAATCTTAATCTAAGCTGAACTCATAAGAGCATAATGGACACATCAACTGTAATTATGTTTCGCTGAGAACTCAACTAGGCAACCCTAATATGAGCTTATCAGTCACCAAAGGCAACTTGTCTTTGTACTTTTAGGTGAAAAGACCAAACCTAAATCAAATAAACAAGTGACAACAAAACAACTGAAATACACTACAGTGTTAAGTTATGTAGCAACATATAGAAGTCGTTAGACCTGGTTAACCTGTGTGATTATACACTGCCATATATTTTGGTATAGTCTTTAGGTCAAGTTATCTAGGACTATCAAACTTGAATTTAAACAGGACAAGTCAATAAGTTAACATGTATTAATCATTCCCTCATTAAATCAAGTCCAAACTATCAAAAACACGTGAGGGGTAGCTCCTACACTATAGCTAGAGCAGCCAAATTAACAAAGGCAACAACGCAGAGAAAACCATATAGATAAAGAGCGAGTGGCAACTCCAGGCAATGCAAAAGAAGTGAGAAGGTGACTGAACCACAATTACAATGCAAAACAGGGCAATGAACAACATAAAAAGATAATACTTCAAAGACTGGCAGAGACCAGTAAATCCAAAACGCCAAAATATCTAGTTGACAAACTTTCATAAAAAAGAGAAAAAAAATCCAATTTGAAAATTGAAAAACAGGGATTTCATTCCAGTAAATTATTCAAAAGAAATCACCACCACATACCAAAATCAAGGCAATCAAACACAAAATAGCTACACTGCATAAGGGGAAGCATCAGTATGACACTATAATACATTGAAACAATGATAAACAATGCCATATTTATAAAACACCACTGAAATCAAGCAGAATTACGGCAAAACTGTACAACCCATAAAAGTGAATATCATAATAAAACAGCACGAGGACAATACAAATACACCAATAGTGAGAATCATACAAGTATACCTGAAACAAAACATTAAATCAAACTTATCCAAACAAGAAGTGTCTTAAGCAAAGGGCGCAAGAAAAGATCAAACTGTGCAAACATTGGACGTCACACATCACAATGAGAAAAGCAAAGTCCAACAACTCAGTAATAAATCAATCAAACAAACAAATATGCCCAATCAAAAAAATGAAGTCAAAACAAAACTCACAGCAGTACAGAACATTGAAACACTCCAACAATGAAGCTCGGTGAAACAGCAACATTCATCAAAAATAGACAAATTAGTAGCGCCATAGAAAGATACAATGCACACACACAAAACACAAGTAAAGGCATTAAGTAATAGCCTACAACAGAATAGCAACACATCTGTTAAACACCACAAGCACAATCCACAACCAAATAACCAATGAAATAATGCACGCGTAGTCACCTAGCATACACACAATCAACTATCCAACAAGCAAACACACAACAGTTCAAGCAAATACAGCAAAAAATAGCAACAAAGTAATCCGTATACCTCAGTAATAAGGTGGCACATTAGGGTACCCTCCAACACCACCCGCAGGTTGGACTCTAGGACCTGGAGACGTCCCTGTGGGTTGGTGCGGCTGACTTGGATACCCACCATAATGCCCACCATCAGGATACCCTCCACCACCAGCTGGCACTCCAGCAGAACTTGGTTGCATCCCATACATTGAAACTCCGCTGCGAGCTCCCCCTCCACCACCATAACCTCCATAACCACCTCCTTGAGGCCCACCATACCCTCCTCCATAACCTCCATACCCACCCGGCCCCTGAGCTCCTCCCCCAGAAGACGGGTACCCCGGATTCTGATTCATCCCATTTGGCCCCGGCCCACCAGGATACCCTCCTCCACCATAAGAAGAATAACCACCCTGTCCCCCAGGACCTCCATACGGCACACTCCCCGGCCCACCCTGTGGCATTCCCATTCCTCCATTACCAACCGGGCCTTGCCCCTGACCAGGCCCACCAAACCCTTTCCCTTTCTTCCCTTCACTAGCCATCTTACAAACCACTTGCCTCCCATCAATATTCTTCACACTCTCAAACAAAGCGGCCTGTGCCGCCTCAGGAGTCTTATAAACAAAAAGCGCAAACCCCTTTGACTTGCCCGTCTGCTTATCGAAACCCAACGGCCCTTCCTCAATCTCCCCGAACCCGGCAAATATCGACAACAATCTCTCCGCCGGCATATCATACGGCACATTCCCAACATATATCTTCCTCAACGCCACATCCACACTCCCCGGCCCAGCTCCTCCTCCTCCTCCCGTCCCGGTGGTCCCGCCCGACAGCCCGGCGGAGGCCAACTGGGCCACTGCGACCCGGCCATCAATCCTCTTACTAGGCTCCTTTAGCGCTAGAATCGCGCCATCTATATGCTTGTACGTCACGAAACCGTAGCCTTTACTCTTTGAAGACTCTTTATCGAGTATCACAACGGCTTCTTCGAGCTCTCCGAAGGCGGCGAACACCGATCGGAGGCTCTCCGACGTCGTTTCCCACCCTAGGCCTCGGACGAAGAGCTTACGCTGAGTGACGTCACGGTCGGCGATTGTACGGACTGATTGGAGGACGTCGGGGTGTGAAGCGACGGCGTTTTGGAGGAGGTCGAGGAGTTGGTCTTGGGAAAATGGTTCGAGGATTTTGCGGACGTCGGAGGGTGTTAGGGTTACTGACGGTGGTGAGTCGCCATCGGTGAAACCACCATTTTCGTCGAGTTTTCGCTTTTTAGTGAGATCCATTGATGATGATGATGATTAGAGAGAGGTTTAAGATGAATGGTATAAACCCTAATTTTCGATTTGAAGAACTTTTTGATTAACAAAGTAACAGCTTGTTTGTTTATAGGGACAAAGGGTGGGATAAAGGATTTATAATCCATTATGCCCTTTAATCCCTTGTTTGTTAGTTGGAAATTGTACTATCCCACTTATAAGGGATACAGATTAAAAACTTAGTTATCCCATTGAATCTGTAACTGGGGGGCCAGGTATAGATTTTTGGAGATTTCTTCTCAGCTTGAAAATTACTAAAATGTCCTCTCCAATTATTAGTTCCCTCCAACAAGATACCCTACTACCGTCATTTTCTCCTTCTGCCGCTTCACCACTACATCCATTCTTCTCTCTCAATTTTGGTAAGCTCTCTTTCTCTCTCATTCATCTCTCTTTTCTTTTTTTCTTAATTTTAATATATATTGCTAAATTAATTATATTGCCATTATTTAGCAAAAGTTTAATTATTGTGACTTCAAAGTGATATTTGTTTTACAAGGATCGATGGAGAAAATTAGGTGGTGATATTGTGACTCAATTTGCCTATTGTAGAAGAATATGTACAATATAATAGGTTGGCTTCGTTTTGTCTTTTGATTAGCACTAATTTCAACTTGTAAGCCATCATGATGTGTGTGGTATATTCTCTTTGCTGATGATCTTTTGTTTTGGAGCATTTTGCTAACTGCTCTTTTTTAACACCATTCTATATGTAAAGAATGATTAGCTAGTCTTTGTATATTAGATTTAGCAAGTAGTATATGTAACTTTTGGACTCTTGTATGTAAAAGCATGTTTCATGCAAATTCTAATGAAAAGAATGTGTTTTATTGCCTTTAATCATTTAAATTGCATTTTTATAAGTTTTAGTTCAGATAAAAAAATGAATTAACCAATTTCTTAGGTGAAAGGGTAAAAATGTAATAATGTCATTTATCCTCATATATTAGTCCTCCATACCAAACATGAGACAAGGATAAATTAAAAAAGTCTCACTTCCATACCAAACAAGGGACAAGGATAACTTAATTATTTCTTGTTATATAAACGTAAAAATTATAATAATTGGATGACAAATTAAACAAGACTTTATATAGTTATATTTTATTTTAGGTTTTCTAAGGTGTGCTCGTGAATTTTGCTTTTTTTTAAGTTGTATTTTCAAAATTCTTAGTAGTACCTAACCAATATTATTAAGGTGTGTCACTTTTAGCAAATTTTATGTTACAAATTTGGTTAGTTTTCTTCAATCATATTCTTTTAAAGTTTCCTAAGAAATAAATCTAAATATTTTGAATATTTATTAGAATAAAAATATTAATAAAAATAAGGGAAAATTGCCAGAAAAAAAACCTTTAAAAACATTTTTATGCGAAAAGAAACCTTTTTTTAAAAAATGTCAAAAGAAACCTTAAACAAATTTATTTTGCCAAAAGAAACTAAATGTCTACTTTTCGATGTTGACTATAATTTTCTAGCGTTGACTACACTATTTTGCTTTACTGTACCCTCTATTGTTATATTTGCACCTTTTCTCCATTTTACACTTAAATCTAACCACACAAACTTATCTCATACTCTCTACTACCTTCTCTACAACTCTAACCATCTTCATTACCACCACAACATCTTTCCCACACACCCTCACCATCTCTGTCACTAAGGCCATATTCTCCTCAACTTATTTTTGCTGATCTTAACTTATTTTTGCTAAACTGAACTTATTTTTACTTATCTGAACTTATTTTTGCTGAAAACATTAACAATTTATTAAGGATTGAAACTGATTTTTGCTGAACTGAACTTATTTTTGTTGATCTAAACTTATTTTTGCTGAACTGGATTTATTTTTGCTGAAAATAAGTAAAAATAAGACGAGGAGAACAGGGCCTAATTCTCATTAATCAAGGTAAGAGATTTTTTGTTTGGATCTGAAAACTAAGAGTGAGTTGGATTTCAATTGAATTTGGTTTTTAATGTGGCAATTTGGGTTGTTTGAACTTCGGTTTTAAGGTTTTATTTGGTTAAGATTTGTTTAAACTTGGATTTTGGGGAATTTTTTTCGAATTAGGGGATTTGTTAGAAAGATTTGGGGAATTTGGTTTCAAATGTGTTAGAATTTTTAATTTGTGAGTTTGATTACATCATAGAGTTTAGTTTTTGTAAAAACATGAATATTTACCCCATTAATTCAAATTATATCCCAAAATGGAACCAAATTATACCCTAATTCGTTAGATTGAAATCACAAATTTGGGTTAATGAAGGAAGAACAGTGCAAATAATAAAGTCAAAAGTTGTTCAACATCGGATAATAGAAGAAAGGTTTCAATCGACAAAAAAATTTTAGCTAGTTTAACGTTTCTGCTGGCAAAAAATTTTCTTTGAGGTTTTCTTTAGCAATTTTTTTTGTTATAAAAAAAAAGCAACAACAATAACAACAACAAAATCTCAATGGAAATTTAATTTGAAAGGACATAACTTAGAAAATTTGGTATGTTTAAGAGTACAACTGAGAATTTCAAAAAATATTAGGTACAACTTATAACACGTTTAACTCATTAGTACATCTTTAAAAAACCTTTTGTTTTACATATTGGAACGGAGGAAGTATTTAGGAAAGAATTACTGTCGCTATTACCTATGAAATGCAACGACACGTTTTTTTTCTTTCGTAAAATGTCAAATTGTTGGATTTTATGCATAACGAAAGTAATAATGGAAAAGAAGTTAAAAGATGTTTTTCTTGAGGAAAATGTTGGATGTTTAATTGATATTAATAGAGTCCGAAATAATTACATCAGAGATCCAAACAGGGCCTCTATCAAGCCAAACCTCATCAGTCATCACACACCGACGTACTCGCCCATTTAGCTAAGCGATGGGCACCAGTGTTACAATTGCGATAACAAAACTTTAAAAAGACACAAAAAGAACTAGGAATACAGTAATTCAAAATATTCTTCCATCTTATAAATAGTGTGAAGATTCGAAATGTATCAAACAAAAAGGAATGAAGGAACTATTTAAGAAAGAAACACTGTCATTGTTACCACTGAAATGCAATGACACTTTTTCTTTTCTTTTGTAAAATTATGCATAACGAAAGTAATAATAAAAATGGTGCTAAAAGATGTTTTTTTTCCTGAAGGAAAATGGTGGATATTTAATTGATATTAATTAATAGTGTCCGAAACAATTATATCAAAGATCCAAACAGGGCCTCCATCAAGCCAAACCTCATCACACACCGACGCACTCGCCCATTTAGCCAAACCTCATCATGTTTTCCAGCAAACGATACTAATAGCCCTTCCCATTAATAACTACTACATTTGTAATCCTCCAAAAACCATACTAATAGGCCTAAGAAAATGATACTAGTATCACTTTTTTTTTACTAATAAGAGTTAAATCTATGAGGAAACACTATGAAAATAATGATATTAAATGTGTAAACCACTGATTATAATTTAATACTCACTGAGTTTTATATACCACCTATGAGTTAGATATAAAATATTCATTTGTTGCAAGTAACCGATTACGGAGGTAGTAATTATGATACGAAAAGCTAGATTGAACACATGATAACTGTATAAAATAATGTTTATAGATTATTTGTATTTTAAAAGTAACTATAAATTATATAATTGATTATAATATTAGTATAAAACGTTTATTTTAAATTTATAAATTTCATTACTATATAATGTACGTTAAACTCACATAGTTTTAGGGGCTGTTTGGTTCAAGAAAATGAAATGGAATGGTATGGATATTCATATTAGGGGGGAATGGATTCAATGTCCATTCATGCTATTTGGTTCACTTTTGAAATGACTTTTGTAAGAATTTCTTCCTTCAATTACAATTCTAACATATCTCTTATTTAAATATCAGTAAAATTGTAACATACTAGTTCTTCTTAAACTTGTTTGAACAAGTCACATGAAAATATTGGAAAATTTAATTAAATCTTTTTTTTATAGCCAATTAAATCTAAAATTTTATTTGGCATTATACAATATACAACCAACAAATAGACGTGAGAAAGAGCAATTGCAATGTTATTTTTATCTTATACCCAAGTAATCATATTCATCAACAAATTTATGAAAAACATCATGATTTTACATGAAAATGAAGATAGAAAAATAGATCGAGATGAAAAAAGTTTGACTTACCTCGATGGAAACTGAAACGCCGACGGAGAAGATGAATAGTTGCCGGAAAATCACGAAGGAAGGGCGTGGATTGCTATGGCAGCTTCAATTTTCAGTTTTCCTCTCCTCTCATGTCTAGGGTTTGTAACTTGAGTGGAATGGGAAATAGAAACTTGGGGTAAGAGGGAAGTATGGGATTGAAGGGGGTCGGGGTGGAGTTAGATACCTAAGGGTATCATATTCTACCCTAAAAAAGCTCAACCAAACAATGGATTGGAATCAAATCCATTTCATTCCATCCCTAAAGCCCCAACCAAACACCCCCTTAGTATATAGTCATATATATTCGAAAAGTTTGACAATTAAAAGATTGCATTGAAAGCGAACAAAATAAATAATGTTGAAAAAAAAAAATTTCTGACCAAATTGACACTTGACATGGTGGTGAATTTTGTGATTTTGGCTTTAATTATTGATATTATCATAGAGCCAAAATTGATCGAAAAATCTAACTTTTACCAGTATACTCAAAATAACACCAACTTTAATAAATCCCGTTATATTTCAATGTTGACTTATAATTCATGTTAACAAATAGATTGTGTACAAAAGTAAAATTATAAATTAGTAAAGTCTTTTGTTAAATTAGTAAAGTCTTTTGTACACAATTTATTGTTAACCAATTCGATCTCTTTCATAGATTTATAGTAATAGCGTGTCAATGCACTACTTTACTGATTAGTTATTTAGTAATTATTTGTGTTTGATATTTAAATTTTAATGAAATTAATTTAAGTTCAATTGTTAATTAGTTTTTGTTAATTTTTAATTAGAACTTTAAAAAAAATCCCGCTACAACATTATTATTATTATTATTATTATTGTTGTTGTTGGTTATTATTATTATAATCAAAAACCTACTAAGTCAGTTGATTACAAGAAATTAGTGGGGATCCAAGATTCAATCAGGGCCCCTACTCCTCTAGCAATTACGAACCCAATCCTGGTGAAGATGTGAGCAGCTTGTCACGAGTGACACAATGACCCACGCATTGCATTGAAACGAGGGCATAGAGATCCCCAAGGGGAGCCGCTCATGTGTTGTGCAAGCAACACTTATCTCCCTATAGTAGGCAGTCTACAAGAAAAGATAGTGCTGCAGGATAATACTCGATGTGCAGATAAGCACTACTCTTGGACGACAGTGCTATATTTCTCTAACGAGGTTCAAACTTGGTGTAAAGGTTGTCTACTACATTGGAAGAGTATGGAATGCTCTAGAACCTCATTGAATGGTCTAGAGTAGTTCGGCACATTCCGGAAGGTTCCGGAACATTGTAGGATATTCTAGGGTAGGTGACTCTAGAGTGTTCTAGTATGCTCTAGTGGATGTATAGATGTTTCTAGAGTATTATCGCATGTACATAAGAGTATGTAAAGACTAGAAAGTTCTAGATAGGGTATTGTGTAGAACCCTCCATTTGAGGAGGTTAGAATGTTCTAGAGTAGACATAGTAGGAAGGGGGTTGCCTATAAATACCCAAGGCATTCATTTGTACAAGCATTCAGAAAATTGTAACCACACTCACACATTAGTAAAAATCCTTTCAAGCACTTGTGTTTCTCGCTAACTATCTACTTAGCCAAATCCACACAAACACATCAACTACCTTTCTTAGCAATACTTAGCTTAGCTTTGGGGTTGCCTGACTTGCCTTACGACGGGAGTGTAAGCGAGTGGCACACGTGAGTGACTAGGGAAAGAGTCAGCACGTGACAAGCTGCCCGTGAGCTCTAATATCTTGAGCTTTAGAGAATGTTTGAAATCGCTTCAATAACACAATTGCCTCCTTCTTTAATTCCCCCTATGAAGAAAAGGAGAATGGAATGAAAACATACTCAATTGCCATGCATCGAGCTTCATACTAACCCCTCTTGCAACGAGCTAAGCCACTTCAGCCACAACACGTCCTGGAACAAAGACAGACAAACCAAAGGGTGTCAAAAGCAAACACCTGGTCAAGCCAACGCAAACATCACGACCATGATCCCAAGAATAAAGCAATACATCCACAAGACGGAGAGGTTCAACATCCCCTCCACGTAACCCAATGTTTACCTCCATACCTGCGAAAATCTCCGACCGATAACAAACATCAACAAGTGTATCACGCACAACATTGTGTCGATGTTTAATACCAAGAATACTCATGACACTATATGACCGCCTAAGACATCACCCTAAAAAACCCTCGAGCAAGCGGAGCAAGACGTCAAAGCA
This sequence comes from Suaeda aralocaspica, assembly GCA_016808085.1. Taxonomy (NCBI): domain Eukaryota; kingdom Viridiplantae; phylum Streptophyta; class Magnoliopsida; order Caryophyllales; family Amaranthaceae; genus Suaeda; species Suaeda aralocaspica. Next base: position 1,163,407 of record PYUH01000238.1, on the reverse strand, counting down.
GAGAACAAAGGAACCCCTAACCGGTTACATAGCACACTACGGTAGGTCTTGTCATTCATAGTCTGACCTAAACCCGAAATCAAAAGTTCCTTAAACCAAGCGGAAGCATGATTTTCAAAGGGCAACCTGTTGTGGAGATGAAGAGAAGGTAGAAACTGCAAATGCCGTAACCTTCGTGAAATACATATTTGTCGATTTCTTCAGAGTTTAGGGGAAACAATCTCACAGGGGTTACACAAAAGTCAGTCTCTACAGTCTTATTAAAAAAATCCAATGCAACATCAAAATTAGGTCCCGGCCAATGACACCAGAATGTCGAAGAAGCGTAGATTGCAAACCAGTAGACCGCAGAAGCAACGCTAAAAATTTATAACGTCATACATCACCCACTGAATAAATACGAAGCTCGCCAAAAGCAAAAGGCAAGGTGTATAGCCGCCATTGCCTGGCCCCTAGGTAGTAACAATGCTTTCTAAGTACGACCGAAGAACCGCATCAAAAAAGCACTAAGTGACCTAAAAACAAGAGGGGAAAGTATGCATAGCAAAGTAGAGTTTGGAAACACCAATACACGCACGACAGAGCAACAACTCACGTTGGGGATTATTAAGCTTTGCAATCGCGTCCATTAGCACAATAGTCTTAGTCACTCTTTATACCAAGAAATCAATACAAAAAGAAGAAACCATATTAACAGGGCCACCAAGAAATTTAAACCCCTTGAGAGGCCGAGCAATATGGGTTGGGGGGAGGGGGAAGACCCCCTGATAAGGTCGTCGTAAACCTATTAAAAATAAACCTAACTAATTCTCCTAATAATGTAGTAGGGTAAGTCAGGGTCGATCCCACAGAGAAGATTCAATCAAACAATGGTCGCTATGAATAACTACTAGTAGAGTTGGCTAAATTAAGGAGATTGAGAAATTGATCTAAAACTATAAAATAACTAAAAACTATAAATAAAGGCTCTAGAATTAAGTATCACCACTAATATGTACTAACGTAGCCATTAATCGTTCCCCAAACTAATTAGAATAAACTCAACAAGATAGATGCGTCCTAAAAATACCAAGAATATCTTTCGATCAATTAATGACTTCCCTAATAATGCAATCGAACCTATTTTCATGGAGTCATGCACATTAAAGACATTATGAATAGCATCCTAAAAATCCTAGCAAGTAATATTCACTATGTTCATGTCAATAAAACTTACTTTTGATTAGGGTTCTAAAATCAATCAAGAACCAACTTTCGTTGCGAACCTAATCACATTCAACAAATACTATTTCTAGTCAAATATTGATAATCAAGCCAATTCTAACAAAAATGAATAACAAACTAATTAAATTGGGGAATTGAATTAAATCATAGCATATAACTCATATTAGGGTTTAACTCAACCCTAGATTAATTCTACTCGAACAAAATTAAGCAAAACTAATTAAAGAGCAGCAAGATCCACGCAAGGAAATTATACAAGAATAATACCAAAACTAAACTAGAGAATTAATTATTTTAAAACCAAAAGCTAAAAACAAGGAAAGAAACATATAGTGGCTTGGGGCTTGCCTTCTTCTCGTAAGGATAATGATGTACATACATTGTTGACATTTATACCATGTTTGCTAATGGGCTTTGTAGATTATTAACATTAGTCAGCAAAGGACCCAAATAAGATCGAAATAGCATCCAGAATTGCTCAATGTAAAGCTTCCGCAGGTTGGTTGCGGTTCTTTCTGTCCATTTGTAACTTCTTGAGTATGTTATAGCATGTCCACAACCAAGACGTGGTGTAAGAATATCGGCCACACTCAGGGTGTGGAGTGAGCTGTCTACTGCTTTTTTTTTTTTTTTTTTTGCTACAATTGGTCATGACAAAGCTATGAACAACCTCTTACTTTGCATGCTAAACAATTAAGTAGTATGGAAGTCGTATTGAAGCTCAATTCCCATCAAAATCCTACAAAACACATATACAAACATACCCGAGAAGAGCAATATCGAAATATAAAGAAACTAGTTCTAATTAGGTTAAGAATACGGAAGAAACACAACAAAATATAATCAAATATAACACATATATCATGTATAATATCGTGTTATCACCCCCACAACCTTGCTACGTGAGTCTTAGTCTTTTCCACATTAAGATGAATACCAAAACGAGGTCCATCCTCCCAAAACAAATCCAATACATTTCCCGCCATCAAGGTATCACCAACAATAGTCTCATCAACCAAATACTAGACCTGCAAACATAAAGAATCCTTGGTTTTACAAATCAAGAGATACAAAACCAAAGCAAATAGCAAAGGACTAAGAGGGTTACCCTGCTACACCCCTAGCACGACCATAATAATAATAATAATAATGATATATATTTATATATTATTATTACTATTATTATTAATTTTGACGATAAATTTCAAGTGTAGAAGAGAAATAAAATTTTAATAAATGCTAAATATTTGAAAGACATTTTTTTTTTCTCATTTATTTTGTATACATTACATTAATAACATAATCGTCACAAATTATCCTTTGTGAATAACATTACTATTTTTCCCCTAAAATGTTTGGCACAATCACCCTAAAGGTTTCTTCAAGTCCCAACCTCGAGTTTCAGTTGGTGCTATCAATTTTCCTTTGCTACATTTCCTTATTAAGCCATCCACAGCTCTCACTCTTTGCCGTTTCCTCTTAAGTCACTCTCTGCTCAAGCCTCCATCCTTTTCCTGTGGTTTGCATCAAACAGATTGCCTAATAATAAACATTCTATAAAATGAATAATATTGTTAATCGGATGATTATTTTTATACGTGGTCAGTCACACTATTAATGTTGGAGAACAAAATATTGTTCTAAAGTCTAAGCACCAGCTCAATACAATGTATTACGTAAATCTAAACTAGCCATGTCCAAACTGCAAAGCATCAAGTGAGGTGAGAGACAAACAGTAATAAAGTACAAAGTTAATGAAATTGTATATTATAATGATTTCTATATCAAAAGGCACTCGAAGCATATAACTCTGCAGTCTGCATTACCATAATCAAGCATCGCGATGGTGACCTTGAAAAATGAAAATACTAAGTTCCCTTCAAAGCAAAGAACGAAACAATTGTCGAACCTATAAATAGTAAAAAATGAAAATTTTAAGAGGACTGAAGTTTAATAACAACAAAGGTGACAAGTTAAATATTTGCTGCAAAATATTGTGGCACCAACCATTACATTCTATAGTTCATTAACTCAAAAACAGCTACTTGAAATGTACCTTAAAGTTCTAGGCATTATGACATTAGCAGATTATCTACAGAAACATTACTAATAGTTCGACACATCTCTTCCAGGCACATCTTGCGGCTGATACGCACCATGCTGACCTCCAATGTTCTGTGGAGGATAGTTCTGATTACCCATGTTTGGGTTTTGTTGAGGTGGACGATAGCCAGGATTTCCTTGACCGCCATAATTTGGAGGAGGCATACGGTTCTGGTTATTTGGGGGTGGCATGTTCTGAGCATATCCAGCATTGTTGGGGGGCATGTTCTGTCCATATCCAGTATTGTTGGGGGGCATATTCTGTCCGTAGCCAGGATTGTTGGGGGGCATATTCTGTCCATAGCCAGGATTGTTTGGGGGCTGTCCGTAGCCAGGGTTGTTTGGGGGTTGTCCGTAGCCAGGATTGTTTGGGGGCTGTCCGTAGCCGGGATTGTTTGGTGGCCTATTAGGAGGTGCGCCACCAGGATGGTTTGGTGGACCACCCATGTTACCTCCAGGACCCCCCATGTTACCTCCAGGACCCCCCATGTTACCTCCAGGACCTCCCATACTACCTCCTGGGCCAGGGCTCTGATTCCTTGGTTGCTGTCGTCTGTCAAAGTTCCTAGAACGATCAGAATTCCTTGGCCTGTCATTGCGCCTGTTCCTGTCCTGTGCCTTGGCATTGTTCCTTACCCATTCCTCATGGTACTTGGGATCATATGGAACAGCTTCACCATTAATAAATGGTTCCCCTGTCAAGAAAGGAAAAAAAAAGGTTCAGCAACCACTTTTAGAGGGATGGATCAACAAGTCTTTCCACTTTTTAGAGGAACTGAAAATAAGAGAGTAAGGTATTCCATATAATACAACTGTTCATGACAGCAAAGAATAATGCACTAATGACCTTAGAAAAAAGAAAATGGAGTCAAAGATATAAGTTTAAAAAAGTTAAAAGCACTTGAGTTCATCAGTTTCTTACCCCCATAATCTTTGTTCTTAACATCCAAGTATGAGTCAGGAAGGACCCAACGAACATGTGGCAAATCTGAACAAAACAAAAGAAAGCAACCCATCAGTTTCTCACTAATAGATAAGCTTTGGCAACTATGTAAGCATAAAAATAAAAATAAACAAATTAATAAATTAAATAACCTTTAAGCTTGTATGACAGCTCCTCAGACACCAAGGCTCCAAATGCAAAGTAATGTCTAGTAGAGACAGAGTATATCTTCATCCTGGCCTCTTCCTCACTAAGAAAACAAAATGAATTTGTGAAGTGATGAAAGTAGAATCCAGAAAAACTTACGCAAATAAGCCAAAGTAAAGACCACTGGCAGAAATGATGTATAAACCATACATACTAAAAGCAACACCTCCTCATCCCGGACAATAAATTTAACAAATAACACATTGATGCACGTATTATGCAGTCACACATGGACAGTTTCCCACACTTACATCAAGTCTAAAGTAAGCTGCATGCCAAGATGCACAGATTGCACAAAAAAATCAAAAAGGTGAGAACGGAATACAAAAACATGAAAACACATCCACCAACAGCTACAAAACCCATTGCAAACCTATTTACATATGTAAAGAAACTATTTTCTTAAATCATTTGATACAGAAAAATGAAAGATCATACTCAACTCCAAAAATTGGTGTATTATTAGGCACACAAAGACATTGATAATGGTATATATCAAAACCAAGCAAGTCCTGAATGAATACATTTTTTAATAATTTGAGATAGCAAAAGAAAATATATCACCACCTCTACTAACCACAACCCAATGCCAATCTAATTTTGACGATCATAAGCACACGCAAAATATCAAATTTGCAAGACGTAGACAAAAGCCCCAAAATTTTAAACCAGTAGCACTGAATGTAAACAACCCCTGTCACCATTTTATGTCCTCCCAACCACCCACGTCAACACCCCAATACTACATGTAAGAACTACAGAATTCCATCACAGGCTCACAGCTACTTATTAATTTTTGTGCCAAAAAATCCATTACCCTCCTCAACCTTTCCCTCGCTGATTTGATTATTTTCAAAGTTGAGCAAAACAACCAATAGAGGTAATAGTCTTCCCCTCACCAAGCTACTTCCTTTCCTTTCCTTCCCTATCCATATATTTATACCAAATGTACTCTCCAGTCTCCATAAAAGAAACAACTTTCTTAACCAAAATCTTACACACAAACTTGATTGAGCTCTATAAACCTCCAAAACAAAAGGAATAAACCACATCTTATGTAAAATCTGCATTGACTCAAAAGAAACATCTTCCCTTCATGAAAATTCACAAGAATACACTTCAGCATTAAATATTCCATACGTTCAGCAGATTTCAATGAAGAAGAAATACTAACGGACAACACCCCCAAAAATCCATTACGCTCCTCAATCTATTAAGGTAGTAGTCTTTTCCTACCCAAGTTGTTTTCTTCCCATTCCAACTCCCTCTTATATCAACAGCAACAACTTCTTCAGCAAAAATTGACACACAGTTCTATTCTCCAAAACTAAACTTATAGATCAAGCGACAGCATCAAATTTGTAAAATATTCTCAACTTCAAATATTAAGCACGTCAAAAAGGCGAGGAAGTACTAATTAACCACACCTCATTATGTCACCGGGATTAGAAAAACGAATCAACATTTGTGACACATCCATTTCAAATTGGTGACTAGTTAAGATCCCATAAACTAATTAATCGAACATAGCTACCACAGCAGAGAACAAATACCTGTTAACCACACCTGAAATATCCCCAAACAGCCTCAATAGTAACACCGAAAAAAGACATAGAAAACCACAAAAGTACCTTCCAAAGATTTGAGCTAGGGTTTCAATATATGGATCAATAAAAACATTTAAATTTTTAAAAAAAGGTTATTCACAAATCATGCTTCTTTCTTACAAGGCAATAAATTACAATCAATACCGAAAAACATACAAATACAAAAAACAGAGACAACAATGAAATTACCTTCCACTGATTTGAGATAGGGTTTTCACCAATCAAAATTATTAAATTCAATACAAACTAACAATCAACATTCCAAAAACAAACAAATACAAAAAAACAGAGACAACAATGATATTACCTTCCAATGATTAGACCTAGGACTTTCGCTAATCAAACTTACTACTTTTCCTCTCCACTTTACGTCAAATCGTTTAGCTTCATTAGTAACATAGGTAGTATAAAATACAGTACAATCGAACAATCAACAACCAAAAACGAAAAATTTACCTTCAAATGATTTGAGTTAGGGTTTCAACGCAATACAAACTAATAATCAACATCCAAAAAAAATTAAACAAAATTCAAAATTACCTTTCAACGATTTGACCTAGGGTTTTTCACTAATAAAACTCAAAATCAACATCAAAAAAATCAAAAATGAAAAATGAAAAAAAAAAAAAATACCTTCCAACAACTTGAGCTAGGGTTTTGATATAAGAATCAATAATCTCATCACGAGTAGCGTTCTCAGGAGGAGGCTCAGTAACAACAAGCCAATGCTCAAAATCACAACCGTCAAGCAAGATAGTTTCCTTAGGAGGACGATTCGTGTGATTAGAGTTACTATCAGTAAGCGCGTTGTTCGACGATTGCCGTGTAGAAAACGCGCGAAGCCTAGTAGGAGAGAGAGTTGATGACACGGCGATAGAAGCGAGTGGACGAAGACGGAGGAGAGAGAAAGAGGAAGATACAGGTGATTTGATTGCGGTTGATGATATTGAAGAGAAGGAGAAGAAGGTGCGAGAGAAGAGGTGGTGGTGGTGGTGTTTGGTGGAGAAGAAGGTGCGAGAGAGGGAGAAGATTCGAGGTGCCGCCATTGATGGAGGAGGTAAAACCCTAGTAAGGTTTTTTTTGGGGGGGAGGAGAGAGAAAATTGGGGTTTTTTTTTTGGGTGGAAAATGGTGAATGAAACGAAGAGAGAGAGAGAGAGGATAATGCTCTCAGATGGAAATGAGAGGGGTTTAGTGAGGGTTTTTAGAGGGGGGGGTTAGTAGGAGGGTTTGTTGGTTGCAGGAAATTACGTCGGTGTCCTTGGGATTTTTTTGGGGGTGTTTGACCTTTTCTTTGGGTTTGGGTTGGTTGATGGGGTGTCTGATTTTTGGGTTCGGAAAACTTACATATGGAATGATAATATAGAGTATGTACTACGGAGTAGTCGGTTTATCAAAATTTATTATCCTTTATGAGTCTACGACTATGTTTGAATTTAATATCGGGGTAGTGAGTTTCACACTTGTTGTTTATGAAGAAAATAACTAGTGAATAAAGCTTGTAAGGGAGTGCGGAAATTAAATTGGAAATATCAAAGTCACTACTCTTATTTTTTTTTTTTGGGGGGGGGGGGGGGGGGGGTTGATCTTTTCTTTAGTTTTGTTTTGATTTCTTGGGGTGTGTAATTGTGTAAGGAGTGAATCAAAGTGATAGGAGTACACGTATTTTTTGTAATCAAAGACACATTATTTTAATTGCATAAAAGTAACTTAATATTTGAGTCAATCTTAAATGTGTTGTGTATGTATGATAGGGAATAATCTACTCAAATAAAAAGTTTGCGCAACGAAACTTTAACTTTGAAGTAATAATCAAACTCAATCTTGAAATGTACATAAAATTGTTACTTACTTCATTTTAGCCCTTTGCTTATGAGTTATGATAATGATAATTATTATACATCCTCAGTTTAGCCATTCGCTTATGATGTTAAGAAAGAAGAATGTTTAGTATGAGATGATGCCAAGTTGCTAACAGATATTTGGTCTACCTACAAAAGTTAAGCACTTCGAATAATACCTAATCATCTGAAGATACATAATTTGACAATACTAATGGAGCATAATAAATAATGAAGAAAACCAACAAAGTTGAACAAAAGGATTATTTAGTAAATCCAATTTTCAGTTTTAAACTCTTGCTCACTTTATCTCTATTTTAATATGCTTTTGGTTACTGTTTCATATATATATATATTTTTTTTTTTCCCATAATGATCATTGTAATTAATAAATTGCTTTAAGAGGAATATTTTACGAAGAAAAAACAACATTATTTACAAGTAATAGATTTTTTTGTATGGAGACATAAGTATGATTAATACATTTAATTTATAATTATGCAAGTCGTTGAGGACAATGGATAACAATGCTTATGACCTATTTGATGGGTGCTTGGGGTGGTTTACCGGAAAACTGTGATGTTAGTTTAGACGTAATATCGTAATTAAGGATATTCACCTATCACAAATTTTGAATAACTTGCAAATTGTAAAAAAAATTAATTGTGCAATTATAATAATGTTCAAATGAGAAATGACATCTACAAAAGCTCGGTTGCTATAAAGTATAAACAAACGAAGAAAATTTAAACCTATAAGACAAGTACAATTAAACTGGACCGCCTAAACTAATTTATTCATAGTTTGACTATGTTATTTTCCTCTTTTGATCTGCATTTGATATGAACTAATTAAACTCAACAATTTAAAATGAAACAATTTACCAAATAAATGAAGTAGGAATTGAACCACACTTAAAAAACTAAAATATAAAGTCCGAAAAAAATAACCTAAAGTAATAATACGCCATGATTGATTATTTTAATTGGTATAGTTGTGTTTGACACACCATAAGATCAGAAATTTTGTTACACAAAAGTATGGATGAACTTCCTTTTCCTTGGAACTAAAACACTTAGTTCTTGTAATCTAGTTGATAAAATGTAATAGTTTGGTTAGAAAATTTGCATTACAAGTGCAAAAAGTCAGGAAATACATAAATTAAATTCTACAACTATCCCAAATATCTGTAGAAAGTAAGTAATAATATACAAAAATCAAAGGCACCCTCTAAATAAGTAGGGAAAATATATGTAGGCTACAACCAACAATAACCCTATTTGGTCAATATATAGCTCAACTGAAAATTTTGTTAGCGTTTTACAAGTAAATTACTTGCATTAAGTCTAATAATATTTCATTCAAATATTAGTAAACTGGTGTTTCAAACTTCAGAAACATAGAATAAGTAGACTAACAAATTAACAATAAAGGTTTGGTAAGAGTTTGCTCATCTTCTTTTTATTCTTCTATCAGTTCAACTCTCTCTAACTTCATTCTTCTGCAAGATTACTTTCACCCTCTTTTGGTCTTTTCTTTCTCTAGTTTTATCTCTTACACACATCATACACCCACATTTTGTTGATGGAGCTGCCAGTGAAATCGCCGGATTCTGAAGGCCGGAAAACGACATCATACAGAATTGAGACGAAGAATCTGTCGTACAAAATCGACAGCTCCTCAGGGTACAGCTTCAGTTGGTTTTATAATGGTAAAGATAAAGAAAAAACATCAAGGCTTGTTTTGCAGGATGTGAATTTTGAAGCAAAACCAGGGGAGATCACAGCAGTGGCAGGGCCGAGTGGTGCAGGAAAAACAACACTGTTAGAAATCCTTGCTGCAAAAGTTCCACCATGCAAGATTTCAGCAGGTAAAGTACTGATAAACAGCTACCCTATAGACCCTAAATCCTTTAGGAGGATATCAGGTCATGTTACACAGGAAGAAGCACTATTTCCACTTCTTACAGTTGAAGAAACACTCGTCTACAGCGCCCTGCTAAGGTTACCAGGAGAGAGAAAAGAAGCTATTCAGAGGGTGAGACTTCTGATGGAAGAGCTAGGGTTGGATCAAGTCGCAAGATCAAGAGTTGGTGGCGGTCCAAATCATGGTATTTCCGGTGGGGAAAAGCGCAGGGTATCTATTGGAGTTGAGCTAGTACATAATCCTTCTGTTTTGCTGATAGATGAGCCAACTTCAGGGTTGGATTCAGTTTCAGCCCTTCATATTATGTCAATGCTTAAAACTATGACGATCAAACAAGGAAAGACAGTAGTAATAACCATTCATCAGCCAGGTTCTCGTATATTAGAATTGCTTGATCGAGTAGTTCTACTCTCAGATGGCATTGTCCTCCATAATGGTCCTCTAAGTCTTCTTGAGAGGAAGCTCCGAGTGGTAGGCCACCATATCCCTCCCCATGTCAACGTGCTTGAGTTTTCCATCGATGTTGTCAGCACCTTAGCAGCCGGGATACAGTCCTCGATTGATAAGAGAAAAGCTATAGAAATCAAGGAGAAGCCCAAGCCAAGAAATCTGAATCCTATATCTTGTTTAGGGAAGAGAGAGGCTTACCCAAATTCTTGGTGGAGAGAAATTTTGATCCTCGGAGAAAGATTTTGCAAGAACATATTCAGAACAAAGCAACTATTTGCAGGAAGAATAATACAAGCCATTACAGCTGGTTTTGTACTAGGGTCAATATACTTGAAGAAGGAAGATGATGGAGGACAACTAGCATTACAAACCCGACTAGGGCTCTTTGCATTTACCCTCACTTTCTTGCTTTCCTCTACAACCGAAGGCTTGCCAATTTTCTTGCAAGAGAGGAGAATACTAATGAGAGAAACATCCAGAGGAGCCTACAGAGTCTGTTCATATGTTTTAGCTAATACCCTTGTATTTCTTCCTTTTCTCCTTACAGTTAGTCTACTCTATGCTACACCAGTGTACTGGCTAGCTGGCCTGCGGGTAAATTTCGGTGCTTTTCTGTACTTCTCCCTCGTGGTTTGGATGGTGGTACTCATGTCAAACTCATTCGTTGCTTGTTTTAGTGCTCTGGTACCAAACTTCATCATGGGAACATCAGTTATAGCAGGGCTAATGGGATCATTTTTTCTTTTCTCCGGATACTTCATCGACAAAGCAAGAATACCCAAGTATTGGAAATTCATGCACTATTTGAGCTTGTTCAAGTATCCATTTGAGTGTTTCATGATCAACGAATACGGAGGCGAGCAAGGAAGGACAAGGTGCATACAGAAAGATTTCAATGGATGTAGTTTGTATGGAGAAGAGTTCGTAAGACAGCAAGGTTTGCAAGAGTCACAGAAGTGGAGCTATCTGGCTGTAATGTTGGGATATATAATTGGCTACAGAGTGCTATCTTTTCTGATTCTATGGTACAGATGCAACAGAAGTAGAGATTAGAAAGTACATCAAAGAAACCTTTTCATTTATTTATTGCTGTTATTCCTTATTTTTTGTTTCTTACTAGAATTTCATTTTTTTTCCCCTGCACAATACAACGCTTTTCTTATATTCATTGTAAGAACATGTTCTTTTTCTAAGGAAGAGCAATAAAAGATTCATCAACCAATTCTTCTGTGGTTAAAATCGACAAAAAGCAGTTTACCGCTTATTACCTTCTGTTAACACTTTTATTCGTTTTCTTACTAAAATTCTCACAGCTGGTTCTAGTGTTGGTATAAACCTCCTAAATCCGACCCCATCACAATCATGAAATTTAGAAAAAGAAAGCATTGGATACGAAAGTGTTTGCTTCTTCCAAAACTATACACAATTCCAACAGTAATAGCATTCGTTATTCTTATCTAGCTTCTGATCATGATAATAAAACATACAGTATTACAGACTAAATCAGGTTGCAATCTGTGACAGTAACTAACCCATACCCTCAAGCTAGTAGACCGTCAATATGAAGAAGAATTTGGCTCAAAAATTAGCCTTTTGGTTCCATGAGTACTAAGTTTGAACAAAATGGAGGAATGAGAAATGAGTATTGATGGCAGTAAAATACAACAGAAGGGATAGCAAAGATGGTCTTGTAATTTTAAGACAAACGACTGTGAGAAACCTAATAAGTTATACAAGTTTCCAGCCCAAAACTCGTCAGATAAAACCATTCTAATAGTGTTATAATCAATGCGCCATATAATGTATAGAATTTTCACCATGAGGGACTCTGTAACTGGCATGATCAGAAGACCAGAACTAGTTTAAAGTCTGTATGCCATACCCACTACGTTCCTTGAAAGTTTTTTGGTACAAAGGTTTAGAAGACAGTAGTACGATTAAAGTTTAATCAAAACAAGGCTGTCATTTACAAACAAATAGACATTGCAGTTAGGTTATACTATCCTTCACAATCTATAACCCGAACATCCAAACCATATCATTATGATATCATTCACATCATGGTTTCTTCCCCAGAATTTCCATTCCTTTTTTCGAGATGTTTAGCAAACAGATGTTTCAGTCGGCAAGTTGATGCCATATTCTCAGCAAAGCACCATTTATTGTTCACAAAGTCAGACGGTCAAAACCTTATGCTTATCTTTTAAATACGCTGCTTCAATTCTACTTCAGTTATCAAAAAGCTAAAATTAGAAAAAAGACAACACTGCTTAAGGAACCAAATAAATCAGCTTCTTTGTTCCAGACCAAAGCAACTGATTTTCAATGAATTTCATGACCACCCAGAATCACCAAGGTGCCTTTTCGACTGTGAAAATTATACAAATTTCATCAAATTCCCGTTCATCTTGGTCTTTATTCTTCATCATTAATTTTTTCTAGCATAGGTTTTTTACCAAAAATTAAAAAAATAAAAAAAGTTTCACCTATGTTAGGGGGAGAAAGGGACGAGAGGAGCAAGGGAATTGAAAGCACAGAAACTAGGAAAATACATAGAAAGAATAAAAGGTAAAATAAGAATAAAAAGACAATGTACAAATCCGACAAGAAGCTTGACAATTACAAGCAAATGTATTGAAGGTTAAAGGTCATACATAAGGATTCTAAGTAGGAATAAAAAAAAATACTCCATATGCAGGAAATTGTGAATCTTTTGTTAAGATTAATTTAAAGAATATATATCCTCAAAAATATAATTAAATAATTTCAATATCAACCAAAGATGTGACATCTCTCTATACTTTACATTTAGGCTTTCTCAAGCCCATGTAATAACTGCTTATATCTACAACAAAGCAAAACAAAACAAAAAAAAAGTGACAAAAGGGGGAAAGAGTAAACAACAAAATCTACCTTCTATTCTCAGTCGCCCCGCTCACTAATAGATGTGAAGGTCAAAGTAGCATGAGTGAAATTTGTCTGCTCTGAAGGTATGGATGAAGATCCTGAGCTGGGGGAGAACAAGGAAGAAGTATTCTTTGCGTCTTTGGGATCTTTCTGATCAAAATCTGTAAGTATCCCTGGCCGTGTTATGCTCCTTTTATTAACATCTGCCTCTCCCCGAAGCATCTTAACCACAGTAGACATTCCTGGTCGTTGCTTTGGTATTTCTTGGGTGCAAAGAAGAGCAATCTTTAAGTATTTGCTGGCCTCCTTAATGTCAAGATCTTCTCTAAATGCTTCATCAACCAATTCTACCAGCTCCTCTTTCTCAAACATTCTCCACGCCTACATAAGGTTTATTCAAGAATTCATATGAAGCAATGAATGTTGACTCAGTAAGGCAGAAATATCAAAATGGCAGCAACACATTCTTAAAAATCCCAAGTATACTCCTTTGTGAACAAAACACAGGTCACTTTAATTAGTTTTTTTTTTATCTGAAATTCAAGACAAGCTAAAAATACGCATCAATTGTCTAGTTATGATGTCAACTAGTCTGGTTTCCCATGCCATGCAAATATATAAAGGTTGTATATAATGAGCAACCTCAATTATATTTTCGATATCTCACAAGATATTTCATGTGAAAAGGTTGTATATAGTTTGGTTGCTCATGCCATGCACCAATACTCCTCCAAAAAGGCAATGTTCCAAAACAGGTTTTTGAGTTATGATGAGTGTTATATTCTTCCTTATGTCTGTCTCTTAGGCCTAAGGCATGACTGTTGGAAACTTCCAGCATGCGGACCCTTGAGTTTGGCCTATCACTATGCCTTAGTTGTCTACTTAAGTCTCTTTCGAGGTATGAACAATAAACAACAGCAGCATCCTACCCAGTTACCTATTTCGAGGACCATGATACAAAGACTCAAAAAGAAGGAAATCGGATCCATCTACCTGCCCTTTCACATTTCAATGTCACTGAATGAAAATGGAGACCCTCTCTCTCTCTTCTCACAATTCTCTTTTCCTTCTCCGTTCCTCTACGATGACCATACCATAATTGAGTAACTTGGAAAGCAATAATTAGAACATTTAATTTAATTTATCAAGATGTATCCCAATAACACAATTTCATTACTTGTCTCTGTTGTTTGAATCACGCTGATGTTCAACATCAAATACGAGATAAAGTCTAAACTAGACACATGCGAATAACAAAATAAGGAAAGAGCCAAAACTCATTACCCTCTGAAGAAGAAACTGATGTCCAGGAGGCAGGCGCCTATTCCTGTTGCATCTCCCACAGACAATTTCCATAAGGAGAACACCAAAACTATATACATCAGCTTTCCTTGTCAATTGGCCACGAAGTGCATATTCAGGTGCCAAGTAGCCTCTGCATATAACAATTACTGTATCAGGTCACAGAGTAAAGAAATACGAAATGATTTAACTTAGAGACGAAAAATAATCTTTTTTATGGCTAATCCAACAGATCATTCTAGTGCAGCAGATTTATGTAAAATTAAATCAGCATTCAGGACAAAGAGAGCAAAAAATTTTAAAAATAAAAAATAAATATAAATAATAAATATAAATAATAAATAATAATAATAATAAAATAAAATCAAACCAAAAGAAATTGATCCAGAAACCACAGGAAAATTCCAATATTCTACTGCATATTAAATTTTGTTCGACACTTAAAAAATTACTTTCCACATTTTGGACGAGTAAAGCCCTCAAGGCATTACACAGACGCTGTGTGAGAATTACAAAGGTTATATGGCTTCAATCAGGCCAAATTTCATTAGCATAAGTCACAAACGACATGAACTGGTAAGGTGATTTCAGGGAAAAAAACTAATGACAAAAAGGAGTAGCACCATAACAAAGATAGCAACAATTCATCTGACAAGCACTTTTGTTTTTCATTAAGCCAAGAAATGTAAAATGCATCTGACATGCTACAGTTCAATGCAATTACACACCTCGCAAATTGGCAAACACAGAAACAGAAATCAGTCAACTCACAGTGTCCCTGCAACCCTTGTGCTAACATGAGTCATATTCGATGGAATAAGTTTCGCCAGACCAAAATCTGTAATCTTGGCTGTCAAATCTTTGTCAAGGAGGATGTTGCTAGCTTTGATATCTCTGTGAATAATTTGGGGTTGAACTCCTTCATGAAGAAACGCAAGCCCTCTTGCAATGTCATTACATATGTTTTTCCTTGTTTTCCAGTTAAAATCGATGCTACTGTAGTTTTGACCTACAACCCAACAAATCTTTTTAATAAATCAAATAAAACAAGGAATTAATCTATCTCTGAGCTCAGCAGTGGCAAAGAAACTTACCAAGTAAAGTTTGAGAAAGGCTGTTATTCTCAAGATATCCAGAGACCAAAATTCTATTATTTCCTTCTACACAACAACCTAGGATTTTAACCAGATTTTCATGATCTATATCCGTAAGGACTGTTAATTCTGTCACAAATTCCTGCAAGCCTTGTCTTGATTCTGGTGAAAGCACTTTAACAGCAACGGCAGTTCCATCTCTGAGCCTCCCCTGGTCACAGCCAAGTATTCATCTACAGAATTAGTATTATTGAAGACAAAACATAGTGGATCCTATGTCAATTCGCCAACATGAGAGGCCATTGCAAATTTGAATAGCAATTTTCTCAGACCACAATACCACATCGTTAAATGTAGGCACAGTCCATTATGGTCTAATAAGTAATTCTTTTCTCCTTGACATATAAATGATAAATCAAATCATTTTTTAATTAAATTATACACAACAATGAAATTTGGATCTTCAAAGAAGTTGAGGGAGACTGACAATGGTGTAAATGGAGGGAGTTAAGAAGGATGTGAAACGTTTGGATTTACATGAGCAGTTGGCAGTAGATCATAGGATATGGAGGGAGGGGATTTTGGTGGATGATTGCAGGGGATAGCATTTCTAGCCTATGTAGCCAAACCAATTTTACTAAGGCTTTGTTTAGCTCGACTGATTTTTGACAATTTAACCCTTGATGATACTAGAGCAACTGATATAATGCAAATTCATTATCACCATCATCAATTCATCACCACAACCACAATTTGTTTTATGATAAAAGGACAGTTTTTTAGTTACATAGAGTTCGTAAATTCTATGATAATACCTTATAGACAAGCCCGAAACCTCCTTCTCCAATTTTATTTGCTTTGCTGAAGTTCTCAGTTGCAAGTTGCAATTCCTTGTAGGTATAGAACTTTATATTTTCAGCACCTGACACTAAAGGAGGCATAGCCTTAAAAGAGTTCCACAAAATTTATGAATAATCTTCAACCAAAATGAGCTTGTAAAAGCATTTTGTATCATAAAATGATATAATTTTGAAAGAGCAATTGTACCATGAGATAAAGAATCATATATGATGGACCAACCACAAGCAATATCAGGTAATTCAAGTAAATTCCCGAGATTATATGGTCTGAATGGCAGTGTTTGTGCAATTAAGCCTCAAGCTTTACATCAAAAACTTACAGTTATACAGCAACTAGAATACATCTTAGAAAAAATTTAAAATTATAGTACTTGCTCACTTGTGACATTAAGAAGGTTTCCGTACAGATTGATTGACCCCAAAAATCCTTAATCCTTAATTCATGTGGATCTTGTGCAGGAAACCATGGATTAATCCAGTAGAATCTTCAACGCTCCAATTTCCTCTTAAGCTTTAGCCAAGGCTTTACTTGTCTATATCTAGTAGTAGTTTAACTCTCCATCAAAATCAACAAGAAATGCATCCTCCGTTGCAAACTTCAAACTCCCTTAATCTATAATGCCATATCATTCCCTTTGAATTGAGTGCATTCAAATGTTTTCACCTCAAAGATAAAGGTTTAGGATGCTTTAGATTCGATTCAGATTACTAAGTGACTGACGATGGTAGCATATCAGATGACAATTGGATCCTTGATGAGTAAAAATGAGAAAGTCTTTTTTTTCTAGTAGTTAGAAACTATCTTGAAATCCCAAGAAATGTTCTCTCTAGTGATTCAAAAGTCACATGAATGTACATGCAAGTTACAATGATAAGGCAAAGTGGCAAACAATGGTAGTCAATCTCATTATGTGTGTTCGTCTAATCGTCTGTAATCATATCTACCATATATACTAATACATATTTGATCTTTGTGAATTGTATGTGTGCATATGACATGTATATAACACAATAACTACAGCGACACAAATCAAGTGATATCCTTAATTAAAGCCAAAGAAAGATAGAAACATAAATAGCGATAGCCTTAAACAATGCAACATCGTATCTATTTACATAAACAGTTCAGCATCTTTAGTGCCGAAACTTTCCCTATGAGCATTTCAAGAAATCTAATATAATGGCATCAAATTCTTGCACATCTACACCCTAAATTCAAAACAAAAAACTTATCGACTAACTCGATCAAGAAGCAACTCTAAGCAATAACATAAAAGTCCATGATCAATGTACAAATACGCGAAACTGAGACATATGACTGTAATAGTCTATTAAGGAAATGCTACTACCTCCATCAATGTCTACAGTTGATTCAGCAACAAGGGTAGCTCTTTTTCCACAAGAGAAAGGGCAGCAATTCATCATTAAATTCGCGATGTAGCAATCCAATAAATCCGCCAAATCTTTTCTTCGAAATCAAAACATATATAAACATGTTAACCATGGATAATCAACTTGATACTTCTTTAACCAAGCAACTATATATTAATAGCCATTTTATTGCCAAAAATTAATAAATCATACTTCAAAGTTCAAATGCAGAACAAAACTCAAAACATCACTTAACAATTTTTATTCACAAGTTAATAATGCAAATGATTGCATTTAATCACATAAGCTTAAAACATCAAATGAAAAGTTTTTTTTTTTTTTTTTTGGAAGAACTGGATAAAAGATTGTTTCTGCAACTAAAGTCAACATATCTACAATCACTCACATGGAATAATTAAGATTTGCATTAAATACTGCAGCAAGTAGTTAGAGCAAAATCAACCATAAAAATTCTAACTTTTAAAAAGAAAGCCAAAAAAACAAACAATAAAAAAAAAAATCAGAAATTTACTTCTATTTATCTAAATTGAGCAGAAAATGAAATGGGTTCATCCGAAAATTTAAGAATTTCTACAAGAAATTTCAAAGCATAAGCATTTAATTATTTATTGCATTCAATTATAAAATAAAAAATTCCAAAAAATACAATAATTGAATTTTAAGGAAAATCAGCAAATAGAATCACAAGTATTTTTAATAATTACCTTAGATTTGTCAGAAAATCTTGAACATAATTAAGAACTACTTAAGCTCAAGTAGAAATCAAAATCTGAAGAACCCCAGAAATTTATTTATGAAATTTGTATCAACAAAAAAATAAAAAAAAGGAGAATTGAGGAGATTAAAAAAAAAAAAAAAAAACCAAAAAAAANAAAAACCCAAGAAAAATAAAATCAAATTAAAGGTGAATAGAAGAAATTTAAGCTTGACTTTTCTCAGAGGACTAAAAAATAAGTACGGAGTAGAGTCGTAATTGTGGGTTTTGGTTGAATTATCAGAGAGTAGCTATAAATTTTGGATGACAATAATATACTTTTGGTTGTGTACTAAATAGTTTTGGCATATAAAATTTTGACTTTTTGGGTAGGCGGCGTTCGCCGTTTCCTCACACGTTATATACTACGCACTACTCTTTTGGTTTTTCAATTGCTTGTAAAATGTAATTAGTATTTTTCGTATTATGCTTATACAAAAACATTGCTTATACAAAAAGTATCAAATATATTACGCTTACGCTATTTATCTCAATTTATTTGTTTAATTACATTTTTCAGATTAAAGTTGAAGTTGGTTTTTATAAATTGTAAAAAAAAAAAAAAAAAATACGGGAGTATAGCAATTTAATTGAAAAATTGTCAACTTCTCTCATTTTTTAGATGGAACTTTTACATTTTGATATTGCATACAATATGCCAATATGGTTTTGATCATTAATATGAATTACCTTTAAATTTCTTTATTTTACCTTTATTTCTTGTATGAGGAGCCATTAAGAGTAATGATGTGATAGAGATTTGATCTCATGTCTTGGATGTCATTTGTCAAGACTTTACCGACTAAGGTTGTTAACACTCACAAATCACAATATTGTTTTTGGTGGTTAGACAGCTACAAGAACACATATAAGAATCGATTTCAGACTATTGAAACTAGAAGGAAAGCATCTACATTACCTTAAAGGCTTTAATTATTTGCTTTATTATGAAAGTGGAGATTAATGCCTTCTAACATTGATTGTCCAAAAATCATCAATTGAAGGAGACCGAAACCACCCAAAAAAAAAAAAAAAAATACATAACATATTGTGAGAGAATTACTAACTATAATTAATTGCATATATTGTTCATTAAATAATTACAAAGATCATACTTTTATGATGTAAATAGCCGATCACTTATGAATTGAACAAAAAAGATGAGATTATATTTATTACCCTATCAAAAGTTCGGATTGGTATTAAGAAAAACGTTCAAAAGTGAAATTATTTCGAAAAGGAAAAATTATTTTTAATAATCCCACTTTTTATAAATTTGAAAATAACCGTTCCACTTTTGCATTATCTCACAATAATCCCACCTTTGCATGTATTTTTCTTTTTATTGAACCTTTTTACGGGTAACCTTTGGGACATCAAGAAACCAGCTGCCATATATTACAAGATTATGACAAATCACTTCCATCTCCATCTATGAATAAAGCTAATATACTCATATAACTAGTAACTAATATATAAATGCCAAAGAAAGATAGAAAAAACAGGAAAATAAAATGATGAGTTAGAGAAAATTAGATCAAATCAATCAACCATAAGTCAATAATCTTTCACATAAACACATAAAAATTGAACCTTAATTAATGAAATTATGTTGACACCAAAACTTTGATGCCCCAAAGAGGCATTTTTTTTTTTTTTTTTTTTTTCCAAATTCATACTCTTCATCTTCTTCAACCCATCTCTAAAACACCTAGCGCATGAAAACATACTATTTTTCTCAAAATTCATTATTTTTTAGGTTTTTGTTGCTCTGCAAGAACAATTGTCGTTAATTGGAAATGACAATTTTGTCCTTCTTTTTCTAACGGCATCGTTTTGCTCTTCCCAACCCGGTTTATACCCGTCGGTTAAATGACGATGTCACTAGAGGAGGTTTTGGTGATGGCATAAGTGGATAAAAGAGTCAACATTTTTTTTTCTTAAGTCAAAGAATCAACCTGCTAAATTTCTAACTAACCAGTGATCATAGATGGGGCTGTTGTGAGATACACAAGGGTAGAAATATTATTTTCAAATTTATAAAAGATAAGATTATTAAAAGCAATTTTTCGTTCCGAGGATGGTCAAACAATCTTCTACTATTTGAAGCAACTGCTGAAGTGAGTCTGTATATCTCTCAAATTTTCATTAATTTCTTTGTTTTCGAATTTTGGCGGGTGAATCGAAAGTTACCGTTAATATTGTAATTATTCTGGTAGAAATATTGTATTCTTATTTATGATTTATTAAATGATTTCGCCTCTATGTTTAATTTTAAATTAGGGTTTTTGTGCTTGATTTTGGTTGTTAATTACTCTTGTAAGTTTTAATTTTTGGTTATTGCTGAAATTATAGCTTCTACAAGAATTTTATTTTATTTTGTGTTTTGTACAAGTTGGGGGAAAATGCAGTGAAAATTAGGGTTATTGCAGAATTAGATGCTTGTTCTTGAATCTTGAAAATATTTGCTGAGGAGAAGATAATTTGCTTAATTTTGCAAATTTTTGGCGCTTTTTTTTTTTTTTTTAAAAAAATTTGAAGATCTTAAATTGATGTTATTGGGTTGTTTAGGAAGCAATAGTTTCACACATTTTTATTTTCTTTTTTGTTATGTAAGCATGATGTAAAATTGTTAAGTATTTCATCTATGTGTCGTCTCGTGGTATCGAGTTTTCAGTATCTACATGCTTTTGGCATTAATGAACTAGGAAACAAGAGGTATACTCAACTGTTTTTAGGCATTTATGATGTAAACAAGGTAATTCGTGCAGGCGAGTTAGTGTAAGTGTGTTTTCTGATTGTGTTACAGGCTGTGCACTTCTGAAGCAGAAGCGAACTGAACCTGTCCCGAGTATACTTTGCATCAATATAAATGGCGACGTATGAACCAGTGGTTCAAATGGGTGAAAACACGTTTACAGCTCCTGAGAAATTGCAGTCTAAAATGATTAGGAAGCCCCTTACTGATATGACCAACTCTAGGAAGCCACTTGCGAATATAAGTGGTTTTAAGGCTCCTGAGAAAAAGGTTTCCAGGAAACCTCTTGGTGATTTAACTAACTCGAACAATCCACATGTGCAAAGCAAATCTTCTAAGAAGAACTGCACTAAGAATCTGTCAGCTGTCAACGAAGAGCAGGTGCACAGTTTTGCTTCAGGGGAGGGTTTTCTGCATGACCATAACGAGTGCATCAAGGCAAATCGACAGTCTTTGACCATGAGCATAGATTATTTCCTGGAAACTGTTGCTCTTCAAAGAGGTAAAACCAAAGTTGACAGTTATCTATTTCATGTTTACTTGCTGATGATATTATTTCAAACTATACTCAATTTTCATTTCAGATTCTACACCAGTGATCACTTCTCGGCTCCCTCAATTGTCGAAACTGGAGGTTTGTAATCAATCACATATGACGCATATTTTTCCCCCATTTCTCTTTATTTTGATCACTCAAGTATGTGTTTTGCTGTTTCAGATTGATACTGCGATGGAGATTGACGAGAGGGAGTTTGAAACATTAATCTGTACTCCTCGAAGTCCCCCTGAAGCACCAAGGTCCCCAGGTTCGCCTTGTTGGAGTACAGACTTCAACACTTCAGAGTTTTCGCCTTTGAGGCTGAAAGAATCACCTTCTACCTGATTATAATTCTCCAACTGTCCGTCGAAATTCTGTGGATAACAAAAGAAATTTAGTGGTTTTGTAAAATTACTTCTAAAGTTCTTTATTTTGTGATGATATAGGTATAAGAACTTGTACTTCAAGAGAGAATCATTGTCATATGCTCGTACATATCTTTCGATGACTTCATTTTCCTCTATCTTCCCTCTTCTACCCTCCCTAGGTCTAAAAATGTGCTGTATTTCATCAGTAAATCACTACTAATTTTCTGAAGTAGATGGTAGTAGTTTGTAATTTTGTATTATGTGAGCATTTTGTTGGCTTAATGATGAAAACATGCCATGTGATAGATAAATTGATAATATGAGGTTGAAATGTTCGGGTTCTCATAATAATATTACCACTATCACAGTATTAGTAGTACATTTTGCAGGCAAACAAGCTAATTTTTGTTTATGATAGTATGATATACTTCGTATCTAGCGATTTTGATCATATTACCTAATTGATAAATGTGGTGCTCTGTAATTTAGGCTAATATTGAGTGCTGTCACCAACTCACCATGGTTAGGTACTTCAGTTCAGTTATTGGGAGAAGAATTGTATGGGGGTCTTGTAAACAAGAAAGCATATAAAATTATAAACAGCGACAAAAGCCAATTATTGTATTTTTAACATAGATTAGCACGTATTTGTTGAATATGCGATTATATGGCAGTTTTCCGATGCAGTATTCGCACTTCAAAGGGAAGACAGAGTGGATGGGAAGTGTTAGTTGGAGTTGGCACTTTTCAATCAGTTGGGGGGCATTTCTAAACCAAAACTATTTGCATCAAGCGAAAGAGAGGCAAGTGCAGAAAAGAAATAAATGTAGAACATATAACTTGTTAGATTTGACACTTGCATTTAGAAAAACTTCTTTATTGTAAGTTGTAACTGGTCTTACAGCAATACAGCATAGGTCGAAACCACAGGCTGATGATTCTGACTTCTTTATTAATACATCAGTGCAGAATCACTCAAGTACAAAGCTTATCTCTCCAAATATGCAGCTCCCGAGAAGTCGGACTACTCCACAATATACACAAAATGGTTTAAGGATGCATGAACACCATTGTCTTTGCAAGTTGGATTGCTTTCTGGCGACCAAAAAATTTCTCCACTATGGCAAGTGCAAACTCCATGCTGGTGCCTGGTCCTCTGCTAGTAATAAGGTTGCCATCAACAACAACCCTGTTCTCAATTTCGTTTGGGTCATATAGCTTATTGCACAACGCAGGGAAGGCAGTTGCTTTCTTGCCCTGAAAAGCAAACAACAAACGACAGAAAATCAGAGTTTTTTTCATCTCTATATATTCATTCAACTAACAATGCAGATAAAGAGGGGAAAATAGGCAGAGGAAGGTTTGTAGGGTATGTCTGGCAATATGAGCTGAAATGGAGTTGAACTATTACGTTGCCTACAACTAAGAAAGAATTGAAACTACAAGTAGGAGTTTTTCATAGAAAATCCAGGAAGCACTGAGCGCATCATTATTTATGCTTTGAGATAGAAAAATAAAGTTGGACCTCCAAGCAGAACATAGCATTGTTTAGGTCATTTACTGAAAGAAGCAACACCATTCTCTGAGAGTCCATGTAAATGTCCATGATTAAAGTCAAGCTTAATTAAGCGAAACAATGTACTAAAATCAACACAATAACACTAATCATGGTACAGCAAAATGGAAGATGGGAAACAAAAAAATAAATAAAATTTAACAGTCAAAAATATTGAGGTAATGTCACTTCTATAATGACACTAACAGGGGGGCAGGGGTAAAAACTACTAGAGATACCTTGAGTAAGCCATGAGGTTCTAAAACTAGAGCAGGGGATGCACATATTGCTCCATATGGTTTGTTTGCATCCCTCTGTTTCTTCAGAATCTCAACCAACTTTTCTGAAGCTGCAAATGCTTGAGCGCCACCAAGGCCACCCTGCCAAAATGTAGACCATTTTTTAAGCCAAGGTTTTACGTCCAAATAGTACTTTTTTGTTTACAAGAAACAGACAGAGAGAGAATTTTTTTTTTTTTTTTGAGAGAGAATATGTTGTTTAAATGTGCAATGACTTACCGGCAAGACAATAAGATCATACGAAGACTTCACAGCCTCATCAAGATGTGTATCTGCCACTAGTTTCACTTTTCGAGAAGCCAGTATCTCCAGTTTTTCTCCAATAGAGGCCACGACTACATTTGCTTTAGCTCGTCGCAGGACATCAATTATTATGACAGCCTCCATTTCCTCTGAACCATCAGCTATAGGGACAAGAATCTAATGCAGAAGAATTACAACAATTTGGAGAAAGGAAAGAATGTGAGAAATAGAAAAATGATAACTCTAGCTAGTCAAACAGTTGACATAATGATGATCTTTCTCACCTGAGGACAATCATTGAATGTCCACTGCGTTGAATTCAGCTCCCTGAATAGAAACTCATCCCCATGCTTGGGCCGCATTATCTGAACAGATAAAGTAATGGGAAGCAAAATCAAGAATAAATAAAGCAATCAAGTAATAATATGACATCTCAAGAATAGATGAAAGAAAGAATATGATTTTGACATTCTTGGCATCAAAAGTGCAAGTATGTGAAACTGAGTAATCAGGCATACATTTTTCACTCTTGTTGAAGGCACGATAAGAAATATGACCCAAAGGTGTCAACGCTAGACTTCTTTTATCTAATCCAGAAAAATAACAAAACAAAATACATGTAGACTATAACTATAGCACACAATATCATGTATTACCATATTAACGTGAATAAAGACAACTTATGCCTGTCAAATCATCAAGATATCATACTATCAAACCTACTATATCACTTGGAGAAAGGGACACAATAGAATCATAGGAATAGGAATCGTTTGATAAAAAATTGTTATTACACAGCAACTTTGTGCTAATTAACAAGAAGAACATCCTTGATTAAACACTAACTGAAGCGCAGTGAATACTAGTTACTTTCCCACCATCTCTGTAAACTACCCCACAAAAAACACTTGACTGTTGAAATTTCTATATGATAACATCCCATCTGAATTTTACATGGTGATCCGCATTTAAACATTTCTATATATTATTCCTTATGTGAGGGAACACCTTAAGGAATAGAATTTACTAATTTAGGATGAAGATATTCGGAAAAGTTGGAGTTGCAGATATTGGGAGTAAAATAAGGAAAAATTGTTTATGTTGATTTGGTCATGTAAGACGAAAAAGGATTGAGACCATGATAATTTAGGGAGTTGAGGGAGGTTGAAGGTGATGTGGATGAAGATTGTTAAGAATGACATGAAGAAGTTAGGTTTGCAAGAGCAGTTGCACTAAATTACACGAAACAGAGGGGGATGCTTTAGGTGGATGAACACATGAGAAAGCTTTAAAATCTGAGGCAAAGGAAAGCAATATAATCAAAGATCATTTCCTTGGGTGCACTTATTTTGAAAGCAAGGGGGAAATTGAGAAATTTTCCAGCATTTAAAGGCCTCAGAAAAACATCAATAGAGAATATTGACATGGAGATTGAATCCATTATGCCCAATAATGCCTCACACTTGGTCTCGTAACCAAAAATGGATCAGTAAATGAGTTAGGTTTGTAACCCAAGTTTTAAATTTCCATTACATACCACATGGAATGACACAAACAAAATCAAGTGTTTATTCCAAATATGAAATTATAAACTCAAAAAAGGAACATAACAATCAAAACAACAATAACAACAAAGCCTTAGTCTCGAAATAATTTGGGGTTGGCTACACATGAATCAGTAAGAGGAACAACCCATTTAAAAAAAAAAAAAAAGGGGAAAGAACAAGAAATCTTAAAATGTAAGAGCTCCTCTTCCCTTCAAATCGACAAGCACCAAGCACCATTCATATAGTTGCATCGGTATACTTTATACCCCAAATTCTTTCGAAATTTGACTAAGAGAGACTCACTCATCCCAAGAATGACAGCTACAAGCATATTAATACTCTGATAGAGTTAAACAATGGCAACGGAGAATCATTGGAGAAAAAAGGAAATATTTCAAATTTACAGTCTTAGGATACGTTATATTGCTTTGATATCTTCCCTTAATAAAATATATTGCTATGATAACCAAAGCAGTTATTAAGTAGTAATTAGTATCTCATCAGTCACTATTGACAAGATTACTAAAAAAACTGACTATGAAACTGGTTGAGAACGACATTAGTCTATAGGTATTATTAATTGCGCTTTCAAATATTCTTTTTTATCCACACCAACAACAGCAACTACCATAGAGTTGCATCTATATTTGATCTCGGACATTCACTGCAGCATAAAGAAGCCATATACTTTTATATCTCCACATTTTGAACAAACTAATGTCATTTGAAGAATGGTATTCAGATGAGAGAGCGTACCAGAGGGTCAGCAACTTCATCAGCTTTTTGCTTGCCATGTAGCTGTTCTACTAGAGTAACAGAATATTCCAAAGTTGTACCTGGTCCTCGACTAGTAACAACTTTACCGTCCTGTTGAACCCTTGATTCGACAGCAGTTGCTGAAGATGATAATTGCTCCATAAAAGAAGGGTGACAAGTTGCCTATCAGACATTTATAACACAAGAACAGTTTTAAATAGTATCAATCACATGACCCAAAACCAGAACAATAACGATAAAACATAAGAAGCACAATATGTCAAAAAAATCATTAAGTCATCAGGTAAACAAAAGAGATGCTCCACAGTCTCATGAAAACTTAAGAATATAAGACAGCAACATCAGATCTTACCTTTAAACCTTTAAGCAAGCCCCACGAACCCAAGGCAACAGCTGGAGATGCACAAATTGCAGCATGAAGACGACCATCTGCAGCCTGCTTCTCCACCATGCTTCTCAAAGGTACAGAGTCTCTTAAAGTAGTAGCACCTGGCATCCCTCCCTGCCAAGAAATAGAACTACACCTTAAATCACATACATAGAAGGAAAATTTCGGAAAATATCAGAAAACACAAATGAATATGATAAGGAAGCAAAGACAGTGGAGAGATTTATGATCAAACTAACATCCTCTGAACTTTCAGAAATAGCTCTAATACATTTGAATGATGGTAGTTTGCACAACGGCTGTAAGGATTAATCCTTTTCATTTAAGGAAACTTATGGTACTATTTCAAAATACAACTAAAAAGGCTTCTTCCTTGTAGACAATAAGAGTCGCACATAAGGAGCTCTCAAAGTACAGCTTGGAAAATCAGTTCACACAGTACAACGATAGGAAAAAAAATATACACAGGTTCCAGTGGATTTCCAGTATATATTCAATTGCACTTTTCCGGGATTACAACTGAAGAACATGAACATTATCAGTCATCAGAAACTTAAATAAAGCGTTCATGAAAATTGATGAATAAACCACAATGTTTGGGGTGGACATTCATTACCATGAACATTAACACAAGAATTCCATCATCAAGTCAATGCATAACCATTATCACATTTATGGCCATCTACCAAAAGTACCATAACAAATATATTTTACAATCATGCAACATTATAGATGTTTGCAATCTGAATCTACAAAGTAGCACTCATGATTAACAACAATGCAAAGATATACGTAATACAATATTTAGAACATTAGCATTAGCCATCTATGATAACAGAAATATCTATACTGAGTAATTCATTACACGAACAACGACGAAAAATAACTAAAGTTAGGAGGAAACATTGCTTACAGGGAGAGAAATTAGATCAAAAACAGTCTAACTACAATCATATATCATGAATAACAATAAAAAGTCATCCAAAAATTAGCATTTATCCTAATAACATTAGAACATATACAAACTCATTAAACAAACAACGAAAAATAACCGAAGTTGGGAGGAAAAACTACATACAGGAAGAGAAATGAGATCAAAAACAGTCTGAGTACAGTCATTAATCGACGCGTCGGCAACGATCTTCAAACCATGAGCAGCATCAACCTGAAGCTCCTTCTCAACAGAAGCTACAGTGACTTCAGCTCCAGCTCTCCTCAACACATCAATTGTAATAACAGCCTCTAATGGCTCAGTTCCATTTGCTACTGGAACTAATACCTAAAACCCCACAAAAGTCAAAACTTCATGGAAAACCCAACAATTTAAATTAATAGAAAATAAGATATATTAAGGGGGAAAAAAATTAATTTTAAGATTAAGGTAGAAAATTAATCTCCAAACAATAACAAAATTAAATGGACCCCCATTAACAAAAAAAATAATTAATTGAATGATCACAAACATACAACAAATAAATTACTTTCATTAGAATCAAAATCAAAACAAATAATATAAAAAACATTTTAAGGAAAAATTGTGTTGTACAATAATCCAAGAAGATAAAAGAACATGGTTAAGTCATAATAATTAATTAAGATAACTATATGAATGAAATAATGTTAAAGATGAATTAAAAATGGTACCTTTTTAGCATCACAAGAAGCCATTGATGATGAAGAAGAAGAGAATGAGGTGATTGTGGGGAATTTGGGAGAAGAAAGAGGAAATTTGGGGAATGGGTTAAATGAAGTTGGGTAATGGGAAATGGGGTGTTTAGAGAAGAAGGTGGAAAAGGGGGAGTGAGGGGTGAGGTGACGTGTGGTCATTGGGCTGTGGGTTGGGCTGAGACACTACTATTAGAAAAAATGTAGAAAGTGAGAAGGATGATGAGTGATGGCATGAGATGAGCCATGGTCTTCATGTGTGGGTTCATGGTTGTAAAAAATTAGGTGGTTGTGGTTTGTCAAGATGTAATCTGTTATGGCTGAAATTTCCACTTATAATCTAGATTGGTTGCCAGCTACGCAGGTACGCAGCTAGTTGCTACAGGTTTGAATCAGTCAGATGATGGGCCTGCAATTCAAGGAGTCAAAGGAAGAATATTCTCAAGAGCTTCCAGAAGGAGAAGAACGTGGAAGTTGGTTCAAAGATGTTGAGAAGATCATGCCTAAAGAATAGGAGCAACATTTCAAACCAGCTTGAATCTGGTCTATAATTGAGGCCAGATACGTTCCAAAAGGGGTAACCAACTCAAAGGAAAGAAAACTGCTATGAAGAGCGGTTATTCTATAAATAGGAGGGGGGAAAAAGCACAAAGAACAAGACACGACATCATTATCATCAGAGAATTAATACTTCTTTGTTATTATTAGTATTATTATTCAATTGTACGTACAACTTAAACTTTATTTACATTTCCAAGCTAGATACTCAGTAGCAATAGGTAATAGCTACCTAGCTATCTAGCTAGCATCATACATTGTAATTGTAATCGATCTTATTAACTAGTGGACTGGTGGACTCAAAGCCACCCACGGTTTTTTACCCTGATTTAGGAGGATTTTCCGTGTCACCATATCTGGTGTCTCCCCCACTCCCATCTTTGCATTATTTCTTTTCTGCATCAAAACGAACAAAGTTGGTAATTATTTAGCTATAGCCGGAACCAGCTAAGGTTTGCTAGCTAGAGCAGATTTTTGCATAAACATAATCTTTAAGACATTTAGACCGAAAATAGTGTTTCAGTGCTGGGTTGTTTGCGACATTGGTGTAAAAGTTTGTTACGATTAAAGAAATTATCAGTTACTAGTAGTTAAGTGAGAGATTTTATACATAAGGGTTTCAGTCTCTTTATCAAAATTATAATGGTTTTATGATTTTTTCAGTTAAAGTTTTGTATGATTCTCGTTGTTGGTCGTTGTGTATGATGAATTTAAAGTAATGAAAGGAACGATATAAACTACCAAGTAATCGTTGTAAAGCTCTAAATTGATGCTAAACAACACAACAATTAAATTTATCTATGCAAGTTGACTCATTGCAATAAGTTTAAACTTTTTTACTAAGTAACGGCACTGCTATCTTAAAAGTTAACAATTGACACCAAAAAATCGTAGGCAAAATAAGAATAAGCACTAAAATAATAAGTTACCAAGAGAGTAAACTTATTTGCATCACCAAGAGAGAAGATTGGTGTGGTGAGGGATTTAATCAACGATTGTTGTACTATAATTTATTTACTTTGTCAGAAGTATAAACTCATGATTTAGAAACATGCAAACACTGACTATGTGATTCATACAAACTATTACAATTGAATTTCTAACTAACTTCCTTTACCCGCAACTAAAAATAACGTGAAACTTTTAGATGATTATCATGCAACAAATAGAAAATGAACATTACAATAAAGTAATATTTTTGCAAAATCATCTTAAGAACAGGGACCTTTGTAGAATTTCATTTTAATTTTTTGTAACTTTCATTACTTGCATTTATTTGCAAGTAGAATATATAACATAAAAATATACGCATTATAGGTTTATTGCTTCTTATACAATTACTAGCATAGCTAGCTAGCGACAAAAGCAAGGAGTATTGGTGAGAGTAGGGAAAGAAGAGCATACATGGAGTAGCATAGTTGGAAAGCTCATAAAGGCTCATATGTTCACATTATAATTTAAATGTTCGTTCGTGTCTAGTTAAAGTAAGTTGGACTTGAATCTAGCTAAAAAGTACGAAAATCTAATAGTCCGCCATAATAGGTGTCTGAGCAAGAATGTAAAACTTTTATTTAATCTTTCAAAATTTTAGATGACTACAACACAATTACGGAGTAGATAGAGTGCTATACAAATACAAAAAGACAAATCCATCAGAACAAGTTTCGAAAAGTAGGTTAAGTAAATAAATGAAGACACAAAAATTGATGATCGACAAGTTAAACTACTATTGTTCAATTATTTTTCCATATTTGTTTTACTTTTGTACTTTTATGTAAAATATCTTTTTAATAGTATTAGTTAAAATATTTACTTTTGTTCTAAGAGTTAGATGATAACATAATAAATATTCAATTTGATATACCTAAAACAAGTTCTTTCCCATAATAATGCTAGGAAGAACTACAATTCCACAATTCTTGTTCCTTTTTATTAATTCAAATATGCTGTCCACCTCGGACTTTCAATTTATTTATTTATTTATTTATATTTTTTTTGCTGCAAACACACTACTTAGAGTAGCGGTTTTCACCTCCACCACAAACCGGGAAAAAAAAAAAATCCAAACTTCACCAGAACAATTTTGCAATACAAATAATAAACCACTTAATCACATTCATATCCTTCTCTTTCTTCCGACATGAATCTCGACAAATTCAATTAATTGATTGGATGTTTTCATTCAGTTTAGAATTTTTATTTTTGTTTCTTTTGTAATTCCATTAATTTCATGGTGGAAGTCCATTCATGGCCTTTTGCAACTCATCACTCCTTTCGTTCTATTCTTCTGGTTCTTTCAACTCATTTTTTATAAATATTGATGAAAACTGCTAATTTGAATGACAATGTTTTATAGTGAAAATCCCTAATTCAATAGCGGGATTCATGGTGCATTGCACAAATTACACAAATTTGATGTGGACGGTAGGAACGGAATTGCAAAAGATATAGCTTCATAATGAGAATTAAAAAACTTCTCAACCATTTACGGGGAAAACACTCACCGAAAACCAAATAATCCATCATCCAAATGCTAATACTTCGACAAGTTAATCTAATTTGCATCAATCCATCATCTAAATGTCAATACTCCCATCAATTAATCTAATTTACATCAACATTACACACTCCCACATAAAATCGATTTTATTACATCCCAAAACCCAATACTAATATTCCGACCAATCAATCTAATTTGCATCAAAATTACACACTCCAACATGAATCAATTTTATTACATCCCTAACTCCAAAATTTATAAAACGTTATTATAATTATGAGCGTTATTAAAATATAAAAACTTTAACACAAAAGGAGTATAAAAATTGACCACATCAAAAACAAGTGTGGTGTGAAGATAGAATACAAACGAGTACATGCACTCACTCAACTGCAAAATTCATTTCATTTCATATTTTCACATTTTTCACCCATGTCTTTCACATTATTTTAGTGAGAAGAATCACACTATTTTCTAGAGAGAGAAACTCCATGCCATTTGTAAACCTTTGAGAAGAACTCGCGAAAAAAAAACCCCTAAAAATTTTCACTATATATTTTTTGTTTTTCTCACTTTTTTTTTTTTTTAGTTGAGTGTTGTAATAATTATAATCCAAAAGGGCACTAATTGATTTGGGAAATTCAGACAAAAAAAATAAATTCCCAATTTACAAACCCTTAATTTATACCATTTGAAGCTAATTAAGGTTAGTAGATCTCCTCTTAATTTTAGCAATTATTATTATTTATTTATTTATTTATTTTTTAAGATTACATTTTATGTGATGTTCTTAGCATAATCTCAGATCTTTGTTTTTCTGTGATGAATTTGTAGCACCTCATTGATTTTGAAGTTTCATTGTAAATTTGGGATTTTTTTTTTTTAAAATTTCTTTTGTGGGTTGATGTTAATTTGTGGGAATTTTTCTGGGATTTTTTTTGTTTTTTTTTTTTGTGTCCTGAAATTTGAATCACAATTCTTAATTTTAAAATGCTTACATTTTGTTTTGCCTGAATTTATTTTTGGGTTTCCCTTTTTTAAAGCTTACTGTAATAACTAATAAGTGTTTTTAGTTATGTGCTTTTTCATGTGGTAATATTCAGATAATAGGTTTTTTTTTTTTTTTTTTTTAATTTTATTTTTTAGAGTTTATTGTTCATAGAAAATTTCTATGGAGTAACAAATTAGAGTGGAGATTGATTATTGTTTAAGAATTTGGATGTTTGCATGCATAAAAAGGAACTAGAAGATATTGTTGATACTTTGATGGTTTAATTGAGAGTTAATTACAGTATTATAAAAGGAGTTTACTATAATTAATTCAGTGTTTTCGCTTAAACGATTGATTAACAAACTTATATAGTGAAGTATACACTAATAAATAAAAAGAAGTTGAAGAAAAAGGTGCATATATATGAGCCTTGAAATAGGAAAATTCGGGTATAGAACAACATTATCGTATCCGCTTAATATCCTGATAAACTGCTTGTCGCGCAGCGACTGAGATTTTTTCCAACGTCAACTCCACACTTATTGTGTTACAATGATGATCGAGAGACTATATTGTTTTTTGTATAGGCTATATCTTTTTATTTTTTATGTTTAGAGATTCACTTGGGTGGGGTGATGAGGATTGATCCCAACGTCCCCTACTCCCCTAAAATGTGAGGGAAGCTCTAAGTAACTGTGGTATCTCTCTCTTTCTGGTATAGCCTATATCTGAACAGTGAAATTGTAGGTTATAAATTGCATTATGTGAACCGTAAGATGTTAGGTTTTCTGCCAGCTGTTTGTCCTAGTTCTTGTATAGCTGCCTAACTGCTGTTATTGGAAAGGGATGATCGTTTTAAGAGTAGGGTCTCCTGTTGGTTCATGAGCTTCCCTTGTAAGGACTCCTGTTAATGATGATAATTGATAGCTTGAGCTGTGCTAGCCAGAATCAGCCCGTAGAGGCGTAGATAGATGAGCTTATTTTTTAACTTAACCAACTGTTTGAGACATCACCGAAAAAAAAAGAAAGAAAGGAAGAAGGAAAGAAAGAAAAAGGACGTAACATTTGAGCTGTTCCCAATAAGTGTTGTGCTCAAGTCTATTAAGCTTGTCTTGCTAAATACTTGACTTGAGCTCTAATTGATTATAAATAAAGGTGTGGAGATAAATCATTCAGAATGTTTCAAATTATAGTGTCGTACACAGGATTTCATACCAAGCTCCTGTATCCTTCTCTTAGAAGACTTAAGTAGTTAAGGTTTTGAGATTAGTTCTCTTGAGTCTAGCTCGATTTGAGTTGACTGTTGACTGAGTTGATTTCATAAAGCAATTGCTCCTTTAATCCAAACTTTATTCATAGGTTATAGAAAACATTACGCCATTTTTGAATTCTGTGTTTAGTAATTCAGATCATGAGGTTGAGCTGAATAGCATGTTTGCCGTTTAAGGTATTAATATTCTTGCATAGATTTTGGAGTTAAATTCAAATCATTGAATACCTCACATTCCCCAGAAAGATGTCTCTTTGGATGTCAAATTAAAATTACAATTGTGTCACCCGGATGACTTCATTGATGTGTGAATTTTCTTGGTTGTCAAGGTACTAGAAAAATATGTTGTTCCATGAACGCTTAGTCTCATAGGTTTTCATTTGCCAATAGTCCAACAAGTACTCTATTCACTGTAAATGTGAGTATTATCGGAAATGCAATCATGATCTCCTACTAGGTCAAGTTACAGGTGTTCCAAAATGTTGTATGTGACTAATATTTTTGTGCATGGATAAAAGCTATTCCAAGTTCAAACAATACTCAACTTTTTATTCAACTAAATTGACATAATCTAATTATGCATTATTCTTATCATTATGTTGCAATGCCCTCTCAATCTATCCTTTTGGACGCTGTTTAGTGTTCCGCCATGGGAGCATTGCATTAAGTTAAATTTAACGGTGGTTGATCTTGAAAAATTTGTTTCTATGTGTGAAAGTTTAGCCTGTTTATTTGTCAAAGCCTGTTAGAATATTAATTGAAGCATCGCTGTATAATATAGTGAAAATTCAGTCTCAGTCTGTGTGAATTCAATTTTGATTTTAAAGAAAAGATTTGTAGTTGTGGGACAAAAATGGGAACCCAGGGAGCTTTAGGATTTTTACTGTATGTACTCATGAAAGTTGTTATCCTCTATTCTAAATACTAGAAGAGGGTTTTGTTATGTGTGTCTTGAAAGACGGTTATTTGAGATATCATAATTCATAAGTGCTGCTAGGGTAAACTTGAAAAATTCTTGACAGATTCTATTGCCTTTTAAAAAAATTTAGGGCGCAAGGTTTTTGATGCTTTATGAGGATTTCAGACGTGAGCAACTCAGCATATCATTGTACAAGCTGGAATGGGAATGCTAGTGAGATGAAAACAGCTTAAGGTCCCACAATATGTTTAGTCAGGATATCTTTGATCTTGAAGATGAGAGCTTTGAGGGATCAAATGAAGAGCTCCGCATTTCTCAGGAAGTTTTCTATGGAAATGCTGCAGTTGGCTGTAATGAGAAGTTTGATGTTGCTGAGGTTCCCAGATCGTTGAGTGAGCATGACAAGCTGCTTGAGATTTCTCCTTGTTCTTATAGCGAAAACTCAGCAGTTACAAATCAAACATCTCCAAAAGATATATTTCAGAAGGATCCTGCTTCTGCTGAACTCCAGATGGATTCTCTAGTGTTAAGCTCCACTGAAGGTTCAATTATGGATGAAAAGATTGGTCATGACTTACATGCAAAGCGGATGAGATATTCA
Source organism: Suaeda aralocaspica (assembly GCA_016808085.1). Taxonomy (NCBI): domain Eukaryota; kingdom Viridiplantae; phylum Streptophyta; class Magnoliopsida; order Caryophyllales; family Amaranthaceae; genus Suaeda; species Suaeda aralocaspica. The sequence continues at coordinate 1,127,821 of PYUH01000238.1, read as the reverse complement.
GCAAATGATCTATCCAATTTCAAACCTTACCTTGATAAGGCTGTGGCTTCATCAATTCAGTTGAAGCAAGTTGTTTCTGAAGCTCATCAATCTGTACCTGCTGCTCCCTGCCAACTTCTCATGTGTCATGTGGTTGAGTCTTGCAGTGAAGGCGTCACATCTAGTTGTTACCTGTTGAAACAAGGTACTGAATCTGACCAAGAAGGTAACTTAGGAGATAGCAGTGCTCTTAATGGTAGCTTGTCAGCCTCAGATGGAAGTGAAGTAAAGCAAGTTTGTTGTAGTAACTCCATAGCATCACCTATTTCCCAGGAAAGTTCTGCTACCAAAATTTTGGTTTCTAGCCCCACAACTGTTGCAGCCAGTGAGTCTGGGTCACTTCAATGCTCTAGCAGATCTGAAAAAGCTAATTATCCTGAGCATGAAGTTGAAGGGCAATTGAATAGTGACAGCATGAAAAATGCCCAGTCTATTCTTCGTTCCCGAGTCTACCTCTTGCTTGAAAGAGCTGGATGGTCACCTGAGTGTCACATCAGAAATGATGGCAGAAACCGATATATTTATCGATCACCTGAAGGAAAGCTTTTTCGAGAATTTGCGAAAGTCTGGGACTTGGTTGGTCATAGTTTATCTGCTCATGGCAGCAATAATATGGCTGTAGATGATAGGCAATGGACTAACCTTGATCAGTTCTGTTATGATTTAGACGAGACATTAAGCTATATTGACAAAACAATTAACGATTGGGAGCCAAAGTCTTCATTGCTGTGTCAATGGAGCCTTCTGGATCCCTTTGTAAATGTTGTTCTTATTAACAGAAAGATTCATGCACTTAGAGCTGGAAATCTAATCAAAGCAAAGAAAAACAATGTAGTTGACGTTGATAACAACATTGAGGTAGAGGTTAGATCAAAATCTAAGAAAGTTGGCCGGAAGAGGCATCTAGATAGGCATGCTAACAAAAATGTTTGGGGTTCTTCTATGGCCTTTGATATGGTAGGGACCCATAAAACCAGATCAATATATGTATCCGAAGGAAATAGCATGCGCCTTGTAAAGACAATTGCTGACAATGAAAATTGCTATGAGGAAACTTGTGTAGATGAAGATTCGAATACAAATCGCTTATCAGCCTGTGTGTCTGACAGCACATGCTTACAATATCCTGCTCACCTATATGATGTTCCTGTTGGAGCTGCTGAGACGAACGCGATCAATGGATATTCTTCGCCCCCTAAAGCTAGTTGTATGAGCTCTCCAAGCTGCAATAAACAGAACCTGGAACTAAGTAAGGAGAACTCCAAAGATTCTGCAGTTTGTTTGTTGGAGAAAGGAACTGCTCCATTGGAAAGATATAGCACTGATGCAACCATGAAGAAAATTGACCGTAATTCTGAAGGACCGTTAGGGGTTGAACTCTCCAAGCTCTGCCCTGCTGAAGGTGTTTGTGTGGCTAATGATGGAAGCAGCTGTTTAAAGGTAGTTGATATCCAAGGCTGTTCCATGGATTGTGTGGACAATGATGAAAGGTCAAAAATGTTTTCATCCAGCTTATTTAAGCATCATAGCGGGTTGAAAAGGTCTATGCTTAAAAAATCGGAACAAAGCAGATGTCGCAGTGGTGATTGCTCAGAAAAGCTAAGTACTGAAGATAATGGCTCTATTGAATCTCAGTCCTTCAAGCTAGGTATGGGACCTAAAAAGCGTCACAGTAGCAAGAGGAAATCAATGGGTTGTCGTCTTAAGGATGATGACTTGTTGATATCAGCAATAATAAAGAAAAGAGCTTTTAGGTCCGGCGTAAATGGTTGTAGTCCAGTTGCTAGGAAGTCTAGATATAAATCTCTAAAGAAACGCAAGACTCAAAAAGGTAGTTGCAGGTTGCTTTTGCGGAGCGTTGGTAAAGGCGGAAAACATATCACAGATAGGTGGACTTTGGTAGGTGAAAGGACAATTTTGGCGTGGTTAATTAGTGCCGGTACTATACATATTAAAGAAGCAGTCCAATATCGTGACCCTAAAGAGGATGTTGTGGTTAAAGAAGGTCATGTTACAAAGGATGGGATTCAATGTAACTGCTGCAATGAGGTTTTTTCTGTCTCTAAATTTAAGATCCATGCAGGATTTAATCAGAATCGTCCTTGTTTGAATCTTTTCGTGGGGTCTGGTAGGCCGTTTACTTTATGCCAACTTCAGGCTTGGTCAGATGAATACAAAATCAGAAGGAATGGCCCACTACATGTGCCACTGGATGAATTTGATAAAAATGATGATTCTTGCGGACTTTGTGGTGATGGTGGAGAATTGCTATGCTGCGATAACTGCCCTTCTACTTTTCACCAGTCATGCTTGTCAGCAGAGGTCTGTTTGCAGTTTATATGCTTATGCGTCTTCCTTCCATTATTATTCTCTTCAAGCATGTCTGACAGTGGTTTTCCTTTGTTTTCCTCAACCTTTGACAAAAAAAATGATAGAACATTATAGTGTCAAGTTTAAAAGTGTAGTGAAAGTTACTGTATAGTTCATAATACAAGGGTATTAAAATTTGATGTTATAAGTTTTTAACTTTGTCAATATGTGGATTTGAAAAGGTTTTGTGGAATTGGGTCACTAATAGGATTATGCTGGAACAGAAGTGATGAGCTGCAAAGTACTTTTGATTGGAATAATTTCATTTTCAGTATGGTCTGCTCAAAGTAGAGAAATTTGGTGAAGTTTACTGTCTTAACATCTTTATTTAAAATTCATTGACTCGTTCCACTACAATGCTTTGTTTGTTTTTGAGTGACTAGTGAGGGAAGCCTTTGGGTTACTGCAGAATATGTTGTCTCACTGGCAGTAGTAGTTGTTTTTGACTGTCATATCCCCGTTGTCCTGACTTCATTTATGTGCTTATGTGTTTGCTTTTGTCACAAATTTTTATATTAAATATGTTTGGCATATTTTCTTGACTGGCAGATCTTGTTGCATGTTCAGTATTCTACTTTTAGTTTTTGAAGGTGATTATAATATCTAATACAGTAATATTTAAGGTCCTGACTATCTTGTTTTCTTATGTTGTTTGGTTGGCACAGGAGCTTCCTGAAGGGAATTGGTATTGCCAAAACTGTACCTGTCAGGTCTGTGGAGCCCTAGCCAATGACACGGGATCCTCGAGTTCTGATGCTGCTGTGAGTTGTTCACAATGCGAGAAAAAGTGTATGTCTCTTTACTGTCTTGGTCTCTTGGAAGTTTTTTTTTTTTTTAATCATTGAATAGTTGTTTCAAATTTGAGTTGTTAAAGGACTCTCTAAAGTCTTCCAAGTTCCTCAGATTCGACATAATTATTATCCTTTCTTTTGTCAAGCAATATAATTATGACTTTTAAATACTTAAATCTGTCAACAGATCATCAAGTTTGTTTGACAGACAAGAGTGTTGGCAAAGTTGGTAGTGCTCCTTGGTTCTGTGGCTCCAGCTGTGAAGAGGTAATCAGCTGTATATCTCTCTTCCCTTGCAAAAATGTCAGTGTTGGCTGTTAGGAAGATAGAATATTAGGAAATAATATCTTTGTGTTATTGGTTAATTATGTTAAGTATTTATGTGTTAGAATATTATCTTGATCATAAGTTGTTATGTAGGCTATTATAAAAGCTGATTGATCTTTATTAATAATAGGAGAACAAGTTATTAGAGGTTTTCTCCCCAATTCTATCATGGTATCAAGAGCAGGTTAGGTCTTGGTTATACCCCTGGCGGTGGGTAAGTGTTCAACCCACCGGCGGGATTCACAAACAAATTACTCTAAACTTTTTTGCTTCTGCTGTGAGATTTTTTTTAGATCACCAAATTAGTGACAATTAAGGTGTGATCGTGTTCTTTAATTTGGGGATGATTTGGTACGTTGTGTGGTATCAGGTGTACGTGATGGTGTGCATGTGTTAGTTGCTTGGGTTAAAATTTGTTTGAACTTTGAAGGAAATTGCTACTCGTAATACTACTTACGGAGTATAATGTTAGTTGGCCATTGTTGCTATTTGCAATCATTAATTGTGACAGTATCTAGTTTTACTGATATATTGATCAATGGTGTATTTGGTTTGTTAATAGCCATTGTTATTGGGTGTATTGAAGTCACTTTTGCATTTGTTTAAAAGGGTTTTTATTTTCGGTTGTTCCTAATCCGTAGAGGTGTTATCTTAGAAAAGGGTTTTTTTCGGTTGTCTCTAATCCAAGTAGGTGTTATTCTAGAAAAAGGAATTTTTCGGTTGTCCCTAATCTGTGTAGGTAATATCCTAAAAAAGAGTAGTTTCGGTTGCCTAATCCGAGTAGGTAATACCCTAAAAAAGGTGTTTTCGGTTGTCCCTAATCTGAATAGTTGTTTATCGTGATGTTCAATTTCGCTGCAAATTTTAATTAGTATTCAAGGTTTCACTAAAAAGTGGTGTTTTATATATCAGGAAGATTGCAAATTTCAATCGTCATGCTCGTGTTACTCTCGTAACGATTGCGGGAGGGTGTTAGGAGATATGAAATAAGGGAAAAATATCCCAGATTGATGTTAGAAATATAGATAGAATATTAGGAAATAATATCTGTGTTATTGGTTAATTATGTTAAGTATTTATGTCTTAGAAATATTATCTTGATCATAGGTTGTTATGTAGGCTGGTTGATGTTTATTAATAAGAAGAAAACAAGTCATTTAGTCGTTCAGTATTATATTCCTTCCAAATACTTATCATAATCAGCTGTATAACTCTCTTACAATATCATAGACATTCAAGATGTTCACGTATCTTTAATTTCTTTTGATCCTTTTGACGGATACTTTGGCAGTTGAAAATGTTGTGTCTTCTTACTTTTAGCAATCTTATACTCATATATGGAGTCTAGTCTTTTGTGCTTTTATTTGAAGGTCCTCCAAATGGTTATGCAGGTCTTTGGTGGTCTACAGTCACGTATTTAGCAATCTTATACAGTTGTACTCTTGTACGGAGTCTGATTTTTTGTGCTTCTATTTTGACCATGAAAGTCCTCCAAATGGTTATGCAGGTCTTTGGTTGTCTACAATCACGTATTGGCATATCCAACCAACTTAGCGATGGATATTCTTGGACACTTCTGAGATGTATTCATGATGACCAAAAAGTTTCTTCTGCTCAACGTTTCGCGCTAAAAGCTGAATGCAACTCTAAGCTATCTGTTGCCGTTACCATTATGGAGGAGTGCTTCCTCTCCATGATTGATCCAAGAACAGGCATAGATATGATACCACAAGTGGTGTATAATTGGGGGTAAGTACCTTATTTTGAATATGAATATTTATTAGAGTATATACTTAAGTAAAGATATTTAAGTTGATGAATAGTATTTACTACAGAGTATATCAATATATCCATGTTCTGCTGATGGTTTAGATTTCTGTTTTCTGTATCTTAAGTTAAATGCTCATAAAAACAATATTGAACTTGTGTTTTGCAATTTGTACTAAAAATTGTAAAACATGAGTTCACCTTTTTAGTAACTGTTGTAGACCAATGTGAAGGGGCGATATCATATTATCTCTGTTATCAGAATGAATTGGGGTCCTAAATCCTTAGTTCTAAGAAATGTAACATTCAAAGGAAAAACCACTGTTATTACTATACAAAGATTAACTACTTTTGGAATATGTCGAGATATTTGTAAAATTAAATATATTTAAGGCATAACGGGCCATAAAAACCCAAGACATCAATTATCAAAAGCAAGGGGCACATCAATTAGCATGATTTGCAAGTAAAAGCCAAAGTATATAAAATTTAGATCTTTCACTATCGAAACACCTACCAAAATGAGAGATTTGAGATTGATTAAATGGATGACTAAGCCCAACTCTAGAAGCAGTCTTTACCTCGCTTTGAGAAATTACTTTGTAATGAGCTGATTATTCCATTAACTATTTATCACATTTACTTTTTTGGTCTTCGAGAAGCACATTTGAGCATTAGTTTTTACTTTCTTTCTAAAACTTATATAAGCTGACATTGTGAAACTGAATATTATGAAAAAACTAAGAAATGTTCATTTTATTTTTAATTAGAATATATCTATGAGAATTCATTGTCAGAGTTGCAAAAATTTGACCTTAAAAGGGCAAGGTATTACAATTATATCTCTTTTGATGCGATTCCATTTGCTCATTTCTTCCACCTCTAAGAGCCCTCCATAGCACTCCTATGATTTTAGTATTGTTGAGTAATACTCCTGTACTTTGCAGTTCTAAATTTCTGCTATCTTGTCTCAAAAACTACAATCATTTCAAACATTCATCTTTAAAAGTGTGAACCAGATACATTCCTCTTGTTGAAGCCTTGGAAGAACCACTTATTGGACTTGTGAAAAATCCAAAAGATGACCTGGAAATATTCGCTGTCCTTTAATATACGAAGTGGTCAGTTTGCAATATGACAAGGATGATTCAAATGTTTTCTACTTCCTCCGCTCCATATTAGTCGCAACGTTGCATTTCGACACGCATTTTGAGAATGAAATTTGAAAGCATAAATGAGCAAATTTATTGAAATAATTTTAACACCGAGAACTTGTATATCGCCTCTTGTATGTGTCAAAATTATTTTGATCATTTTGCTCGTTTACATCCTCAAATCTCTTCCTTAAAGTACGTGCCGAAGTGCAGCGTTGCGACTAATATGGAGCGGAGGAAGTATTATTTTCTCAACTTTCATCATTTAAGGTACCTGTTTTCAGTATCAATTTTCACCTCGATGCGATGCCATCCATATAATACTTTGAGGTAGGCTTTATATGCAAAATATTGTGGAACCAATGAAATGAATTTTGAGCTAAGATTTATCTGAAGAGTCATTTTAATCCTTGTCTCAGACTCTATTGTGTCAAAAATCATTCAGAAGGATAATTAGATAAGAGTTCTTAATATGCCTCCCCAACTCCTGTAGGAGTGTAAAGGTTTCCTATTGTCAGATCTGTAATTTCAGACTATAGATTTTTTCTCGTTGTCCTTAAGATTATTAGTTGAACTGTGATGTTTTCTTCATGACTTTTTTTGAAGGGTGTTTTTGCCAAGTTCCAATGTTTCATCCTGTTTGACTGATGAAGTTTATAATGCTTCAGGTCGGAATTTGCAAGGCTAGATTATCATGGTTTTTACACTGCTGTTTTAGAGAAGAATGATGTACTGATATCTGTTGCATCTATCAGGTATTTTGAAATGGCATCTATGAATTCGATTGGTCTATATTTGATCACTTTTTCTACTGGTTTCTTTGAATGTTTCAGTCAAGTTGCTTTGTCTCCTGACCATCATTGTACTGTTTTTTCAACTTATTATCTTTTTTTCCTTCATTGTTTTTTTCATGGTATTGGCATGTATATATTGAAATTAAGTTTCTGGCATGAGCAAGTCGTGTATTCACCTATCCTTTTCCTTTTTTGAATTTTTAAGTGGTTCTTTACTGATTTAAGGTAAATGTTCAGCCTGACTTACTTTCCTGTTAAGCAGGATATGCTGCATTGCTTGAATATAAGCCTTGAATTTTCTGTTCTAATACTTAAAACTGTATTGATCTACTTAAATGTATTCACTGAATATCAGGTTCCAGTTACTGTGTGTAGTAGCCAGTTTTTAAGATGTATACATGAAGTTTATTTGTGGACTTGGAGAGTATTTGCTAATAGTACAATTATGGCTACTCATACATTTATGATTGATGTTCAATTTTTAGTTTGAGAACATTTAGTGTCAGGGAAGATTGGAGGAGGGGGATTTCTGTTGATTACTTTTGTGACTCATCATATATTCATATTGATTCATGTCTAACCGACCCCAAATTAATTTGGGATTAAGGCTTTGTTGTTGTTTTTGTTTAATTTTTAGTCTTCATGATGTCAACTGTTCTAGCTTTCAAATTTTTATTGTTATTAACAGTTGGTGAGTTGCTGCCAAAAAAAAGAAAGCAGTTGGCGAGTAGGTTGTGACCATTTTAGTATTTAAACCTTTTGAATTCTTAGCTCCATCGTTAATGTAAGAGCTTTTTTGTAAGAAAGGTGTCAATCTTATATGGAAATTTTCATTTTGGCGTGTGTTGAGGAATGACAAATTTTCTTTTCACTATTTAGTTTAGTACTTTATCACTTTACTAACTTCCAATGGTAATTCAGTTTGCTAGCCACACTTTAGCGTGATCTTGTGCTCTCTCTCTATATATATCAACTAATGAGACTATAAAACCTCAACACACCAGGGTGCATGGAGTAGCTGTTGCAGAGATGCCACTTATTGCAACTTGTAGCAAATATCGCCGGCAGGGAATGTGCCGCCGTTTGTTAAATTCTATTGAGAAGGTAATTTGCTTAACGCATGGCTGCTTTTGTTATGTAGAGTTTAGGAGGAGAGTTTTTCTAGCTTCAATTGGTAGTCTTAATTGTGGGAAGGCCCTGCAGATGTCAATAATTATGAGCATTTTTTATATAGTTTTTCCCCCTCTTAATTTCATTGTTTACCTTATGTTTCTAGATGCTTATATCCCTGAAAGTTGAGAAGCTTGTGATTGCTGCAATTTCCGATTTAGTAGATACCTGGACAATAGGTTTTGGATTTGTACCTATGGAAGAGGATGAGAAAAAAAGTTTGAATAAAATCAACTTGATGGTATTTCCTGGAACTGTGATGCTGAAAAAGACTCTCTATGTGAATCAAGATACAAAATTACAAAAAGGTGATTCAAGTTTAATGATTAGCCACAATTTGTCTGTGAGCTTGAATTTCAAATTCTAATGATAATTTTAATGAAAGGAAATAATTCTCAATTCAGGATTTGAAGATTTATCTTCCGTGGGTAATGATCAATCTTGTAAGATAGGGATTCGCTTGGAAGGAGATCCTGAAAGTGATGCCATATACGGAAATTCTGAAGAGGACTCTATTAAAGGTGTTGCAAGTGAATTAAAAGCTGAGTTAATAAGCTTCGCTGGTTTGAAGAAAGGTGAATGCCATAAGAGTTTAGCTTCTAAAATTGAAGCCATATATGGAAATTCTGAAGAGGACTCTCTTAAAGGTGTTGCGAGTGAACTAAAAGTTGAGCTAATAAGCTCCTCTGATTTGAAGACAGGTGAATGCCAGAATAGCGAGGCTGCTTCTGAAATCGAGCCTGAGCATCTAAATGGGTTGGGTTCCTTGAAACAGGAGGATGTGGTTTCAAATGTAACAAGCTATATAAAAGAGGAGCGTTCCCATGTACCAGCTGTGTGTGACATGGAAACAAGTGAGCCTGGTGAGAGCAACACAAGCAAAGTTGTGCCGATTCATTTGGCTATCAATAGTGGTACAAATGTAACTACAGGTGCTAGAGAAACGGAGCTTTCTCTAGGACCAGCTGGGTGTGAGATGGAATTGAATGAAACTAGTGAGAGCAGCATGAGTGAAGTTGTGACTACTTATTCAGTTATAGTGGACCCGGTTCAGGAAGCGATGGTTGAAGCTGCTGGAACAGGTACCAAACCTGTGAGCCATCGAGAACCCTTTGACAGAGAAATTAGTTCAGAAAAGCATTTGTCAGAACAATTTTGTGAATATGATGTACCCCTTATAACCCGAGAGGGGGTTTCGAGTGAAGAAACCCATTCTGTATGCAATGCTCAAAACCAGAATTCTGTGATTGAACAATCTCAGCAAGCTAGCGTTTTGCCTATGTCGTAATAAAATTAGTGTATATTCGAATATGTGCCTTGCCTGAGTGGCGTAGTATTAGACTCTTAGTAAAAACTAGTGCACATATATATAATATGTTTTGCCTAAGGCATAATAACTTATAAAGGACTTTTAACATAGCTGAGATGACTTGTTTTTTTTTTGGTTCAACACTCTATACTAGAGTTTAGTTGCTGATTTGCAACGACGCTGCGAGAATGAACTTGTGTAGGGCGTTCTATTATTATTATTATTTATTTATTATTATTATTATTATTATTATTTATTAAACTTATGCCGTGTAGATAATATAAATTTATATTGCTTGTTATAAAAGAAAAATAAAACCCTCTTTTTGGATAAAAGGTTTATGAGGGAAATTTTGGCTTAGTATCGTGGTAAGTTGACCTAAAAATTTTACTCCATGGTTTTTACTGTTTTCTAATCCGAATTTAGAGGAAAAGCAAGTAAATTGTTGGCTTAGATATATCATGCGCCTAATTTATACTGAATTTTTTTTTTTTTTGATGGAAATTTATACTGAATTTTTATAATAATTTCGAATTTAGAGTTTAAATTAGAAATTAGAAATTTTCTGCTTGACTTGTTTCGAAGTATTTTCAAGGTATAGACTTTTCTTTTTGACCTTTTTCTAATACGTTAATGGTTATAGACTTATAGACTATACATGTTATTTATTTATTTATGTGGGTAGTAGGAGGGGGTAATGTTTTGCACATTAAATTACTTTAATTTAATTAATTATTTACTAATTCAGTGTTATTTTGTGAAAATTGCAGCTTTATTAATACTTTAATCGATTTACACAAAGGAGTTATTCAACCTCCACCATATAATAATGACATCGTTATGTAATTGCGAGTGTGGTTCGTACCTTGAATTTTTGTACCAGAAAATACAAGATATGTGGCATGAAATTGATTACATAATGACCAAGGTCGGTCACCATTCTTTCATCTATATTACTACCTCTCTTTTCACTTTTACTTTTTACCATGTATGGTATTACCGTTAGCTCTCTTTTCACCGTCCAATTTCATTTTTTTAGGTTATCCTAGAAATTCTGTATATCATCCTAAAACTTCTTTAGGTTTACCTAAGAGCATCTGTAGATATGAGCCAATGCTTTAGATTAGACTTAATGGGTATTTCTAAAAATGTACGTACTTCTGACACGACATAATTTTTACTAATGGAAAATTTAAGTTTTTAATGATCAAAATTGTGTGTTGGTAAAAAAGTCTGGTCGAAGTATGTAACATTTTCTGACGATCGTAAGAATCATTAATTTTTGAAATTATCTTAGCCCTTTGTAAAATTTTTAGCTAGTGTGTGTCATAATCTTAAGGTCGACTGCATGAACACCATGCTCATGAAAGACCATTTAGTACATTTTGCTACAAAAATGGATTAGAGAAATTTTTACTGATGTTTGATTTTCTTTGTTTGGAATTGATTGTAGAATGCTGCTAGTGATGATGAAAGTAGCCATGTTGAAACAGAAAATAACAAAGAAAGGGAAATGTTTGTTGTTGCAATGCATCATTTACCCCTTTTTGAAGATGATATTGAAGATAACAAACCCTCTACTTCATCTACAATAACACATTCAAATTCACTCAAGGTATTAACCCACTTCTTGACTGCTTTGCGAAGATGGTTTTAAGTAGTATTCGCACTTACTTAATACTCTATGTTACTTGGACTTGAGTACAACTCTATATATATGTGTGACTCGGCTACTTTGTAAAGAAATTTATGTTTTAAGCTTCACAATGAAGTTGAATTGTCCATTCCCATATCGTAGTGTTGAGAATCTGACATGGGTACTCGACCACAAATGTAACATGCATGGCTAATACTCCTACATTGCAAATTGCTGATAGCTGAATTAGTAGTAGAACGACTAATAGTACTCCTGCAATGTAACATGGCTAATATATATGAGTTATTTTCTGAAAGTTTTCTTTCTTTACTTGCCTTTTCTTACATGAAATGATCCAGAGTACAAAGAAGTCACAAGAGGAATATAAGCAGCTCAACAAGAGTGAAGAGTCGTCAGACCAAAATACTAAGGATCACTTGAATGATTCAGCTGTGCAAGATGCAGCAGACATGGAGTGGGAGATCATCGATTAAATTTAGATGGAAAAACCTACAAAGTATAGTAATGCTTTTATCTCTTTTTTTTGGTTTCAAAATTTTGAGGTTGAGGACTTTTGTCTTTGTATATCAAAATCGACTTTGAAAAAATGTCTTGAAAATCTTGAATCAAGAAGCTAAGTAATGTAGAACAAGTAATTTTTTTCTTTTAATTTGAAGTGATGTATATTCAAAGCATTTGATCAAAAAGATCCGGTGCTTTACTCTAAGCAGCTAAAAACAGTTTTTTTTGGTGATTCACTTTGAGTTATTGTTCAATCATAGTTTTACCATAAGCATATCATGAACTATTATCATGCAAAAATCTCCTAAATCACATTAAGCTTGTATTGGCCTGTTTAGTGGTTTGAATGTGTGATTTCGTACTTAAGGGTTTGTTTGGTTGTTTTTTTTCCGATCAGATATCAAAATTTGGTCCTGCTAGGAGGATAACAAAGTGATCAGTTATAGAACTCTTGTAACAAATGTGCATACAATATCTCATTCCATGTATCAGGAACTCCTGGCAAACACCAATGAATGCAATCTGCGAAGTTTTTAGGATCAGCCTTTTGTTCCTTGGTCAAGAGTTTGCCTTTCCTTTCAGTATAAATTGTAGTATGTGCATCTTTCCTGTAGTCTGATAACTGTGTGATGTTCAGATATGTTACATCTACCTTAAGATTCTGTAATGTTTCTTGCACCATCTTCATGACCTCGAGATTTGTGCCCATCCCCCAATATGGTCTTCCTTGGATCGGTTCTTTTTCGTTGAAGCAGTTACCTTCACTTCCAGGGTTCCATTCAGAGCTCCTATCATTCGCAAACAATGTCACGAAAATTTAGTTCCCATTCAATGTTGCATATAGATTCTAGATGCGTGCTATCATATAGTATTTGATGTTAATATGTGAAGAAGGTATAGGTTTAGTTTGTTATGACTAGAAGTTATAGTCTTTTCTATGATTAATTGACAACATAATTGATTTTAAGCTGTGATTATGCCTCGAATACTATCCTAGAAAACCTGTTTGCCACCCCCAAATATGACTTTGATGTTGCTTAATTATCAGTAGAAGAAAATCTTACCACAAATGTGTAGGAGACAAACTCATAAAGAAGACTTTCTGTGTTTGAGAATTGATGCTAGATTCCAACCACTTTGCCCATGTTTGCAATGCCATCTTGTAAGCAGTAGTTACATTATACTCTCTCATGTGGTTGAGATTTCCGTTCCTACAACATATCGTCTAAACCAATTAAGGGGAATGAAAACTACAGAACAATCAAACAGCTAGCTAGCATCTCTGCATATATATAGTTGGAAACTTGGAGTGCATGATGAATTGCATCCACCTATTAGTACGTACGTTGCGTTGATTATAGGCTTGTACATCCACCAAATATAGCTTTCAAACACTAAATAGTCTACTCCTTCCCAGTTTTTGCTGTGATTTGCAATGCGATCAAGCTTAACCAGCCTCTTAATCACTGAATGATTTGTCGAATGGTCTGAATTCGACTCAATCAGGAACGGAGCCCAGTAAAACTCTACTGTTGCATTATATTCCTGCAAACATAAACACATATTGATTATGATTTGGTATATATATTGGTAATTTATCTTATCAATTAGGAACTTATATTCAGATTAGTAGAAATAACCTTGGCATAGAAGATTTTCTTAGATGGAACCTTGCGAAGTGATTTCTTTCCTTCAGGAATCACTGACTGTAACATGCAAACCATGGAATCAAATGTACCTCTTTGAATCGAGTCTCCTACATACATCAAACGTTTGTTCCTAAGTATCCGCAATAGCTTTGCTGCATTAAACCTGCAAATATATATCATGCTGGGCTTCAATATCTAATAATTCAAAATAATATTAAAGCATGAGATTGTATTGTTACTGCTAGGCGCTGGCTACATTGAAATATATGTTATGCATAAATCATAATCCAATCCGATCTTTTATTTATGACTTGAATATTCTTTTACTAGCGCGTCTTTAACTTCTAACAACGCAACAGAGGAATACACAATTGAGCTAATGGTATGTACGTAGTATGTACACCGTGAAACAAAAGGCCATCATTTCATCATATATATATATATATATATATATAGTATTAAGAACATACAGGTATAATAATAGTGTATGGATATTGTTACCTAGGTAAATTGCATTCATTAGGCTGCCATTTCCAAAACTGGTACTTATTATCAGGTCTTCCATTCCTTTGACAAGCAACTTGCTTAACCAAATAAGGACAACTCTCTTCAGCATACAGTGGATGAGACACATTGTCCCAAACCCATTTTCCTTCAAAAACATTACAATCTTCTATATCTTCATAACTATTATCTTCATTAACAGGAGCATAATTGATCATGTAACTACGAAATGCACCTCCTTGTAACCAAAACTGCCATTGAAGTATAATACTTTCCTTGCTATTCTTCGAGTTGTCGAATACTAGCCTTGCTGTCCCTAGAATTAGTACAGATGCTAATGCAATAGGTAAGATTGAATGGTATTTTCGATTCGAAGATTGTTGGGCAGTCATTGCTGCTACGTACTAATAATATTGTTTGCCAAGGAAGAAGGGAAACTGTAGTAGTGTAGGGCTCGATCTAATGCAATACAATGCAACTTTTGAGCATTTTTGCAATGTTTTAGTTTTTAGCTTAAGATTGAAGTATTTTTGAGAAGTAGCCTATACAACCACTAGTTGGTAAGGTATCTTAATTCTTAATAAATTAATTAGGTGCATGCATTTTATTCTTTATAATATGTTTTTTTTAAAGGTTGTTGTTGTTGGTGATTATTGTTACTTGAACATTGGAGAACATTAGTTGGGTGTAGATAAAAACTCATATGTAGAATAATTAATGGTATATATATAATAGAATAAAGTTGGTGCATGTGACTAAATGTCATTATTGATGGAGAAAAATAAACCTTCCATTTTAATTTACGCTCTTTGCCAAATTTGATCTCATAAAAGTGAGCCGATGAGGCCAAAGAAACTAGGTAACGTAGCACTTGTAAAAAGCTAGAGAGTATTTGAGTGATACAACAAAAGCTAGAGTGTGATGACTAAATAATTAATTTTTTTTTTTTACATGAACCAAGTATTTAAGTTATACCAATTAGAGTGACATGATGGACTATCTAAATTAGCTAGTTAGTGTCACCCTGGCCCTCAAACTAATGATATTGTGTTTGATGTATGTCAAACTATTGTGATTTTATAATATAAGCAAAATATTTGATGGTCAAACTTTAACACAGTAGAAAATGAATCGGTGAAACTATTCGTTTCTTGGTGTATAAGCGCCTGTTTACTTCACCTTAAAATCCGTTCAGTTCAGTTCAGTTCAAATCAGCTTCGTTCCGTTCAGTTCAGTTCTTCCCTTATTTTTCTATTTGTTAATGCTTCATAAAAAACTTTTAGTTTAGTTCATCTCAATTCAGTTCAGTTCAACTCCAATCAGTTCAGTTCAGTTCAGCTATTTTCAGTTGAAGTAAACAAGCCCTAAATATTTTAAGAATGATTCGAGTGTAGCATTGTTAATGATTGAAATAAATGGTTAAAGTTACGTAGGACATCTGCAATAGTTATAGTTAGGGGCTAGCTTGCAAATTACAAAAGTCCCTAGTTACTTGCTTAACCATTGAAACAAAATTGGACAATTAGCTTGACCTAGCATTAAGGGAGTGTTTGGTATGAATTTTTTATAAACCGGAAACGAATTCAAAAATGTGTATCCCTTACACGCTGTTTGGTTAGAGCATTGGGTAAAGGTTAACGTTACCGAAGGGTAACACTTGCCGTTACTTTGTTTCGGACAGAATGTTTGCAGTAACAAATTTCTTTCATTATAGAAGCCTTATGATCCATATGCATCATGATGGCTGATGATGATATGATGTATGTGACTCTTTCTTCTTCATCCCAATTTCTAAATCCTAATGCCTAAAGTACTATGTATCAAATTTCTTTCATTTTTTTTTATTTTCTTCTAAACATCAATTATTAGTTTTTGAAGGTTTTTTTTTTATTTAATTCTTAATTTTTATGTCATTAGCTAGTCAAATTTTGGTCAAATAATTTTGTCTCTTCAGGGTCTTAAATTTAATGTACATGGAGTTGGTATTTTGTTGAATTAGTGTTGTTTCCATTTCATTAGGAAACCAAACAACCAATCAATGTAACACTTATCATTACCTTTTCCGTTCTTTATCTATTTCCTTTCCATTTCCTTTCCTAATTGTATACCAAACACCCCCTTAATATTACTTTAGTTCCCACTAATAATTTCAATGGCAAGTGGAGCATGTTTTAATGGAAAGTTAGTTTAACAATTAGCTAACCATTGGGATATAATGTAGTTAGAAATAGATGATAGTGGAATTCTTATATGGTAATATAAACTAATTTGACAATTTGTTTGCCATTGTACATGCCCTAATTTGCTTGAGAAGAAAACTAAGCAATAACATTAAATATTAGTGTAGTTCCCACAAGTAAGTATAGGTAATACTAATGTACCTATTTAATTTTCTAATAGAAAGCTAGTTTAACAATTTGCTAACCATTGGGATATAAAGTAGCTAGAAATAGAGGATAGTGGAATTCTTATGTGGCAATATAAGCTAATTTGACATTTTGCTTGCCATTATACATACCCTTATAGAGCTGTAATAATTAATAAGTAAACCTTTGATTCTTAAAAAAATATCACCTCCGGTTTATTTATACTCGTTTGCCCACACAAATTTTGTAACGCTTACATCTTTCATTTTATATTTGTAAAAAAAATTATAAAAACTTGATATTCTAGTAGAATAAATCGGAAGACTAATCAAATGAGATCCCATATGAATATATTTTTATTTACCTATAAAGCACAAACAGCGGTTAAAACATGATTTGTGAATAGTACCCAAAATCAAAAGACTCAAAACGTAAAGAATAAATTGGAACGGAGGAAGTACAAATTTTCAATTATCCTCGAAAAAAACAAAACAAGAATTTTAAATTTATCACATTGATAAATTTAGAGAAGCATATGAAGAAATTGTAAGGCTACTAAACAAGCAAAATTCTTGAGTATGTACAATACCAAACAAATTGTCAAATTACTTTATATTAATTCCACTATTCTCTGTTTTTAGCTCCTTTTATATTCCAATCCAAAATCAAAATCAAAATCTTACCCCTTCCCCTGTTAAAACTCTTAAACTCTCAATCTTCCATCATTAATCTTCAAATTTGAAAACAGCAGAAAAAAAAAAAAAAAGAAGAAGCAAAAAGTGCTATCTGGGATTGAGTTTGTGGGTGTTGTGATAGAATTTGGAAGTTTGGAAAATTTGATTGAATTTGTGTATTGGGTTTGTTGGCATTTGCCCAATTATAGCCTTGTTGTTGTTGTTATTGCAATTTGAATTAAGATGTTTTGTTGGTGGTTTTTAAGTAAATTTGAATAGTTATAGGTTTTTTCACCATTGTTTTTGTGGTAGTATATAGTAATTGTTGTGCAATAATTAGTTTTTGTGATTTATGAAATGGTTTTTATAGTATTTTCAAGTGATTAGATTTTTTTATTCGAATTTTGAGATACCTTAGGTCTTTAAAGATATGTGTGATGAAGTTGAGATAGTTTAAAAAAGATATTAATTTAGCTCATATATATGATTTTTTTTTTTTAAACTGCCGCAGGTGTTGACACCAAGTGAGAGGAAGGTACTTAAATTTGTTTAATATAATAAAAGATTAATTTTGTTGCTATATTCACTATTTATTTACCATCAGTAGTTTTCCTTTAGTAAAACTTCGTCGTAAATTAGACAACTAGTGTAAATGTAAAATGTAGAGAAAAAGGAGGTGAGACTTCTGCAAATGAATTCTTTTACCTTTGTAGGCGTCCAGGTTTGTTAAAAGCTTGAACATGGAAGAGTGCTCTTAAATGTTTTTTTTAGATATGATGCTGGGCCAATGTATATATTGTTAATTTCTAAGACTACGTGCTCACCGAAGTTAAGGATGATGGTGTTGAAATTGTATTGGAAATTGGAACGCTTTTAAAATTAGTATGAATCATCAAACTCTTTTACATACTTGATATGTAAAAGTGTGCTCCATTAAGCTTCCTTTTATTTACCTGCAGGAGAAGATTCTGAACTTTGCTTATTGTTCATACCATGATCACAGTACAACTTTGACGGCACCTGAATCTTCACAAATGAAGAAAGATGTTTCAAATTGCCGTGAAGCTGCTGAACTTAAGGCATATACCAGAAACAGGTAATATTGTAAATGCACTTAGATAAATTATAAAGTGAAGCATTAATCCCGTGAGATTTCCTTTCCAATTCAAAATCAGATAAATATAATGAAGAGTCGAGGATTATAATGTGCTTGACAGCCAACCCTCTTTTCTCTCTTGTAGCCAATAAGCCATTTTGGTGGTAATTTCTTGTTGGGGCAAAAGCTCTTTTGGGAACGTTATCAAGAGATTTTTTGGTGTGCAGTTCTTTGTTGTTCATAATTCTGAATGTCTGATAATCGGCTCTGCTTTTCTGAGCTTAGATGAGACCATCATCTCATATTACATCAATTGATGTATACCCTAGGTCATAAACTTATACTCATGTGTCACACAGAATGACACCTCAACTGCATGAAATTGGTTAGCATGACTGTTTAATCCTTGAAATATTGAAAATCAAAGAAATGTATTGGAATATCAGACAGTATGTTTACTTCTTATATTTCTGTAAGTTTAAGGCAAGCAAACAGTTTTAAAAACTTCCACTTACATTTTAGTTCTTACCAATGTTTGTGTGGTGGTTGTGAGCTAGTTGTTGTTCTTGACAGGTTTTACAGAAGCTGTACAAGGAAAGATGGGGGCCAGAGGATAGTGTGGGGTGCATCATCATCTCTCCTACAAGGGAATTAGCAAGTCAACGTTTTGGTGTTCTGAACTCTGTTGGGAGGCACCATAACTTTAGTGCCGGCTTGCTAATTGGTGGTCGTAAGGGTGTGGATTATGAGAAAGATTGTGTGCATGAATTGAATATAGCATGTATGAAACACCAAACATCGAATGTCCTCAGCTTCAGGTCCACTTAATCTTCCCATTTGTTTTGCTATCTTTGTTCTAAGCTGTAACTTTTAGGTGATTAAATTTAGGTGCCTATGATTAGCAGTAGTTTTTTTGTTTTGAATTTATACAACACATACACACACACACACACACACACACATAAAGCACTTCAAACTTTTAAAGTTGAATCCATTTTCTTTAGATATGACTTTTTAATAGGACTCTTGTTTAACTTACTAAGCACTTGCAGCTTGTAAATTTCTTAAACTTTTTTGCTTTATGGAGTTATCAAATGTAATGCTAAAACCGAAGTGGCCTTTTTGTCACCTTTCTGACATTGCAGAACTTTGTATCCTGTTGAACTTTGGCTTTCTATGGTGTGGTTATTTGAGGGTGCTATTTTCTCCCAGGGAACAGATGTTAGTTCTTGACGAGGTGGATCAGATTTAGGCTTCAAGAAAGAAATAAATCCAGTCATTTCACAACTACCTAAGCGAAGGCAAAGCCTGCTTTTCCCTGCAACACCAATTAAGGATCGGGCAAGGCTCAGTTTGAGGAACTCAGAATATCTTAGTGTTCATGAGGAAGTCACTACTGCTACTCCCAATCGCTTGCAGCAGACTGCTACCATAGTCCCACAACATCAAAGGATTGATCTTTTGTGGAGCTTTAGTAAGGCACATTTAAATTAAAGGATTTTAGTGTTCCTTAACAGTCGTAAAGAGGTATTTTTCATGGTTCAACATTTTCTCTTTGTTTTTATTTTTATATTTTCATAGATACACATAATTCTTTTGCTCTTACTTTGTATTTTTTTAGAGATAGTGGTTTGGGACTTAAAAATGACTCTTAATAATATATACGAAGAATTTGTCTAATTTATGTCTCATTACTTTGTTTGAACTCTCTAATAGCTGCGTCCAGGTATTCCATTGAAGTGTTTACACTCTTCCACCCCTTGCAACTATAGCAGTTACCAATGGAATGAATAACTCATCTACTATTGATGTAGATAAAGGTATGTGGAACACTAATGGATTAGTATGAAGGGTTAGTATGAAGTACTCTTTCGATATTACAAATTTTGACTAATGGCCCCGATTTGACTTTGTTCTATGCTTGTTTCCTCTTGCTATACTCGTTGTTACCTTTTGTGTTAGTTTGTATAATTTTTGGGTGATGGAAAAGACCCTAAGTTGCGTACATTGATGGGTTATGATCAAAATGGCTGGGTTGATAAGCTTATGAGTGGCCAGATTAAGTTGAGTACATTGTTATACCATTTCAACAGGGGTTGATTAACTCTACAAATGTGTTCTGTAATGCAACAGTGATGTCAGAAGATGAGAGAATTGTTGAAGTAAGAGGATAAAACGGACAAGATCCATGCTTGCAAGGTTTTAAAGAGAAAAAACTGACGAAGAAGATGAAGATGATATATAGTCAGTGCAACCCTGCCCAACAAAAAGTCTAAAAATACTTTTTGACAGCGATGACGACAATGACATGGGTATGGAAGACAAGAAAACAGCGGATATTGAGCAAGAGGATCTGGCTGTTAAACTGCTTGGTTCAATGCATTCGTAAATTGCAAGTCTTCAAATAGCTTGATGTAGTCGTGCTTGACAAAAGTGATCCAATGCTTGAAGATTTGGAGGCTTGGTATAGAACCCCAAATAGTCCCAACAGTTTTGGAGAGGCTTAAGTGTCATTTATTGAAAGCTCTGCTTTATTGGTTTGTTTATTTTGCTTCTTTCTCCATGTGGAGTTTTTGGGGAAGTAAGTTATGTAGTTGTATTGTAACATACATATTTGATATCGTATAGCATTTAAAAAGTTTTTTCGCTTATCCTATGTTGCCTAATTGTGGTTTTCACAAGCCTCCATAAAATTAATATGGCCTCTTCTAATAGCCAAACAATTATAATATATAGTTTTATTCGGTTAGTGTAAAACTATGAAACAAGTTCTCCGGGTTGATGGGAGAAGTATGGAGCATCATATACATGATGGACTTATCATGTAATTTTTTAATCTCCAAACCAAATTGACATCTAATACCTCATTATCCAGATCACATATCATACGAGGAGGATAATGTTTCAGGTTACAAATCGGGAGGGTACAATGTCCAATTGCTCTGTAGCAATCACATATATTTGTCTTATAGCTCTGAGAGTGGACCAACTCCAACTGTGTATGTGCAAAGCGGCATACACGGCGGTTACAAGCTCCGGTAGCAGCAAACTCAGTACACATTCTAGAAAATGCCGCCGCCCTATCTCCAGAGCCGGAGGCCTGCCGCAAAATTAGACGAAAATATTAATTTGTAATTTTTTAATCTCCAAACCAAATCCACATCTAATACCTCATTATCTACATCGCATATCATACGAGGAGGATAATGTTTCAGGTTACAGATCGGAAGGGTACAATGTCCAATTACTCTGTAGTAATCACATATATTTGTCTTATAGCTCTGAAAGTGGACCAACTCCGACTGTGTATGTGCAAAGCTGCATACACGGCGGTTACAAGCTCCGGTAGCAGCAAACTCAGTACACATTCTAAAAAATTCCGCCGCAATATCTGCAGAGCCGGAGGCCTGCCGCAAAATTAGACGAATATATTAATTTGTAATTATTTAATCTCCAAACCAAATCCACATCTAATACCTCATTATCCACATCGCATATCATACAAGGAGGATAATGTTTTAGGTTACAGACCGGGAGGGTACAATGTCCAATTGCTCTGTAGTAATCACATATAAGTGTCTTATAGCTCTGAGAGTGGACCAACTCCGACTGTGTATATGCAAAGCGGCATACACGGCGGTTACAAGCTCCGGTAGCAGCAAACTCAGTACACATTCTAGCAAATGTTGCCGCCCTATCTCCGGAGCCGGAGGCCTGCCGCAAAATTAGACAAAAATATTTATTTGTAATTTTTTAATCTCCAAACCAAAGCCACATCTAATACCTCATTATCCACATCGCATATCATATGAGAAGGATAATGTTTTAGGTTACAGATCGGGAGGGTACAATGTCCAATTGCTCTGTAGTAATCACATATATTTGTCTTATAGCTCTGAAAGTGGACCAACTCCAACTGTGTATGTGCAAAGCGACATACACGGCGGTTACAAGTTCCGGTAGCAGCAAACTCATTCACATTCTAGAAAATGCCGCCGCCCTATCTCCAGAGCCGGAGGCCTGCCGCAAAATTAGACGAAAATATTAATTTGTAATTTTTTAATCTCCAAACTAAATCCGGCCACATCTAATACCTCATTATCCACATCGCATATCATACGAGGAGGATAATGTTTTAGGTTACAGATCGGGAGGGTACAATGTCCAATTACTCTGTAGTAATCACATATATTTGTAGTAATCGGGAGGGTACCATTGTTAATGAATGAAATGACGAACTAAAGCTACTTATAGAGTTTTTATTTATTTTTTTATTATTATAAAAAGTAAATTATAGAGTTATAAATAAAAGTGAGCTTACTCTTAAAAATTATGCTTGAATTGATACGAACTATTTTTTAAAAACTGTTTTAGTCATCCTCAAACCGCAAAAACAATCTACCTAGACCAGCACATTCCACGTATGCATATATCCCGCAAAAGTAAACCTATCACATAAAATTACCAATTCACGTAGGGTGTGCAAAAATCGGATATCAAAATTTTTCCAATTCGGAAATCAGGATTTACAGAAGCAAAATAATTGGTTTCGTTATTGTTCTGGAAAAACTGAATTCTAGAACTCCGGATATCCAGTTTTAGATTATGCACCAAAATTTTCAACTAATAATCATGGAACCAATCGGGAAAAAAAAATATGAAAACCGAAATTCCGAATTTTGTTTTCTTTAAAAATCCAAAATCCGAATTTTTGAAAATTCATTATGTATTTGGTCTGGATATCCGATGCGGTTTTTTTTTTTTTCCAATTTCCAAAAACCAAATAAAATATCCGAATGTTAGA
The DNA here is from genome assembly GCA_016808085.1 of Suaeda aralocaspica. Classification (NCBI taxonomy): domain Eukaryota; kingdom Viridiplantae; phylum Streptophyta; class Magnoliopsida; order Caryophyllales; family Amaranthaceae; genus Suaeda; species Suaeda aralocaspica. The sequence continues at coordinate 1,104,849 of PYUH01000238.1, read as the reverse complement.
AAAGAATAATCGGAAAATCAAACCCGAAATTCGAAAATGAAATAATTTGAACAGCCCTAAATTCAGGTCTAAGAGTTGAATTCACCCAAGTCGGCATTTTAAACCCAACCCAAACCAACCCAAACCAAACTAACAGGTCTATACACACCGTACAAATTAAGTTTGGTTGATTTGAATTCAATAAAAATAAATTGAAACCAAGTTAAACCCTTGTATTTTCCTCTATCCTTCTTAAAAAAAAATGAGTGTAGTTAATGGAGTTCTTCGTCCATGGAGTTTAACCTCAGTCCTCCACTGTTCTACCAAAACCTTCATTTCCAAACAGTCATTGACCACTATCTCCAATATCTGTTGTTCAAATTTGAAAACAGCTGAAAAAAAGCAGAAAGTAATAGTAATATCTGGTCCGACTGGCTCAGGCAAAACTCGGCTCGCTCTGGAACTCGCTAAGCGGCTTAATGGAGAAATCATTAGTGCTGATTCTGTTCAGGTTGTTTTAAGAAATTTACAATTTTAATTTTCATGGTTTTCTATAGTAAATTGGAATATGTTAAGGTTATTTTTCACTATGATATATAGAGCATATATTGGGTCGGGGATAAAAAGTATGTTCCAATAATGTCTATTTTGAACAGAAGAAGTGCCACTTATCTTTCAACTATGTTCCTGTTAAGTGTAGTTGATGCTGCTATAATCAATGGTGTTCATTTTACTGAATCATGAGTGTATAGTGCTCACAATTATTTTTAGTGCTTTAATCCATGTTTAAATAATACTGCAGGTCTATCGTGGTCTTGACATTGGATCTGCAAAGCCTTCGCCAAGTGAGAGGAAGGTACTTTTAAGTATTCATCATTGTGTGTTTAAGACATATATACTCCATAGAGTTATCATGTTTAACATCAATCAGGTGTATGCGATTTTTAAGACACTTCAACTAGTTGTTTAAAGCAACTCCTTTTAACAATCATTGTATTCACAGCTTCGTCTTGTTTTTCAGGAGGTACCTCATTACCTGTTGGACATCTTGCATCCGTCCGAAGGTAAAAATAATAAATCTGCATATTGAACTACTACTGCCGCCTAAGTTTGAGATATTCAATTATCTAGTGTCTCTAAATCAAAGCAGCCATTGTCTTATTCTTCCTTGTTTCTTTGCAAATACAACTATTACATTATTTTTTTTTAATCTTCTTAGCTCCGCTAGATCTACCAACCATGTCTAAAACAGTTTTCAGATGCAGAATGAAAATTCTCAAATCCATGACATTGTGTCACGATGCAAGCTAGTGATTCAAATATATGCAAATGATTGATCCTTTAATTGTTAGTTTGGACTTATCTTGCTTTATTTATATCATTTGGTTCTTTCTTATTCATACCTTCTTTGTTGTAGAGTACTCTGTTGGTCAATTTTATGAGGATGCAAGACAAGCAACAAAAGACATTCTTAACAAAGGTCAGGTTCCCATAATTACTGGAGGAACTGGTTTGTATCTGCGTTGGTATGGTCCTGTAACTGCTGTTCTTATTTGTTTAGACGAGCTTTCATTGTTTGGTCAGCTTTCAATTTTCTTTTACTCATAACGAGGTCAATGGATGCATGATATTTCATGACTCATGTTAGCTATGCTTCTTTTGCTATTTTTAATTAAAGAAACCTTATATGCGTCTGTTGGACTTCTAGCTCCTTGAATCCGAGCTAATTTTCCTGTATAGAAATTTCCATTTTCTATTGCTTCAACTGTAGTTGTTGAGAAATTTCGCCGTTTTTTCTCTTATCATGGCATCACCTTGTTTTATTCAGTTAAGCATATGCTGGTTAAATTTTAGGATACACTCATACAGAGATGTTGCAAATCATTTGTGAAATGGTAGGTTCATTTATGGGAAGCCTGGTGTTCCAAAAGCATCTCGTGAAATTACATCTCAAGTGTATGCAGAGCTTGAAAATTATCAATCTAATTGGGATTGGGATGCAGCTGTAAACCTGGTGGTTGAAGCAGGAGACCCGAATGCTTCATCTTTCCCTACAAACAATTGGTATCGCCTACGTCGCAGCCTTGAAATTATTAAGGTTTTATTTCTCTTCATTGTCATCTTAATGGATCCCTGACTGATTATCAAAAAAATTAACCTGTACTCCCTGTAAATTCCATTTCCACTAATTTTGTAAATTGTAATGACAAACGGTGTTCTTGTGACAAAATTTGGCAGACATAAGAGTGATTCAGTAAGTTAGATGTATCAACATGTTCTTATCCTGACTCATATATAAAGATCAAGATCAAATAGTAGTAAATTTGTCTTTTATTTGTGTTAATGACTACAGCTCCAAAGCATTTGACATTGTGAGAGCTCTATTACCTTATGGCCTCACATTGTATGTATTGACCTGCCTGTTTTATCAAATCCTTTTCTTTGTTTTTACTTATTGATTTCCCATCTTATTCTTCCTCCACTGTTCTCGATCCTTGTGTTGCCTTTTACCGAGAGCCATCTATGAGTACTGATACCATACCCATAGAGTCACAATATTTATTCTGTTCCCCTGCTGGCATTGATTCTATATTGTTTTCTCTTCTAACTAACCGTAGCCAAAAGATTTTTATGCTAGTAAGGAAAGTTAATATAGTCTATAGAAATATAGAATAGTTAATTTACATTCCATCTTTTATTACTGGACATGTACTGTAAAACCTGCAAGTTTAATTTTCTTTTCTTGGTGAAGATGTTTACCTAGTAAGATAGCTCTGTATTTCTTTTTAAATTCTTTGCAGTCTAGTGGATCGCCTCCCTCAGCCTTTCAATTACCATATGATTCCTTCAAAGAGCAACTGGATTCAGCTGAACCAGAGAATTGTCAGAACAAGGATGGAATGCAAGAGAGACAATGGAAAGATTTGGATTATGATTTCAATTGTTTTTTCCTTTCAACTCCCCGACTGGATCTATATAGATCAATTGATTTACGGTGTGAGGATATGGTTTCAGGTATGGTAGTTTAAGAGTGTTACTTGTTTAAAATCAAGCATGTCTAGGCCACTTATATGTTGCAACTTGGCATAACAGGAATTAAATGTATTGCTTGTAATCATTAGGTGCCGTTGCAAGCTTTGTATATTCTTTTCTCTGAAAATATGACAGTCTGTTAATTCTAACTTGTGAGCTGTATACATACTGCCCTTGATTGCAGCTGCTGATGGGATATTGGCTGAGGCCAGATGGCTTCTAGACATTGGTCTTCCTCCTAACTCAAATCCTGCTACTCGAGCTATTGGTTATCGACAGGTGAACTTTGATAGCCTTTTCCTACTAACATGATCTTGCATCTATGATTTATTTTATTTCTGTAGAGGAGGTAATTTTTTCTAATCATCAATTACGGGAGGTTCCGCTGATAACTTGTGCCTCTATGTATACATGAAGGACTTCATAAAATGCTTAGTGGTGTAAGAAACGGCAGTTTACTTGTGCATGCTTATCTCACCCTGTCTATGTAACCTTTTAGTATCAGTTACATTGTACCGTTCTATATATATGCAGTACTAGTAATATTTAGTAAAACAAAAGCAGATAGGGCATACTATTTACAGCAGTATGTTAAGTAGCTTGGCTACAGTTTTAGAAAACTTCATCATAAATTAGGAAACAATATGTCAAGTAGTTAAAAGTTGTGTGAAACTGTAAGCCTTCATCCTTTGATGAGTTGAACAAATTTTAGTTCAATTGTGGGTTTAGAAAAAAAGGATATGTAACTAATTCGTTGAATTTTATTAACTTAAGGTTTAATTGTTGCATTTTGCTCCATGCTTTGCTGTGATGTTTGATAATATTGAGACTCGTCCTGTCTATCGTTTTCACTTTTTAGGGCATGGAGTATCTCGTAAGATGTAGAGAACAAGGAGGTCGAAGTTCTGCGCATGAATTTTTTACCTTTCTATCAGAATTTCAAAAAGCGTCCAGGTTTGTTAGAAGCTTGAACATGGAAGAGTGCTCCTATATGTTTTAGATATTGAGTATTATTTGATACTGAACCTAAATGTACATATTGTTATTTTCTAAGACTACTCTTTACTGAGGTACTCACCCAAGTGGAGAATGAGGAGTGTAAAATTATATTAGAATGTGGATTTCTTTTTAAATTAGCATGAATCATCCAATTAAGGAATGATAGAAATAAAAAGGCAGAAAGTCAATAGCTCTAGAAATGTCAATTGTGAGCATCTTTTTATGTCATTGTAATTGGTCTTTCTCAGTTCATGTACTTTGGGATTGAAGGTCCTATTCACTTTTAAAACAGATATCATAGCGCATCGCAGCTATCAATATGCCTTGTAATAATTAGCTTTCAGAGATGTAAGTTTATAAACAAAAACAATGCATGTATCCGTTCTCCTTTTCATGACCTCCTTTGAATATTAGATATGATTAATTAGCTTTAACTAAATTGCCAAGCCTCAAAACATTTTGTTTCGATAGCTGAATTAAAGGGGAATAAAGTGAGAGAAGGAGAAGGATGGGGAGGGAAAGAAAGGGAGGGGGAAGATGGAGCGTATTTTCACTCCAAATCTCTCAATTTTAGGAGAGATGGTGTTTGTTAATGATGGAGGAAAAGTGGATCTTCCCTCTCTTTTCCCTTCCTTCTCCCTTCCCCTTATGGGACTTTTCCAAATAAGGGAACTTCTTCGCCTCCCTGGCTCCCTTTCTCTCCATTTCCTCATTTCCAAACAATGTTTACGAGTGCTTACAGACTGCATTGAGTAATAAATGGACTTTTTTCCTTGACCTGTTAAATGTTGATCAAACATTATCATTTATCATATACGATAGTGATTAAATTGAGCTTCTTGTTTATCAATGACTTAGCTACAATACTTGTATTTATTTGTTAATACACATATTGGATGATTTTAGATCTATCTTGGCTCCACTTACATTTATTATTGATAAACCTGCATTTTAGATCTATCTTGGTATTTGCATTTTGATGTAGGCACTTTAATAGTATGATATTAGATTGTTTCATTTAATTGATTTCTAGTCCCTACAGTCTAGCATTTGAAACCGTAATTTTCTGCTATTCTTGTTTTGTTAGCTCTGCCAGTTAGTAGATTAAGGGGGCGTATGTGCAGGCACATCTAAGTATTTTGCAAGGAAACATGTAACATGGTTTTTTACTGCAATGCCTATAGTTAGATCTTCATGTTTTAACCAGGCAATGCCACAAATATATTCAGGAATTTTGCAAAACGGCAGTTGACATGGTTCCGGAATGATCCTATTTATCATTGGCTCGATGCCTCTAAACCCTTGGTATGTCATTCGTGCTACATAGCTGTTGATTGAACACATGATACGTTTAAGTGTGCTCCATTAAGTTTCCTTCTATTCACGTGCAGGAGAAGATTCTGAACTTTGTTCATGATTCATATCATGATCAGAGTACAACTTTGACGGTACCTGAATCTTTACAAATGAAGAAAGATGTTGCAAATCACCGTGAAGCTGCTGAACTAAAGTCATATAGGACCAGAAACAGGTACTATTGTAAATGCACAAAGATTATTGAATATGATTTTGCACCAGCTTTGAAGCTCACTATAGTGTTTTGCATTTGAAGGTATTTTGTTTCTCGCCAACACTGCGCTGAAATTCTGACATGGATAGGAACTGAGGTTTGATCTACAGGAATTATATTCACCCAAGCCACTACAGTACAGAAATTAAATTTCAGGAAAAATCTCATTGCCTTGCAAGGATTAATGTCAAGTTCTTGCTACAAATGCTAGCATTTTGTTATATTTACGGGCTACAATTGCTGTGGAAAGTAACGACAGCAAGGTTTTTGATGGATTCGTTTAACTAGATTATCATCTGCCAAAGACTATGATTTGCGAATTGCGGGTGACGTAAACACCCTTTTTTCCCAACTTTGTTAGTTAGCATCAGTGATACAAGTACTTCAACAATGTTTTGTACTGTTATAGCATGGTGAAACATATGATCATGTAATTAAATAAGTTTTGCTGTATTCAACTATTCAACGATGATTTTGAAAATAAAATTCCAATCTTTTGTAGTTTGATTGGTTTGTTTGAGAACAGCCTCCTATTATTAACACTACCTTTGTATCGCAAAAATTGCAACTTTGAGTGCGATATGAACTCTTGATAAAAAATGAAACTAGATTAATAGTATTTATAAGGGTATGGATCAATTGTTTGAGGTAAAATAAAGTGGGTCACTTAGAACAAATAAGTGTCACATGACTAGTAAATTAAGAGCATAAAGGTCATTTATTATAAAAAGGTATATTAAAAAAGGAAAAAGAAGGAAAATTGGGAGTATTGTATTATAATCTAAAATAAAAAAAGTTGCGAGTGTTGCGATATAGAAATAGTATATACTATATAAGCATGTTTGAGTCTATTTATAGTGAAAGCCCTAGAGAGAGAGGTAACTCAACTGTCTTGTAACTTCTTGTAATTGGTAAACAGTAAGAAACTTTTGTTACAATAGTAATAAGCCATTCAAGGGTTAGGTTTTGTTACTATAGTAATAACTAATAAGACATTCAAGGGTTAGGTGGTGTGTAGCTCAGATGTTAATACCACTAGTTACACCAGTTGGCCTGAAACAACCACAGACCACTCAATTCCCCAATCCTGAATTCCTGATGCATTTTAGGCTTTTAGCAACTCACTTGGATTATGGGTCCTCTATGTAATGATGTGGGATCCGTTAAGAGAAGGCGTATAACGCTGATTTGATATACTATTTCCGTTTCAAAATTAGATCCAATAACTTTACTTTTGCACTATTCACATTATCCACTCTCACAAAAAAGTTGAAATCTACATATATATTGACTCAAATAAAAAAAAATTAAATCCGAAATCAGATTGCTAGTTTGCTACAGCTTGAAAGGGGTGGAGGGTGTGAAGATGTACAAAACTCATGCTGAAATAGATTGCCACAAAAGGCATATAGTATAGTAATAACATTACAACCCTTGTTTTTTCATGTCTGATCAAAAACATCAAGAAGCTTACATACAGTCGCAATGAGATTTGAACTTGCTGGTAACTAAAGTGCCAGAAAATATACAGAAATTTAATCGGTTTTTCGACTGTCTGATTCAAGTGATTTCATGTTCAGATGCTTCGTTGAAGGTTCATCAGCTTCTATGTTCCCCTGTAAAATAAATAAAAACATCCAGATTAAATACCGCCAGTATACATAGACTCAAAGGTTAACATATTAGATGCATCACAATTCACAATTTATAATTCACAGAGCATGTGCGGGCATGCCCTCACATCATCTGGTAGTGTACACAACTGATAGTTACCACTTAAACCTCGAGAATCATATTAAATTACATCATATATTTTGTTATAGTATCCTCTACTTTTGTTTGTTTGTGATCTAGCAGGGCTACTGCTTTTTTAGTAACCCTGGTATAAGGGCCACAATTTGCACTTAATACGAAACCTAAATAATTGTAATATTTTTCTATCCGCATTCCCACAAATCACCGAAAGTTGCAGCTGAACTTTAGTCATCCATCCAAGAGCATATAGTATAAAACTATAAACACCGGTGATCAGATGGTGTTATCGACTGATTGTGGTTTATAACATCATGTTTATATTGTATTAGAGGCTACAAATCCTTTTGACATGATCAATGGTTGAGCAAACACAAAGCCATCTCTGATCCTTAAATGCAAACCATGCAAAAAGTGAGGAACATTTTACTCTTAGGCCCATAAATCCAATTTCTGAAGTCTACTAAATAGATAAAGATACTACATCCAACATCAGTATGCATGACTGAGGCCCAGGTTATGTTCTGAACCCAAATAATACCGCACTAGGATCGCGAGCACACGATGGTTCTACGCTATTCATAATTACAAATTCCACAAAAACTTCACAGACATAATACCCAACAAGCTAGGATCTATGAAGATGATTGGTGACAACTGAGCTTCAAGATAAACATAAATCTATAACCCCGTGTTTTCTTCTTCTTTCTTTGCAAATTTCTCTATGCTTTTACCAGAAGGAGAGGCGGGGATTACTGAGAAAGGTTCTCTGTACAGTGGCAATTTGTGTTGTTATATACCAATCCAAACAAAGTGCAATGGAAAAAAGACCGAATGAAAATAAAAGAGAGAAAACTAAGCCTGATATCTCCCTTAATTTTGGTCTTCCTACAGTGCAAATGACCTTGTTCACTTCTAATATGAACATTAGCCAAAATCACACAGATCAAAAGGAAAAGGAACTATCACAAGGCATTTAAAGATAAGCAGTGCAACCAGTTTATAGTTGGACACTTGGGCATCACAAACTTTTTGGAATCCTATAAATTTATTTCATTTTCCCCTCTAACTTTGGGCTGTGTGCATTTTCTAAGTTCTAAGAATATCAAGTACAGAGTATGGAGCAAGGTAAATCTTCAATCGATTCGCAATCTCCAGGTTTCTACACTAACTTGTGAGAGCTTATTGATGTATGCTGATGACATCTGGTTAGTAATAGGAAGGAGTTGTAAACCAAAAATGGCATTCTATCTAGTCAAACTCTTGTGACCACTTAGCACACAACGAGGGCTGACCAGTAAATCACTGTGATATGCAAAATTGCATATCACAATGGCATTTTAGGGTAATATGTTAGAAATTCAGCGGCAAGGTTGTTTCTTTATATGCATTTTAAGGGGTAGTGTGGTAATGAAATTATCTACTTATTTACAAAAATGTCATGTGATTTGCTATTTATGTATATCACACTGATTTATTAGTTATTATCCGCACACAACCAGTAAAATCATTTGAAACTTCAGAAACCACAAAACAAGTTATCGGCTATACAAAGCATTGTATATCCTCAAGTTGAACTACCATCTTCCCGCCTCCATTACTCTTCTTTCAAATTTCATAGACATTTTACAGCAACCCTTACATGAAACCAAGAGTACAAACAAAAACTACATGACCACAAGGAGAAAAGGGCGGATTTGACGGTGTGCAAATTTCTCCCCGCCCGTTTCTATCACCTAAAGGATAAAAACTACTTCTAAGCAAATTCCACACAATTCAATCATCAATTCGCTTTATACCGTCAAACAAACATACAATCAGCAATAAAATCCCTTTCCTCGCCAAAAGGCGACCGAGTCCGAGTATTTGCAGAATTGCAGCTAGTTGTACATATCACAAAAAGTTAAAAACCTAGAAACAGAAACTCTCACACCCATTTCAACTAACTTCCAACCAATAAATTCAAAACATCAACATAATCTACTATTCAAAATTCCCCCAAAAGATCATAACTTTACTAGCAACAATCACAATCATAATTGCTCCAAACAAACAAATGTCAACAATATTCAAATTAATCAATTAATCATACAAAAATATCATCAAAAGATTAAAAAAAAAAATTGAATCTTGATTAATTGAAATTTTGCACTTACCCCAGAATTATTACTGCTTTTGTTGGACATCCCAGGCTTATAAGGGCATGCTGGAGGAACTCTTTCAGGTGCTCTATATTCCCATCCAAGTAATCGATAAATTCTTGTCTAAAAATTCTCAATTCAATTTTCATATATTACATATTAATAAAAAATTAAAAACCCAATAAATTAAATTGAAAATTGGAAAAATTAACAAAAAAAAAAAAAAAAAAAAAAAAAAATAAAAAAAAAAAAAAAAAAAAAAAAAAAAAAAAAAAAA